>REGO01000081.1:2963314-3031546 GCA_010120015.1 Rhombomys opimus | reverse complement strand
AAAAAAAAAAAAAAAAAAAAAAGAACCTCTGGGGTCCCAAACACGGTGGCTACACAGTTTTTACACAAGCAAAACTTCTTCACACTGTACCTCAAAGTTTTCCCATGTTTCTATGGTTGACTGTATGTATGATGCCTCTTAAGAAAAAACCATCTTTAAGGACAAGAGTGCCACATCATTCGCCTCTTATTTTCTACACAGAGCATAGTACACTGCACAATACACAGTCTCAAAGGTGTCCTATAATTTATGACATGAATGCTGGCTACTGACATCTGTGCAGGCAAACTGTCACGGGGTACTTCAGGGGCACCTGAGATACAACATGCCACATGCAGAGGCAGGATTTCCACCTGATACTGTTGGTACTACGATTTCCAAGAGAGCTGCTTTGGGTCTCAAAGGGCCTCAGGGTAGTTTTTATGCTTTTCTTTTATAATGCTGTTGTCGTAATTCTGGGTATCAAACACAGGGCCATGGTCTACCACAAAGTTATGTGCCAAGGTCTGCATATTTCTTTTCTTTTTTTTTTTTAAGAAGAGAAAGGCCGTTTGCCAGAAGAAAAGTATGTCTCACAAGACAGGTCATCTAGGCCTATTTTTCCTGAAGGGTGAAGCACTTTTCTCATTAAAAACCATATCCTCAAATATGATTTTTATAATCACCCTCCTATTTCTAACAAATAGCTACCATTTATTCAGCACCAATTATGCCAGAGTCTGTGTCAAGTGCTGGAGTCCCAGAGTGAGACACACACTTAACTGACTTAAGTCTGTAATATGGGAGCATAGCACACAGCTGCACCTCACACCTCGGCTGCAGCAGCAGGACCAAACCCTCCCTGCAGAGAAGCCTGCTGCTGAAAGGTAAGTGTTAGGAGCAGAGACAGAATGGGCTACATATATGGAGATCTGCGGGGAAAATTCAACATGTTCCAACCACAAAGTTAAAAGGAATAGGGTACTTAAAAAAAAAAAACTTGAGCATATGGAAAAGATATTCATTGGAGAAAAAGAATGAAGAGATGCAATAGCCTTTGAGTAGGAAGACTCAAAAGGACTATGTATGAATTGAGGAAAATCAAATATGACTGAGCTTCCTGTTAAATATATCTAGTGTCAGCAGTAATGCAACTGGAAAAGCAGAGTGTAAGAGAAGGCAGTTGATATGAGCATTCACACAGCATGAGAGAAAGCTGCCGCTGTGGTCTGATGAGAGCACCTCCTGAGGGCTGGGCTTAGGAACCCAGGGGATGCGGTCCCTCAGCAGGCTGCAGGCTGTGGACAGGGCAGATGAGTAGGGAAAAAAAGACTTGGGATTTGACAAGGAATGGGTTGAACTAAAGACAGATAGATGTGAGAAGATGGAGGCACAGCACTTCAAAGTTAAACGTGGAAGGAAGGGGCACCATGTGAATAGGGTTTTTGGAACTTTGGGGGATATTTTTTAGCACTTCCTTTAAAGCTCAAGAAGATATTTATTCTGTTTATACAAAGGAAGCAAAAACTAAATGGTGATGCGAGGATACTGGGGAAAGGAGGAAAGATGTAGTGGAAAGTGGAATTTGGATCCCTTCAAAGCCAGGCGAACACAAATGCAACCAGGGAGTCATGTAGCAAATGCGCTGTAAGTTCTAAGATGAGCTGTGATCAGCCAGTAGCACCCGGAAGTAAAACATCAACTGCAAACACTCCACACAGATGTAGAAGTACCTTGATTCAACTTAGAGGAGAGACTGTGAGACGAGTCAATGTGCAAGCACCATATGCTGAGCGCTCTGCTCTGTATCTGTCAGTGCCCGCTCATACAAAATGCCTGTGATTAGTCAGTCTGAGCTGGGCAGGTATGCCTCTCTCAGCAAAGCTCTGCCTACGATCCCCAGCTCCACATGACTTTGGTGTGGGGTATACACTGGTCATCCCAGCATTCCAGAGGCAGAGCAGGAGGAGCCTAAGGTCAAGGTCACCTTTGGCTACATAGCAGGTTTGAGGCCACCTTGTCTCAAACAAAAGTTCAAAAGAGGTGGTCAGCTTTGCAAATATATCGAGGGAATGGCCTTCTGGATTTGCCGATTGGACAAATATGGGAGACAAAAGAAGAATCAAGGGTGACATCAAGGTTTTTGTCTTAGCAGCTGGAAGCCTGGCATGACAATTTACAGTGGTGAAGACTGAAAGACAAGTAGTCTGGGAGAAAAGTTCAAAACTTAGGTATGAATATACTAGGCTAAAACAAATGCTATGTTTTCTTTTTTCTTCCATAGGGGTTGAATACAGCATCTTGCAAATGTTAAGCAAGCCCTACCACTAGGTCACAGCCTTAATCTTTTCTATTTTTGAGACAAAATGTTCAGCCCCAGCTGGTACTGAACTTACTATATAGCTCAGGCAAGTCTTGAACTTGCAGTCTCGAGTAGGGAGATGACAGACGTGAGCCAGACTATCTGGTTAATTCTTCATAGAGAAGTAGACTTGCTTTATGAGATCAAAGGTGGATCAAAGGCATCTAATGAAGAAAAGGCTCAAGAAAAACTCTTTTTCTTGAAACTATGGGCATAAAGCTAATTTTATAAGTAAGTTTAAAGATAAGGGTCTAAATAATATAGAATAGAAAAAAAAAATCTTCCATGCGTTGAAAGCTCCCTTCAGCATGTGTGACTCTCTCTCTCTCTCTCTCTCTCTCTCTCTCTCTCTCTCTCTCTCTCTCTCAAAATACCAAGAAATCTCAGAAAACCCCTTAGGGGTCACTTTGGCCTATGGGCCTCAACAATAATGAATTTATTTCCCAATGGCATAGCCATTACATGTTTTACCTTATATCTGCTTGAAAGCAAATATCAGTTCATTTAACTAATACATTAATACGTTATGAAAGACACATAGCTTGTCTTAGAGAAATATGGAAAACAGTTCACATCGAGCACGTGTACTTTAGGCCTATCTTTCAAAGTAAGAAACAGCAGAGCCTTGTAAAGTTCCTACTTCTGAACTTTCTCTTTATACTCTATACACCTAAAGTTTTATAGCTCTCTAGATTTAAGTCCTGCAAGTTATATTTTAAAAAAACTATAAGCAAAGGAATCACTCAACTGGTCACTTTGCAGAGTATCAATACTTGAATACTGACTACTCTGAACAAAATTATGATTACTTACATCATTTGATGGTTCGGGCTCATTTATCAGGCCATTGTCTACACAATTGAAGTTTGATCTATCAAATGCATCTGGCTGGGAAACAAAAACAGAAGTGGCACTGGTGCCTGCTGATAAGCCCATGGAAGACATCTGATGTAGCTGTCTCAGCTCTCGTGGGTCTAACCTTGAATTACATGAGGGGTTTTCAAGATTGATGCTCACAAGTCTTGGATTATCAGTGTCCCCCATGCTATCACTGCTGGTTGTCATCACATTCACAGGGCGATTAGATAGCACGTTGACATCAGAAATACTATATAAGTCAGCTGGTGACATGGATGTTTCCATTCTAGCTAGGTCATCAGTGCCATAGAGGCAAGCATGAGGAGCACTCACACCACTGGCGCCAGGCCCGTCCATGAGTGGAAGCATGCCTTGCGGATTAGAGGAAAGGGTCCCCGCTGAGAAACTACTCGGTGTGTTTGTGCCGACTGGCTGTGAGGCGGGGTGGGTCACTGATGTCCAGCTGGTAGGCTGATGGACCACTGAGGGTACAGCTGGTGGGTGATGTGGCAATCCACTTGAGATGGAAGCAGATGAAGAATAGTAGGGTTCGGCTTGACTTGGAACTCCTGAAGACCTGGGCATTTCTGCTAAAACTGTACCATGCGAAAACAAGTTTGATTCTGTAGAAAGAAAATATATTTTACAGAGTAAGAAGAACAAATTGATGTAGAGCATTATTTCTGAATTAAAATTATAAGAACACACTAAAAATTTTCCAGGGAACTGATACATTGCAAATAAAAAAAATTAAAGCACAAAATTCATTACATGAATTGAAAGCTAAATTCTGTAACATGTAAACTGCTTTATAAATAGATGAAAAGTGATTTTTATAAGTTATTTTGGCACATGTAATTTTCTTCCAGTTAAATATGAAAATCCAGCTTCTTGTACCATATAGGTACATTTTTAAAATGTAGAAGATAAATATTAGAATTTCAATTAACAGGTATCCAAGAGCCAAAATCATCTTATAATTTCAACTTTTAAGAGAAAATGGAGAGATGAAGAAGACATCCGTTCGGGAAGACTGAAAACTACACATAGTTTTAAAGGCTTATTAAGATATGATCCTAAGGTCTTACAAAATTCCACATCACAAAAACCTGAGGAGAAATTTCTATATTTATTTACATATTACACAAGTATTATACAAAACAGGATAAAGTACCAACTTAAGAATGTAAGATGGAGAGCTTGCTAGGGGCTCACAAGCTACCTTCTATAAACGGCCAGATGAAGATTTCTGGGGGGAACAATGTGTGCTGGAGCTACCTGGCTCTGTTGCTGTGGCGGAATTAAGAGGGGCTGGGAATGAGAGCAGGGGCTCAGCATGCCCGAGGCCCTTCCACGCCTACCACATCTCTATCACTTTCTGTGGCACACGGAATTTACCAGTGTCTGAATAAAATCCCCCAGATATAGTCAGCTTCATACACAGCCTCCAGAGGTATAGTCCAGTACAATTCAATACTGAAAGTATGAAAATCTGTAGAAAAGAAAAATATTCAAAAAGCATTTGTTAGTAAAAAGTGAAATCACAGTATTTTATAGGAATGAAATACCTTTTTTGATGAATCTTCCTTCTCCAATTGACCCCCCTGGGACAGTTCTTGGTCTCTCAGGAAAGCTAGCTGCTATGATAAAGGTTTTCTATTATTAAATGTAATTTGAAAAATATTTCATCATTTAAAAAATCTTCAAAAACAAAATAAAGTAAATAAAACAAATTTATTTACATATAAATTAATCCAAAATATTCTTACCACAATCTTGCAGCAGTTTATGAAAAAGTAGAGTTGTCTTTTGTTTCTTTGACTTATTGCCATATGCATCTGATTAAAAGGGAAAACAGGAAAGCAGTGAATCGTGGGATTCAACCTCCCTTCACCATGAACAGGTGCATTTTCAGCATACAGAAATGCTCCAAACAAATGCAAGTAATATGGACCTCTAAGTACATTACTTTGCAATACATCCTGTATCAGTTGAAAAGGATGCTTTTAGTAATTTTAAAAAAGCTTAAAATAGTCATTTTTCACCCTAAAAACACCTGTAAGTCAACTTAAACTAACGAAATAAGTCTGATAAGATATAGACCAAAACAGATACCACTTTCTTATTAACAAATTTCCTAAGCCAGGTACAGTGGTGCATGCCTTTAATCCCAGCACTCGGAAGACAGAGGCAGGCAGATCTCTGAGTTTGAGGTCAGCCTGGTCTACAAATAGAGTCCAGGACAACTAGGACTACACAGAGAAACCCTGTCCTGAAAAACAAAACAAAAATAAATTTTCTACCTATAAAAGGGCACAATAAGTATAAAAATAAATCCAATATATACATATATAGAAAGAAAATATGATCTAACAGTTCAAGAACTCTAAAATTATTCAAACCCTCCTAAGAAATATAAAGAGCACGGAAAAAAACCCAAAACAAAAATATACAACTTAAAACTTGTAGAAAAGATATAGATTCTGAATATATAAAACTGTACATGTTTATTTTCAATGTTATCGGCATGCTCGGCTTAAGAAAGTGATCCTTGAGCTGAGAGCAGAGTGCAGCCCATTCAGCACTGGCTGGCGTGCAGGGACCCTGAGTTCTTCCTAGCACAGCAAAAGGCAGCGGGGAGCACAGTGGCGCACTGCTGCACTCCCACAGCCAGGCGGGGGGGCAGGAGGGCCACTCACTCATCCTTAGCCACACAGCCAGTTCAGAGATGGCACAGGATACAGGAGACTGTTTCCACCTCATACACACTCTCTCTCTCTCACACACACACACTGTGTATATGAATTACTATCGATTTGTCTCACCTTTTTCATCTGGCAGGTATCTAAAATCCATAGATTCACTAACTTCCTGGTCAGAAGGTCTCCGCAGCTGCATTTTCACTGTCACAGGCTCCAATATAGGTCTGCAATATGGAGGAGTCTTGAAAACAATGGCTACTTGGCGATGTACATCAGCTTGTGAAAAAATACCTTTGGCTTCCCAGTCATTCAACACAAAACGAACTTCTATATCATCTAGTAAATAAGATGCCAAAGAATAATAACAATGGGGAAACAGTAAAATACATTCTAATCAAATATACATTACCAATTCAATTAAACAGAACTGATAAATACCTTTCTGAACTTTGTCACAAAGTAGAAATATTTCATCTCCTCCTCTGACACTTCCACAGTTCTTGTTTACACGACAAATCCTTAATTCTGCAGTATTTGGGGCACCTAAATATAGAGGATTTTTAAAAATGGGTCTCAGTATTACCTTAGTTAATGTTACTATTGCTGTGATGGAGCACTATGACCAAAAGCAACCGAGGAGGAGAGAGTTATTTCCCACACAGTTCCATGGAACAGTTCATCATCCAGAGCACTAAGGGCATGAACTCACCCCGGGCAGGAACCTAGACGCAGGAGCTGATGCAGAGGCCACGGAAGGGTGCTGCTTAGTGGGGTGCTCCTCATGGCTTGCTCGGCCTGCTTTCTTACAGAGCCCGGAACCACCAGCCAGCCCAGGGGTGGCCCTCCCAGTGGATCACTAAGAACAGCCCACAGGCTTGCCTATAGCCAGATCTTATGGGGACAATTTCTCAACTGACGTTCCTTTTCTGATGATGCTAGCTAGCTGTGCCAAGCTGACATAAAACTAGCCAGTACAAGCATTATATTTTACTATGTTTGTAAGGAGAAGAATTTGAGGAAAATATTTTAGAGAATAAACAAAAACTTTAATGTACAGAGAAAGGAAACTAAATATTTTGTGTCTACTGTGTAAGTGTTGAAGTATGTGTAAGTGTAGGTGAGCATGTGTCATGGCAGAAGTAGAAGAGGTATCTTGTGCTGCCACCCTCGATCTCCACCTCTTCTGAGTGTTTGCAGCTGTGCACACTGGGCGAGGCGGCCTTTGAACCTGAGCAATTCCCCTGCCTCTTCCTTCCGTCTCTCTGTGACTACAGTAGTCTTCTTAAGCATGCCTGTCTCCCTACGGCAGTGCAGGGTCCTGCCCAGGACTATTATGACAGTTGTCCAAGGCATCCAAGGCTCTCTGGTGAGATCATCTACTACTATGGCCCAGTATTCTACATGCAAAGCAGGCAGAACACACACTACTGGTGAGTTTGTGTGAGTGTGTGTATGTGTGTGTGTGTGTACAAAATATTTGGGATGAAAGTCTTAAAATATTTTCAAATAAAATTCTATATCCTTTGATGTAGTGTTTGTCAAAATCTATGCTTCTAAAAGCAAATGCCAGAAATATTGGTATAATATCTAAACATTCAGGAGCCAGTGAGATGGTTAAGTAGGTAAAGGTGCCTGTTGCAAGCCTGACGACTTGAGTTTGACCCCAAGGAAACAAATGGGAGAAGGACAGAAGTAAGTCCTGCAAGTTGTCTTCTAACCTACACACACACACAGACAAATGACAGAGAGATGTGTTTAAAATGCACACAAATTTATTTCAGTATAATGCTTAAAAAAAAAAAAAAACCCAAAAGGAAACAAGCCAAATATCCTTTAACTGGGTAATGATTTCTTAAAATTAATATATAGCCATATAAAAATATGCCAGGCAAGGTGGCACAAGCCTTTACTCCCAGCACTTAGGAGGCAGAGACATAGGCAGGGGCAGAGGCAGAAGGCAAGAGACTGAAAGGCAGAGACAGAAAGGAAGAGACAGAGGCAGAGAGGCAGAAAGGCAGAGAGACAGAGGCAGAGAGGCAGAGGCAGAAAGGCAGGGACAGAGGCAGAGGGATCTCTGTGAGTTCAAGGCCAGTCTGGTCGACAAAGTGAGTTTAGGACAACCAGGACTGATACACAGAGAAACCCTGATTTAAAACACAAAAACAAAAAAGAAAAGAAAATATGCAGTTGCTGAAAACCTAAGTGGGGCTTGCGGTGTAGCTCATGCCCTCAGTTCATTGCCAGCAATGTTTACAAAGAAGAGAGGGCTGAAAAGATGGCTCAGAGGCTAGGAGCACTAACTGTTCTTCCAAAGGTCCTGAGTTCAATTCCCAGCAACCAGGCTCATAAACATCTATAATGAGATCTGGTGCCTTCTTATGGCCTGCTGGCACACATACAGGCAGAATACTGTATAAATAATAAGTAAGTAAATAAATAAATCTTTAAAAAAATAAAAAGAAAAATGTGACTGAAAAAGGTTCAAGACACATTGCTGAAAAAAAAAGTTTTGGGATCTTTTCTTTTATTTTCGTCTTTTGAGACAGGATCTCATATAACACAGGATGGTCTTGAACTCATTATTCTTAAACACAGCCAAGGACAACTCTGAATTCCTGATCCTCCTGCCTCTGCTTCCCAACTGCTATGATTATAGGCATGCACTACCACTACTGGCTTGGAAAGGAGTTTTTAAAAGAGCATTGATCCTTTTTTTTAAAGGTTGCTAAAATTAGTACATAAATGGTGGTGATGAGAAAGATGGTAGTGTCTGTGTTTGTACAAGGGAGCTGCAATGTGTGCTTGAGGACAGTGGCCATTTCTGCAGGAGATTAAAAGTGATTTGCTCTTCTTACCTGTATATATATACTTTAATTTTTTCTGTAATGAACACTGCTTCTTTTTGTTGTTTGTTTATTTGACACAGGATCTCTCTTTGTACCGTGGAACTCACAATGTAGACCAGGACGGCCTCAAACTCACAGAGATCTGCCTATCTCTGCCTCCTGAGGGCTGGGACTAAAAGACATGCCCCACCAAACAAACACAGCTTCTTTTTGTTTCTTGAGATAAGGTCTCAATGTACAGCCTATAATGCCTTCAAATGTTACCCTCCTCCCTCATCCTTCTGATTGCTAGATGCATGAGCCACTGCCTAACATACTTCTTTTCTAATTATAATAATGCTCTAAGTTCTTTACAATTAAGGGAATAAAACAAGCTTGGAGCACAGACATTAAGAGCATTAAAGCACTTACGGTTGTCATAAATTGGGTTAGAAACAACGGGAGGAAGAGCAGTAGTCAGGTTCCCATGCTCATCAGGAAGGAAAACTTGAAAACACAGCCTCACCACATTTAGGTCACAGTCTTCAATGTCCAGCAGCTGCTGTTCAGGGACTGAACGTACAATGCGGTTTTTAGGATGTAGAACACATGACACTAATGGTTTACACAATTCTAAAGTCCTGTTGCCTTTCTCCACCCAAGACAACCCATCACCTCAAGTAGCGCCCAAGTCTGCACAAGACTAAGATGGTGTCTCAGGAACAGCTTTCCTGATTGTGTGCTCACTATCTAACCATATACAATAAACTATAGACGGTGTCTCAGGAACAGCTTTCCTGATTGTGTGCTCACTATCTAACCATATACAATAAACTACAGCCATGCTCAGGGAGGAACTACACCAGGAACCTGGAAGGTAAGGGTAGAATCACAAACTGACAACCACAAATAAAAAATCTTACGTATGAATACAAGTTATAGACAACAGGAAATAGGCATTCTTCATTTAACCTAGTATTTGGCCCTGTCTGTAATTACTTCTAAATCTAGCAAGAAGTACTGTCATCCCTGTTTTTATAGGTAAGACATTGATTTTACGGAGACGAAATTATTTGTCCGAAGTTTCACAGTTAAATGGTAGAGTAGAAATTTGAGCCAGAGGGCCATACTAAATCCACACCAACATTATAGAGATGACATTGAAGAAGGTACCAGATGGGCTGGAGAGATGGCTCAGAGGTTAAGGGCACTGTCTGTTCTTCCAGAGGTCTCCTGAGTTCAATTCCCAGCAACCACATGGTGGCTCACAATCATCTATAATAAGATCTGCTGTCCTCTTCTATCATGCAGATATACATGCAAATAGAGCATTCATATATAAAATAAAGAAATAAAAAAAAAAAGGTACCAGATAATGTAACTTTATGTGTAAGTCAAGTTTGCTTAAAAACGAACTGCACATCAGGGCATTTTTATAGCTCTGAAACAAACATAAAAAAAACCCGACATAGAATATAGTATAAGAACAGTCTGATATTTGAAAAGAAATCCACTTCTAAAACAAAATATTGCTGCCCTTTGAAATAATATTTTAAACATCAATAAACTGTTACTAATATACGCCATATTAAAAAAGTATAAAATTCATTAAGTTAAAAGAAAAGTTTACTTGGAAAGTATACATTAGTATTAAATTAAAATACTAAATATGAAGAACAATTAGCCAAACTTCCTACTCTTATAGGAAATAAGCAATTAAAAACTACTTTACACAATGCCAGTCAAATAGTCTCGGGAATTATCCTAACACTGAAATTTATTCCATTTACCAGCATTCTTAAGTCTACCATTTCAGTCTATGAAAACATGCCTGTACAACTAGGAAGGTCAAAAAGGGCTGAAAGAGACGACTGGTGGATAAAGCGCTTGCACTGCAAGCGCAAGTTTGCACTGCAATGCATGTCATGAGGCCTGGTGTAGCAGTAAGCCGGATGATCCCAGTGCTGGCAAGGCAGAGGCAGGCAGGCCCTCGCCTATCTGTCAAGCTCTAAACAAGTGGTGAGGCCGTCCTGTAGCCTCTTCACCTATGCACTCCCATCCCAGGCTTAAGAAAAAAGAATGGGGTTCAGATGTTAAGATGCCAGCACCTGCGTCACAGCAGTATGCCCTCCTGGAACCATTACAGATGCAGGAAGAGTACGTGACTCTTGACAGTCACATTTGAGGGCTGGAGAGATAGTTCAGGGGTTAAGAGCACTGACTGCTTTTCCAGAGGACCTGGGTTCAATTCCCAGCACCTACAGCTCACAACTGTCTGTAAGCCCTATTCCAGGGGTCTGACAGCCTCACAAGGACAAACATGCAGGAAGAACAGCAATGAACATTAAAAACAAAAACCAAAAGCAAGGTGCTGCACCCCTTTAGTTCCAGCACTCAGGGAGGCAGAGGCATGAGAATCACTGTGAGTTCAAAGCCAGCTTGGTCTACAAAGAGAGTTCATGACAGCCAAGGCTACACAGAGAAACCCTATCTAAAAAAACAAAACAAAACAAAACAAACAAACAAACAAACAAACAAAAACCCAAAAAAGTCACATTTAATAACATTGTAAACTTAAGGACTCCAGTGTCTTCATTTCAATGGTGAGTAAAAGAAAAGACAGCCAAAAACAATGAATAGCTAGGTGCTCCTGACGGTTTACAAATAAATTTATATTACGGGGAACAAATTGTGGTATAGTCATACAATAGACTAATATTCAGCAACAAAGAACAAACTATGACTATATACTCCAACATGCTACGCTGCAAAAATTACTATGACCAAATGGAACCAGACAGCAAAGGCTACAGAATATAAAAGAATATACTTCCAGTTACATGAATGCCTAGAAGATATTAGGTGACATAAAGGAGACGAGCTGTTGACTGGGGGAAAAGATGGAAGCAGGGAACTGACAGAGGAAGAGAAGAGACATTCTGTGTGCGGGAAATGTTTCTTTGCCTTGAGGTTACAGGAAAGACTGTATCTGCCTGGATTTATTTGTCAATAAGTTTTTAAAATATGAAAATGATATGTAAAATAAAAATAAAATGCCCAATAAACTAAAATACAAATATATTTAGCCACACAATTATTCTATCAAAGGCAAAAATTCTATTTTCTATAGACATGCAATATAGGATAAACCTACTAAAATCTGTACACCTAAAGAAACTAATCAAGAGGGAGGACCCTGACAGAATGCTCAATCCCCATCCTGAAAGGCGAAGAGGAAGACATCAGAAGAAGAAAACAGGAAACAAGCTAGGAACCTGCCACAGAGGGCCTCTGAAAGGCTCTGCCCTGCAGACTATCAATCAAAGCAGATGCTGAGACTTATGGCCAACTGTTGGGCAATGTGCATGGAATCTTATGTAAGAAGTGGGAAACAGTAAGATCTGGACAGGACAGGAACTCCACAAGGAGAGCAACAGAACCAGAAAATTTGAACACAGAGGTCTTCCCAGAGACTTATACCAAGTACCATGCATGAAGATAACCTAGAACCTCTGCACAGATGTAGCCCATGGCAGTTTAGTGTCCAAGTGGGTTCCATAGTAATGGGAAGAGGGACTGTCTCGGACATAATCTGATTGGCCTGCTCTCTGATCACTTCCCCCTGAAGGGGGAGCAGCCTTACCAGGCCACAGAAGATGACAATGCAGCCACTCCTGATGAGATCTGATAGACTAAGATCAGAAGGAAGGAGAGGGGGACCTCCCCTATCAGTGGACTTGGGGAGGGGCATTCATGAAGAAGGGAGAGGGAGGGTGGGATTCGGGAGGGGAGGAAGGAGGGGCTTATGGGGGGATACAAAGTGAATAAAGTGTAATTAATTAAAAAAAATTCTATTTTCACAGAAGATTATTGTTTGAGGGATTCTGCTTTGAATTGTGGAAAAACAGTTTTCATTGCACAAATCTTATTCTCCTCACTGTACAACATGGTTAAAAACTGCTGACAACCAAAAGTCACAAGTGATATCTGGACTCAGAGTAAAGACTGGAAAGTCAACTAATAACTATTTTGTGTATTTTGTGCTATGTACAGAGGTATGTACAGTAAGTATGTATGTGGAGGACAGAGACCAACAGTAGGTGTCTTACTTACTCTCCACCTTATTTCTGAGACAGGGTCTCTCAATGAACCTTGCAGAAATCCTCCTGCAGCCGCCTCCCCAGTGTTAGGAATGCCTAGCTTTCTTCAGATGGTGCTGGGACTGAGCTCAGTTCTCCATGCCTATGCTGCAAGCACTTTACTTACTGAGCCACACTCCCAGTCCCGAACAACCTTTACTTACTGAGCCACACTCCCAGCCCCGAACAAAGCCTAAACATCATCCTGGACTAGAAGAAATATCCCTTCTCTCTAAATCAGCGCAGCAGTAGATCTGTACTTAGTTTTTTATCTTACATGATCACCTACAAGTGCCACTTCTATCCTACTAGGCAAAGTTTTATGAACTCAGAATGGGTGTTTGTTGCATCTTTTTATTTTCACTCAACATTGAAGATAGAAGTTTTCATATATAAATGGACGTGTATTACATTTCTTCAATTAATGAGTGACTAAAGGCTCAAATAGTATTCAAGGTTATCTTCAGCTACATAGTGAGTTTGTAGGTACAATCTCAAGTAGCTTTAATTACATGTGTTCTCTATCACGCCTAAACAAACAAAACTATTTAAGTAGCTACATAGGACTTTTAAGTGTAGGATAACTGTATCTGCTTCAGTAATCATTTATCTATTTCATAATACAAATGCTAAGATATCAGATGCTATATCAAATAGTGTCATAAAGAGTAAGTGCTTAGGAGCCAGGGAAGCAGCTCATTTGGCCAAGTGCTTGGTTAGCACACAGAACCTTGAGTTCACTCTCCAGGGGTGCATAAACTAAATATTACAGTGTATATGAATAATCTCAGTACCGGGAGGGTCAGAAAATTCAAGGTCATTCTTGGCTAAACAGTGAGTTTGAGACCAGTCCAGAATACATGAGACCCTGTCACAAAAGCAAAAGCGGAAACAAAAATAACAACAAAGAAAAATGCTTAAACTGGGCATGGTGATAATGTGCCTATGATCGCAGCAGGAGGGAGACTTGAGAGAGAAGGATATGGCATCTGAAGCTAGACTGTGTTATGTGGTAAGATCTTGTCCCCAGAACAAGAAATTGAAAATAAAATGCTTAGCAAGTACTATTTGCAACAAAATGTACTAAAAAGTAAGATATTTTGCCAATACAAAAAACATACTACAGAAATATTTTTGAAAGGCTAGAGAGATGTTTCAGGAAGAGTACTTGTTGCTCTTGCGGAGGAGCTGGGTTCGATTCCCAGAACCCACATGGTGACTCAAATCTGCAACTCAAGTTTCAGCGATTCTGATACCCTCTTCTGACCTCCAAGGGTACAAGATACACATGTGGTGCTCATATATACATGCATGCAGGCAAAACATTCATATATAAAAAACAAAAGTAGTCTAAAAAATATTGTGAGTGGCCAAGTATGCTGCTCATGCCTGTAATGACAGAACTTGGGAGGCAGAGGCAGGGGAGATCAAGAGCCCAAGGTCAGCCTCAACAAAACAGCAATTCAGGTCAGCTGGGCTGTATGAGGTCCCTACTAAAAAGAAACTGTGGCGCTAGGGAGGACACTATTTTCTAACACAGTGCCCACTCAACACTCAGAAAGAAGAGAGACAGTGTTTGTTGGAGGAGTTGGCATAAGGAAGAAGCATATTAAAAGACAATCAGAACACTTGGAGAAGGTTTTAGTTGTTTTAGCCAGACATGGTGGCTCACACTTCTAATCCAAGCACTTGGGGGGGAGGGGGTCCTGAGGGAGGATTGCTGGGAATTCAAGGCCTGTCTGGGATATGTAGTGAGTAACAGACCGGCCAGAGCTATAAATGAAGACCTTATGTTAAAATAAACAATAAGGAAGGGGAATGGGAGGCTTCCTCAAAGAAAACACTGTCCACTTAAGTGAGTCAACAAGTAGAATTACAGTATCACAGTCAGCCAGGTGTGGTGGCACACACCTTTAATCCCAGCACTCATCAAGGCAGAGGCAGGTGGA
The DNA here is from genome assembly GCA_010120015.1 of Rhombomys opimus. Classification (NCBI taxonomy): domain Eukaryota; kingdom Metazoa; phylum Chordata; class Mammalia; order Rodentia; family Muridae; genus Rhombomys; species Rhombomys opimus. The sequence goes on along the minus strand of REGO01000081.1, from coordinate 3,016,732 downwards.
TCTCTGTGAGTTGAGGCCTGCCTGGTCTACAAGGCAAGTCCAGGACAGCCAGGGCTGTTACACAGAGGAACCCTGTCTCGAAAAAGCAAACCAAACTAAACCAAAAGGAAAAGAAAAAAAAAAAAAAGTCACAGTCCATTGATATCCAAATAGTAGAAATTATAACCAATTACTTACCATTGAAAGGATTGATTCCTGCACTTATTCTTAAAATAATAGCTTCTTTCACTTCTTTTTTCTTTACACATCGAATACCCAAATTTTGAAAACTAAAAGCAAAAAACGAAACTTTCAAAATCACATCATAGTTAAACAAAACTACGACAGAAATCAAACGTATTCAACATGGAGAAGTTATCATCCTGTCACATCCAGCTGCTGGATCATGAGCCCTGTCTCTAACTGTGATAGTGGCGAGAGTGACGAAGGTGGGCTAAGAGAGCTGTTGACAGCAAAACAAAGCACACCGTGGCTCGTCCTTAAGACAGCACTAGGGAGCCGAGGCAAGTGCAGTACCTCAGCTACCCACAGCACCAGACTGAAAAAGCACACAGAGCCTTACATGGCTTTCAAATCCACAGTTACAGTTACAGTTTGCCAACAGGCCTATCAAATACACCAAGGTAGATAAACATTACAAGCAAAACAAACTAACCAACTAAAAGCAAAATTTCACCTTCTGACATATGCAATTATGGTTTGCTGAACCGACAGCAGTATTAACCTATGCATTTTTAAATTGTATAGACATGGTTACTGCATTAAAAACTATCTGTATACATAACCAAACTTAAAAGTCAAGTAATTAGAGATGAGCATCAGCAATTTTGGCTTCGTGAACATTTTAGAGGCTTGACAGCACTACGTGGGCAGAGGAACAATGGTTAGAGCTGAGCACTGGGGCCTGTTTATGTACAGTGCTCCAGTTTGATGAGGGGCCTGGCTAGCCTTCTATATTTGATTCTCTCTGCACATTTATGCCGCCTGCCTAGCTCATCCCTGAAAAATATATAATCAAGTACAACAAAACACTGCTAGCAGCTGTACAATGTCTTGCTGTACACGTGAGGCAGTCTCAAATTTTTTCATAGACCACAGAATACACTTCATGCCATGTTATAAGATTATAATAAAAGGAGTGAAGGTTTTTTTTTTTATTAGAGAGCTTTAATACTAACAATATTTAGCAACAGTTTCAAAAGGTCATTTATGGAAAACTTCTCAATAGCTACAAATATTACTCATTTGCATATGTGTAATACAGATGATAGTGGGGGAACTCCCCTACCACCACCCAGTCATACTTGTTCCCACATGGAAAAACCATGACATCATTTGAGATGGGTGGGTGTGCATAAGGAAGCAAACTCAGTGATAAGAACATCACTCTGCCTTTAACCTTCACTGGGCACCTGCAGCCAGGGGCTGCCTGGTCACTTACTCCACACTCAAACGCTGCTTTATGTTCACGCTTCACACGTGACCTCACACCTGGGACTTTAGTAACAACTAAAATAACTGCCATTTCCTTTCTCTACCTCCAATAACAAAAAAGTTATCAATTCTTAATCCTTTCTTGAAATCCTACAACAAAATAATTCTTTTCAAAAGGAACTTTTCTTTGAAAGATTCCTAGTATGTTTCTCAGTTTTTCTCTAGTAAAAGACTTTAAAGAATTCTAAACCCTAACATACAATACCTGATCTTGTTCCATGTGAATAATAATCACAGCAGCTATGCACATAATGTTAGAAGTAATGGGGACTTTGGAAATTCTGAGCCAGGGGTACAGTACTTATACACAGTGGTACAATACTATGTAGCACTCTTACCACTCTGGAACCAACCCCAAGACTAGAGAAAAGAGGAAAGAAGGGGAAGGAAAAAACCTGACTTAAGGAAACCAAGAATCATAGGAAATTTGCTCATTCCCCAATTTCTGCCTTCCAAGCAATACCTTTAGAGTTCCACCTGTGCATTAAAACGTTAGCAAGGCATGGAGGTAAGTTCTCTCTTTGTGGATCTCAGTGTCTGGAATGGGGGACTGGCAAACTCTAGTTCATGGGCAAACTCAGCAGACTGCTCTTTCTGCAAATAAAGTTTGTATCAGAACACAAGCATCCTCATACACTCACATATGGTGTGTGGATGCTCTCCTTCTGCCGAGTAGGACACAGAGTTCAAAGGGCTCACAAAACCTACGACACTGCTAGCCTTTTAGAGAAAAAAATTCTGCTAGCTCAAATCTGAACTATTAAATAATCACATGCAAAAAAACCCCACTCAACTGAACCATAAAAGTTTTATGAAGATAAACATACTCTATGGAAAGGAGCATACAATGGGATTAACTCTTGGCGGGCAGACAGGTTTCCAGATGGAAATGATAACATGAACTGAACTAGGAATTCAAAAGGAACAGCTAATGAAAAAGCTCCTATGAACTTTTTCCTCTGAGCAGAGGAAACCAAAGGAACACTCACGACTGCAGTGAAGACTGGGGGCACAGAGAAAGGCGGCGCCGCTGCACACCGTTAGATGTAGCACTGGGAGGCAGAGGCAGGTGGACCTCTGTGTTCGAGGACAGCCAGGTCTACAGAGCGAGTTCTAGGACAGCTGCGGCAGAAGATAAAAACCAGAGGCCATACGGAAGAGCAGCCACACAACTCCAGATTAAAACAAGTTTGTCTTCACAAGAATAGAGATTCCAAAAAAGGAATATTTCAAGACACAAATGATTGAAGATTTGAAACCTGGTGGAAGGCCAAGTAATGCAGGCAGTACCATTTCTTGTCACAGGTGCACTCCCAGGGCCTTCTGTGTTTTGTCATTACTATTAATAACAAGAACTTTGTGGAGACAATGTCTTGCAGTGTGGTCCAGGCTGGCTCAAATCTTTTCATAGATCATGCAGAATAAAGGGATAAATCACCTCATAAAGTATGTTTCTTTACTTTCAGGAATAATAAAGAAGTGCACCTCGCCAGGCAAGGTTATGTACAATGCTTACTTATAACCTCAGTACTCTGGAGGCTGAGGAAGGAGAGTCACTACAAGTTGGAAGCTAGGCTGAGCTACACAGTGAGATTCTGTCTCAAAACAGCCAAAACGTAAAAAAAATAAGTGGTAGACAGGTAGGTCAGTGGGCAGCCTGCTAGCCTACCATACACGGGATTGAGTCAATCTGATAAACTGGAGATGGTGCCTTGTGGCTATAACTCACACCTGGAATCTCAGTATCTGAGTCCTCTGGAAGACCACCCTAGCCTACCTAACACTCTGCCTTAAGAAAAAAATAATAGCTGGGCAGTGGTGGCACATGCTGGTCCCAGCACTAGGAAGGCAGAGGCAGGGGGATCTCTGAGTTTGAGGCCAGCCTCATCTCCAGAGAAAGTTCCAAGACAACCAGGACTACACAGAGAGTTGTTTTGAAAAAGAAAGAAACAAACAAACAAGGAAAACAAAATAATTACATTAAAAAAAAAAATTCCTGCTGAGCCAGACAGGGTGGTGATACCTGTAATCTCAGAATTTGGGAGGTGGAGGCAGGAGGGTAAATTCAAAGTCATTCTACATAGTAAGTTAGATCCCAGCCTAGGCACCACGCCTATTTTAACCCCCAACTCTCAAGGAAGTACTTCCACTAACTATCATGTACGGTGTCTATTAATAAAGAAAGAGAAGTTCTAATTCAAATGGTAAAAACAAAATGTTAATGTCAGATTGGTGAGATGGCTCAGTGGGTAAAGGACCTGCCACCACACCTGATGACCTGAGTTCAATCCTCAGGTCCACATGGTGGAGGAAAGAATCAACTCCACAAGTTGAACCAATTCTGACCTCCTCATGCACTCCACAGCACATGTATGCACCCCCCCCCCCAGGTAAAAAAAGGAATTAAAAAGTTTAATGTATGGGCTGGAGAGATGGCTCAGCAGTTAAGAGAAATGGCTGCTCTTCCAGAGAACCCAGGTTCAACTCTCAGTACCCACATGACAGTTCACACCTGTCTGTAACTCCACTTCCTGGGGATCCAGCACACTCACACAAACATACACACCATACATGCAGGCAAAACACTAGTGTGCATAAAATAAATCATTAAAAATTTAATGTATACTATAGTAAATTAAATACAAAATTAATTTATTTTGCTAAAAACTAAAATTAATCCTTGTCCTATTACTGAAATTTTTTGTGACTGTATGTACTTTGTCTTTACTACTTTTTGAGTTCTTTTTTCTACCCTTTATCCACCTTCCCCCCCCAATTTTACCCCCTATTACTAAATAGGAGAGAAACAAGGATAGAGGGGAGAGAAAGAGAGCGAGAGCTCAGAATTTAATTTCTTTCTTCTTTAAACACAACTACTAACAAACTACCAACCTCCCTGAACGACCACCAACCACCAACCCCAGCTATTTCCCAGAATTCACAACATCACACAATCACAGAAACTATCTGCCGCTGGTAAAACCACGCCTCTGCTAGAGCATGAGGCAAATCATAGTCACCTGCCTCATTCCTCCACACCTGGAATTAAAATGAAAACTGATTCTTATAATATTTCTGCTTTTTAAAAGAAACCAAAATTCCAGAATTCTCCCTACATCTGTATACTTACAACAAAGGTCTGCGTTCTGGTCCAAATTCTGCTTCATAGTACCCATCTCTGCAGTCTTTTCCAACTAAATCATGAGGATGAGGCTTATATGGGTCATTCTTTGTTACTAATGTAATTCTTACTTTTCCTTTTCCATAGTAGTTCATAACCTGAAAGAGGAATTAAATACACAATCTATAAGTATATCTTGTTAAGAACAGATCTACTAGGTGGGTATTGTGGCACAGACCTGTAATCCCTACATTTGGAAGGCTGAAGCAGGATTGGCACAAGTTCAAGGCCAGCCAGAGCTACATACAATAATACTCTATAAGCAAACAAATACAAAAAACTGATTCACTAATTTAAAATCGCTGTATATAATGTAGCCAGCACAGAATAAAGTTCAAATATTTATCAGCTTACTTGAGATTAAGTTTCCAGAGAATATACCAATGAGGAAAACTTATTTTTCAACTCCTGAAATGTTTCTTCCTGCCCTAATTTTATCTATCTTTATCATCTGATTATTTTCCTTTTAAAACAGGTAAGCAAGCCAGGCATTGTGGTACATGCCTTTAATACCAGAATTTTGGAGGCAGAGGCAGGCAGATCTCTGTGAGTTCAAGGCCAGCCTGGTCTACATAGTTAGTTCCAGGGCAGCCAGGACTGCATAGTCAGATCCTGTCTCAAAAATCCAAAACAAATAAAGAAATAAATAAAACAAAAAATATGACTTTTAGTGCCTCTACCTAGTAAACAACCCTGTCTCAATTTACCTTGCTCCTTTGTGGTATGCAAGTTTTTGTATTCTGTTTATTCTTGCAAATTTGCCAACTTAAAAAAAAAAAAAAACACAACAAAAAACAATCATTTCCTATCTGGGACTGTCCTCCCACCTTTCTCCTGCTAAACTAGATGTACTTTCTTTAAAAAATATTGTTTTTGAGATGGGGTCTCACTATGTAGCCCCGACTAGCCTGGAACTTGCTTCATAGAACAAGCAGACTTCAAATTAACAGAGACCCACCTGCCTCTGGCTCTTGATTTCTGGGGTTAAAGGCATGTGCCACCATGGATATACTTTCTGTGTAAAATTTCAGCCTGTTAAACTTAACTTGATTTACTGTTCATTACACAGTGAATGCTTGTGATATGCTTATCTACTAACAAATATTTTTATGAAATGAAATATATATTAAGCAAAATGATCATATTTGATTGCTATTATTTCCAGTGTGGTTTAAAAATATTTTTTCAAGGCATATTTATGCCCCTGCCTCCCAAGATATGAGATTAAAGACATGTGCCACTTGGCCTGGGTATTTTATTTTTTTATTCTTTGAAAGTTTCATCTATTTATTTATACAGTGTATACTGATTATATCCACCCACTACTACTTCCTTCTTTTTTAAACAGAATAGTAACCAAGAAATATTTACTGCCTTTCTAGATGAAAGAGAAGGTAATTACTCAAGACTACAAAATAGGGTGATGGAGAAAGAATTCAAGCTATAAAGTGTTTAGGGCCTGTTGGAACAGAAAGATATAAATCTTACATATAATTTTGATACATAAAGTAAGATGATTTAAGAACTAAGGGTGAGGAGATGGTGCTGCAGGGAAAGGCAGTTGCCACCACCTTCAAGCCCTAGCTCTCACATAGCACAAGGAGAGAATTATCCTGGAAGTTGTCCTGACCTTTACATGTGTACGAACATACAGACAGACAGACACACATGCACGCACACACAGAGGAAGAGAGAGAAAATCTGAAATAACGACGTTAAAAAACCAAGCTAGAGTTCTCTAAGATGACAGCCTATGACAAACCTTCGGCAAAGGAGGATGAAGAGAAGCAGGTTTTGAAAGTCACCACTAACTGTCCCCACACTAGAGAAGACAGATTCACGGATGCTACTAGTTTTGAGCAGTTCCTCCAGAAGAGATTCAAGGTGAAAGAGAACGCTGGGAATCTTGGTGGAGGGGCTATGACCATCAAAAGAAACAAGAGCAGATCTCTGTCTCTTCTGAGCTACCTTCTTCCACAAGGTATCTGAAACATCTCAGAAATACCTGAAGAACCATCTCCAGGGCTGGCTGCACGCTGTCAGCAGCAGCCAGATGAGCTCTGAGCTGTCTGTGCTGCTTCCAGGTTAGCCAGGGTGAAGGGAAGAGGGAGTGTGGATTAACATGCATTGGTCTGGGATGTTCTGAATGAATTTCTAAAATTTAGGAACGATTTTTTTTTTTTAAAAAAAGAGGAGCCAAAAGTGACCCATGAGGTTGGAAGAAAATTACAAAATGTGATATAGAAAACATGAAGTTACGGGGCTAAGAGCACTTATTGCTCTTCCACAGCGCAGAGTTCAGATCTCAGGGGCCAGGCCAGGCGGCTCACAGTCGCCTGCAGCTCCAGCCTCAAAGGGTCTGACACCCTCTTCTGGCCTCTGCGCACATACACGCACACTGCTCACACACGCACATATTCGAAGATACACACACATATAAACATAAAATCTGTTTTAAAAACTTAAATTTGTGTAGTAGAAAGGACAAAAAGCTTCAGGCACATTGTTGTCCAATATGGTGACTATGTACGAAACAAAAAACTAGAAGGACTTTGAATGCCTCCACAGGGACAGACACATGTTTGAGGAGCTAAGTTTCTTTAACCTGACTGAAGCACTACATGATTTATACATGTATCAAATATTACATGACATCCCATTAATATGTATAATTTAAGCATCTACATATCAGTTAAAACATAAAAACAGAAATTTGGAAACCAATATATAACTTGACAATTGACTTATTTTTTAATTTTGTAATTCTTAGGGTCAATGAAATAAACTGTAAATAAGCTAGTTATAAAACAATGTTTTCAGATCTATTGATGAAATATTAAGAACCGTTTTTCAAAATCCATTTTGAGATGGTATCTTACTTTTATCCATAAATGTAGTCTCTAGATCCGAGTAATCTTCCTACCACAGCCTCCCAAGTAGGTGGGATTTTGGTGGGTGATACTGTCCCTGACTAGTTATTAACCTTACTTTTGTTTGTTTGTAGAGACAAGGTCTTGCTTAAATAGTCCAGACTGGCCTAGAACTTACGTAGCCCAGTAGTCGTCAAAGTCAAGATCTACCTGTTTTTGCCTCCAAATGCTTGGATTACAGTCATGTGATACCATATCAACTCAAAACTAAGTTTTTAAATTGGCATTTAAATGATAAAAATTGGGGCTGGAGAGATGGCTCAGTGGTTAAGAGCACTGTCTGCTCTTCCAAAGGTCATGAGTTCAATTCCCAGCAACCACATGGTGGCTCACAACCATCTATAATGTGAACTGATTCCCTCTAAAATAAATAAATCTTAAAAAAACAAAACAAAAAAAATGATAAAAATTAGCTAGGCATGACTGCACATGTCTATAATTCCAATATGAAGGGAGCAGAAGCAAGAGAGAAGATTGCTAAAAGTTTTGTTTTAGCCTAGTGAAATTTTATTTCAAAGCACCAAACATGAATAAATGAATAAATAAATTATAAAAACTAAAAGGCAAGTACATATCATTTATGAACATAAACATACCTTGTAAATATGGAACATTTGCTAAATCCATTCTCATTCAAAACCTATCTTCATAGGCTAGGGACAATCTAGTAGCAGAACACTTGCCTAGTGTTCCTAGGGTTCTAGGTTCAGTCCCCAGTACTGCCTGTCAACAAAGAGACCAGCAGCCTGAGCACCTGTAATACCAGCACTCCTGTCAGGAGACAGAGCGCAGAAACAGGAGAACTCTGGAAGCTAGCAGCCCAGGTGGCCTGGTATATGAAGCAACAAAGACACCCTGTCTCAAAAAGGTGGAATGTGACAGCAACCCACCCAAGGCTGTCCTAACTTCCACATGGGCGCTGAAGCACAAGAGTGTCTGACTCACATACACAAAGGAGCACACACACACCCTACACACAAAGAAAAAAAGTGATACTTTAAATGAAGTCAATAACTTAAGAGTATTGGAGATAAGCAATAACAGTATGAAAAAAGGAGGGGAAAAGTTCTTTATCAGTAGCCCCTAGATTAAAAGACTGAAAAAAATGTTTCTAAATCTGTTTAACATATACAATAATGCCCTCTCAGTAGAATGCTTTTTCCTTATTAAATGCTGTGTGTATGAAAGAGATCAGATCCAAAGCTGCCACTGTACAGTAAGCACTGTGAATCACTGCAGTTACGTTTATACAGGAACTATATAGCAGGAAAGACGCCGCATTTTAAAGACATGTCCCTATACATCTAGTTAGTGCAGAGCAACGCAGAGAAGAAAGAGAGAAAATAGGGCATGGGGGCAGAAGACTGGTTAGAAACAGCCTTCTGCTGGGGGTGCGGGCGCTCGCCTTCCCCACCAGGCAGAGGCAGGCAGGTCTCCCGAGCGAGCTCCAGGACAGCCAGGACTACAGAACTGAGCCTTTGCTGTGACCGCCATAGTGAAAATGAACCTCTACATGTGCAGAAAGGCCTGTTACCTGAATAGACGGGTATGTTCGGTTGTTGTCTGTGCTGCGCTCCCCTGGAATGCTGCCTGCTGAACGCCCTTCACATTTGTATCTAAAGCGCATTCCCCTCTGTCTCGGCTGTTCAGATATTTCTACATAGGGATTATATCCACCTGAAAAAATGTAAAAGTAACAGGGCAGTGAGATTAGAAAAGCAATAGAATGGATTTTAATGACTTGGTTTTTAAAAAACAATACACCAAAACAGACCTTTTTCCTTCCCAACATTAAATAACAAAGTTAAAATGTAGTCATCAAAAAGACTGGGTGAAGAAGATACTTTTTTCCTCATACAAACTGAGCTTCTAGATAGTATTAACACACAATTGATCAGTGCCCTATTGCTTAAGATCTACAGCTAATGACAATATTAGCTTTTTCCACTTGTCTACATGAGGCCAATTAGAAGGGTTTTCTCCCAATATTTCCCAAGAAGGGTGAAGAAAATAGTATTCTGAAGTACATTATACTCCTAAACTTAGCAAAATGTATTCAGCTGCTTTAAATTACACTATCGTTGCATGAAAGGACACTCATTGGAAAATCTATTTAAAGCCTTGTATATGCAAATCTGGAATATCAAAGAATCTGTACACAATATACTAAAATAGTACACTGAGTTTAGACTCAACTAAAATTTCAAATCACTTCTATCTAAACCTCCACCAAAATATAATATATAATGTGGAGGTAATAAAATAATTTACCTTCCATTAAAATGTATTAAAATATGTACCCACAGGATAAAATACTGTTAATACTACTATCAAAGTAAGTGGTTGAGTGAAAAAAGCCAATCTAAGATATTATGTGGTCCACTTACATGAAACTGTAGAATATGTAAGCCAATCTATAGTGAAAGAAAGATGATCACTATTTGTCTAAAACCAGTACATGAGAAAGTTTGGAGGGTCATGGACATGTTTACTTTTATTGTGTTGGTTGTGATCTATATATGTGTGTGTTTATATGTAAGTACACACAAAAAACATATACACATATACACACACACTATATATATATTTAATATTTTCAAGTGTGGTGGGTCAGGCCTTTAATCTTAGCATTTTCAAAAGCAGAGGCAGGCTGACCTCTGTGAGTTCAAGACCAGTCTAATATATATAGCAAGTTCCAGGCCAGTCACAGCTACATAATGAGAGCTTGTCTCAAAAACAAAAACAAAAAAATAAAAGCTTATATATAATTATTACAATTAATTAATTACATGTCAAGAAAACTTTAAAAACATATGCATCTTTAACTTTTTTTATTAGCTAAGTTGAGGAAATAAAAGTTCAATAAAGATAACTGTGTTTTCAAGTTAGGACAGATAACCATGTGATTTTATTTTAGGAATATAAATTCCCCAAACCATAAATCCATTTCACTAAAGCTTCTCTTGTTAGAATGTAAACAATCTTCAGAAATGATAAAACAATGAATATAATATTTTTATAAGATATGGGATGAGATGTATTCTGCCTAGCCACTTCCTTTGTTTCCTTCTAGAATTTACTATGTAGATCCAACTGACCCATGAACTTGCAGTGATCTTCATGCTTCTGCCTCCTGACTTCTAAAGACCAAAGAAGATCCAGCAAGAATGCAGCAAGACCCTGTGTTAATTATATCTTACTATTAATAGCCTCTGTAAAAAACATGTATTAAATTCTTAGCAAGCATCACACACACAAGAGTGGTCTATTACTTCAGATGGTTTCTTGAAGACAATGGCACAGTGATACCATCATTACCACAGCTGCTAAAGAACCTTATATCCAACAGGGAGGAAATTATTAGTGAACCGCACAGTTAGTGTAGAAACGGGAGAAGTACTAATAAAATTCTGCAGAAAATTGGAATAAGAACAAAAGCAGAATCTAACAGTTTAAGAGAGAGAAAATATAACCAAACCAGTGAAAAGACATTGTAGAAAAAGGAAAGTAATTGTCTATATAAGGCACATTAACCTCCAATGGAGTACAATTCCACAATTAGAAAAAACCAAAAGTCCAAGTATATTCTGTAATTAGGATTTCATTCTATACATGAAGAGAAATCAGTGTTTTTATTCAGGGAAATCACATGATCAGATTAGCATTCTAGAGTAAGAATTCTGATGATAGTGGATGGACTGAAGAAAAAAGAAAATGATCAGTTTAAAGATTATTTACACAAAGATATATGATTGTTCTCATATAAATGCATACATACATGAGATTTGCCACAACAATAAAATGGAACAATTATAACAAACTATTACAACAAGTTATTTGAAACTATGAAATTTTCCTTTTAATATTTTTATACTACCGGTTGATTACAATAAATGAACTGAGGAAAATGAAACTATAGATAAGTGGAAAGTATTGTCACATGAGCAATAAGGTGGGTATGTCCAAAATACAGCTGTCATAAAAATAAAAGATTACTTAAAAAAAAAAAAAAGTAGCTGGGTGCACTGGCAAGCACCTGTAATCCCAGTACTCGGGGAGGCAGAGGCAGGTAGATTTCTGTGAGTGTGAGGCCAGTGTGGTCTACAAAGCAAGTTCAGGACAGCCAGGGCTATACAGAGAAACCTTGTCTCAAACAACAACAGCAACACCACTACCAAAAAATAACAAACAAACAAACAAACAAAAAACCAGACAGTATTTTGGTTCCTAAACATCAAAGACAAATGACAAATTAATCAGTGGTAGCTAGGGGCTAGGGAGACAGCTCAATCAGAAAAGTGCTTGTCATTCAAGCACAAGATCCTGAGTTCAGTTCCCAGTGTCCACACCCACAGCCAAGCACCGCAGCACACACCCGCCCAGAAGGCCAGGGCTGGAGAGGAGACAGGGGAAACCTTGAGTTCTCTAGCTAGCCAGCCTAGCCTAATGGGTAACAACTAGGTCCCCAGTGATACAGATACATACACACACACACACACACACACACACACACACACACACAAACGGCCATGTGGTTCCTATTTTAAGTTACGCAATAACTTATTGCTGCTACATTTAATTTTATTCATTTTGATTCAGACCTCTTGCATTTGAATCTATCACTCATTTGCTTCTTCAAGGGACAGAAAACAGGCCCAAGGACCTGGTTTAATCTTAGCATCACCAAAAACAAAACAAAAGAACCCAAACAAACAAACAAACACAAAAAGAGAGGAAACAATTTTAATCCAACCAAGTTTATAACAAATACTGAAAATATAAAGCAAATGAGTATTTCACAATTTATGTATCATTGTATATGTAAAACATACACCTTAATTTTAAGAATTTCATAGTCTATGTGTTCTTGTAGGACTGTTTAAGAGAATGTACATTTCTTCTCAATTGTGTTAAATTCAACATGATTGTTTTTTCAGTGGCATCTTAAAGAATTTATGTGGTTGAACTAAAAGGTCAAACAAATCCCAGCCCACTACTTAAGAGTGTTCTGATGGGAAATTGATATAGAATGACATCATTAATGGCACTTCCAGAGGACCAGGTTCAATTCCCAGCACCCACATGGCAGCTCACAACTCTCTGTAACTCCAGTTCAAGGGGATAGGATACCCTCACACAGGCATACATGCAGGCAAACATCAATGCACATAAAAAAATCATTAAACAAACAAACAAACAAACACGGTAGGGTCGGTCAAAGCAAGTGACATAGTTCTTTAAACCAGTAAGTGTATTTATGAAATACATGAAATTGTTAATAAGATTATTTTAAAAATTTTTAAAGTAGTAAGAATTACCTAAATATTGTCATGTAATATCATGAATTTGTACTTATTTTTCCTCTTGTAGAAATTCTTCATTGAGCCAGGAAGTGGTAGCACTTGCTTTTAATACCAGAACTGGGGAGGCAGAGACAGGTTGATCTCTTGAGTTCAAGGCCAGCCTGAACTACAGACTGAGTTCCAGGACAGCCAGGACTACACAGAGAAACACTATCTTCAAAAATAAAAAAAACAAAAATATAACAACAAAAAGAAACTCTTCATTGATAACACACCTCACTCAAAACCAAGTTTCAGAATTTACAGTCTACAGTTTTCTAATTGGAAACAACCATCTCTTCCTATAAACAAACAATCATGATATTTACAGAAATTATTCCAAAGAACATTAGTTTAGGGAAAATTAACTACTGTTAATTTTTGTGTTCTTTATTTTTTATTTTTGTTAATTATTGTATTCTTCATTTTTTGAGACAAGGTCTATCTAGGGCTAGCCTCTAGCTTATTTTGTAGCCTAGGCTCGCCTTGAATTCTAATCTTCTGGCCCCACCCTCCCTACTGTTGAAATTACAGGCTCCTCTATCACAAGACTTTGTACAGTTCTGGGGATCAAATCCAGGCTTCTCAAGGCTTCGAAGCTCTGCTCTACCAATTGAGTATATCTCTCTTTTTTTGAGACAGGATCTCAAGTAACCTAGGATGGCCTCCAACTCAATGTGTAGCTTGAGGCTTTCCTTGAACTTCTGATCTTCCAGACTCTACCTTCCCCGTACCAGGATTACAGATTTCTGCCATCAAACCCATCTTTGTTATTGAAATAAAGCTACAAGTTTTATTTCTTCAAACTACTGAATGACAGAAATTGTATTACTCATGAAGGCCTTAAATTAACATCTGTGGGGAGATTAAAATTCCAAAGTTCTTTTGTGTTAGTTACTAAAAAATGAAAGGACTATATTAATGATTAATCAGTTCCTCCTTATTAGATTCCTCTATAAAGGAAAATATAGTGCTTTGTAGGTAATAGAACAACTACACCTTCATGCTTCCTCATATCTGTTCATATTTTGATTTAACTAAACCTAAGACTTTTAAGACCCTCCTAGCTATGAAATCATTTGTAGTATGTGTCAGTACAATGAGCCAGTCATGTTCTTCCTTGGCACTCTGCAAAGCCATTCTTCTTGAAGATGAAAAATGCTAACTGTAGTCCTCTATAAAGAGGAAGAAGGAAACAGTATCAATCAAGGAACCTTGGGGAAAATAAAAACTCTGAAGTAAGACTACTGAAAGTCACTATGGTTTTTAAAAGCACAGAAATTTTTTCAAAATTCTTTCTAAACAATTTAATTATGGCATTTTTCTATAACCAGGACAAGTATAAAGTGAGGAGTGGCTCCTATATTTTGAATTGCATGATAAAATACTAATGCTGACTAGAATAAACTTTGAATTATAGTTAAAGTTCTTGCAACATACTTATGACTTCACGTACAGTTAGGTAAAAAAGATGCTCTTTGAAAACATCGAGCCTATTTAACATCTCAAGTAAGAAATTTTAAGATTAAAAAGAAATTACACTTAAACATTAGAAACAGATCAATTGTCAGAATCATACGTAAAATAGGCATAACTACTAAAATATTATTGCTAAAATCAGAAGCCACAATTAAGTGGACAATGAGAATATGTTAACTATATATATTAACTATAACATAATTAAAAGAACATGGTTATTTCTCACTGATTCTCTCAACTTTAATCTTCATAAGGAAAACTGATATTATCTCAATTTAAAAATGATAAACTTCAAAATAATATGAAACTTTGAGGAAAAAAGATTATTATTACTGCTTTATTTTATGTTTTGTTTATTTTTTCAGAGTCTCACTATGTGGTATGCCTGGCCTGGAACTCGCTTTACAGACCAGATCTGCCTTAAACTCAGGTTTGTCTGCCTCTGCCTCTGAGTGCTAGGATTAAGGCCATACACTACTATGCCATACACACTAACAATTTTTAGTAATACGGTGGTGAGGAAGTCATAATCCAAGAAACTAACAAATATGACTACCAAATGGATGTCTTCTGGGTCTATGAACACAGAAGATACGAAAAGAATGATAGAGTGAAATTATTCCATAAGATTTTTTTGCTGAAAGAACAAAAGTCATAGGTGTCATGAAACTGCAGAGATGTAATTACAACCAAGTTTTGAAATAAAATCAATTATTTTATTTGTATTTTATTTATGTAACAAGAAAAAGACAGTTAAACATAAAACCTCAACAGATATGGCTATAACCTGTAGTCTAAAATAAATGCAAATATCTTAAGAATATAAGGCAAATGCTAAGATTCAAAGTGGTGTCTAGAACAAGTTTGTTTGGGGGTTTTACATCAGAAACCACCTAGGTAGCTTTTCCAAATCATATCCTAACCTCACACAGATCTGAGGAGAAATGTACCTCTTCAAGAATAAAGCCCAAACAGATTTCTGAAGAAGCCTTCGAAATTAGTCTAAATACTCTGAAGAGCAACTGCCTTAAAAATGAAAAAGTAAAAACAACAATGTAAATTATTCAGGGGAGCAACCCAAAAAACATTCTCCCACTGACCAAGGGCTGGGGGAAAAGCTTATCCAACTGAAACAAAAACAACATTCTAAAGATAGCCTTTGATTACTTTTTTATATAAAATATTATTTTGAACTACTATCTGTACCTTATTATCTATAATAC
Organism: Rhombomys opimus; assembly: GCA_010120015.1. Taxonomy (NCBI): domain Eukaryota; kingdom Metazoa; phylum Chordata; class Mammalia; order Rodentia; family Muridae; genus Rhombomys; species Rhombomys opimus. Next base: position 3,001,083 of record REGO01000081.1, on the reverse strand, counting down.
AGCAACAAATGACAGTCATCCTAACCACCTTTAAGAGCAGCTGACTATAGCACCTCTCTCTCATAGAAATCTTAGGCAAGTCTTTGCCTGAAACCCAAAGAAGCAAGCAGCTAAGAAGCATTCACTCCCAAATATCATCTCTATTCTTTCTGGAGAAAAAGTAATAAAGAGCTATTCTTTTTCCTCCAGACAGGTCTATCAAAGCCTAAATCACGCCAGACCCTATCACTCACACCTGAAATGCAGCATTCAGGAGGCTGAGGCAGGAGAATCAGGAGTTTAAGTTCATCGAAGCCTCATAGCCATCCTGGGTTACATGAGACCCTCTATGAAAAAACAAAGACAACATTCCATATATGTGTATATTATATATATATATATATATATTTTTTTTTTTTTTAATTTCAACATAACCATCTCACTTTCAACTAGAAGGAAAAGTCCAAGTAACAGAATTTTCAGATGAGTATTCAACTGATGTATGTAACACAGGCAAATCAAAGTCATGTAAATGCTTTGCAGTAAAATTTCACTACTGTGAGTAGAGGGGAAAAAATCAACAAAACAAAACAAGTCTTAAGAAATTTCTCACCTGCTAGAATTAAAAAGTAATGTTTAAAGTCTTTCCCAGAATAAATCATTTCTAATAAATCATCTGCCAAATCATCTCTATTAAGATTTCAGACTTAAAAATACAAGAGACCCAGTTAAATAAAAATTTGAAATGAACATATTTTTGGATAAACTTATCCTCCTCTGCAATATTCAAATCATGTTCTCATAAACACAATCACGAAGGAAACACAGATAGGAGAAAACTGAAACAAAATTCTCAAGCCCCTTAAATTGTTTTTGAGAAAGAGATCACACATACTTTGTGTTCCTAACTATGACTATGCCATGTCACTGTCTCCAATCATTCTTTTTATTATACATCACTAATTGTATAACACTTTTATCTCTTGTCCATGTGTTTCTGAGATATCTGCATTTGTGAGCAGTCTTACTTTAAAAAAAGGAAGTAATTTGTTTTAGTTAACCACTCCTAACTTCCAGCTCTATTATTAAAGTGTAAGCTATCTCACAGTTACATTCACTTTTATTAGGGGAAAAAAGTTATCTTGAAATTCACATACAAAAAAGTTGGTGAGTAGTACGGTCTACAAAAATAATTTCTTCCTGTACTTCCTGTTATGTGACACAGCAGAATCATACTAAAGAAAAGAATGTTACTAAATACAAACTTTTAAACTTTTAACGCACATTTCACCAAAGACAGTATTAATAGTTAGTAACCACAGTGTGTGCCTCCCAAGGTAATTGTGGGCCCCTTTGTTCTATTAAGGAAATAAAGAGAAGTTTTAAATGTGGACATAAAGGTCTAACTTAGAATAAATAGAATAGAATCACATGAATAATGATTACCTAAATATACAGACCTTTGAGAATATTTTTCTCCACTTTGCCTGCTATAACTAATCTTATCAAAAGGGAGAATCAAAGCTCAGTATTTTTTAAAAGGCAATAAAAACAGCTTAAAAAGTCATAATTTAGCTAGAAAGTCATAATTTACTAATTTACCTGAACAATAATTAGAATCACCATATAAAACCCGTCTACTTGTAGCATTTATATAATTCTGCTCATGAGATTATGATCTATGATATTTTACATAGACACCACCTATTCAATTACACAAACCTATTTACATATGACACCTGGAGAGAAATGAACAAATGATCTTAATGCTTGGCAATCAACAGGAATACTGTTCAAGGTTTCAATACCACCTTGAAAAAAAAATCTGAATTACATAGTGATAAATTAAGCAATTTTTGTTACTCTTAAATTGCTACTTAGAATGGAACAGGTGTTTTTAATGTATTTCATTTTTTTTCTCTCTATGGTCTTTATAACTGACAATATACCCACATACTCCTTTAAACTATATTTCTGCCTAGAAGTTTCAACTGAGCGAATTACAACTTAAATGACATGTACTTTAAATGGTATCATTTAGCACAACCCTTGATAAAAGATCAAAAACCAAGAAGATAATGACACTGCAACTTACAGGTTTATTTTTGCTTTTGTTTGTTGGGGTTTTTCCTTGACTACTGAGAATTGAACCCAGGGCTTCAAAGAAGCTGAGCAGGCTATCAAGAGCTAGAAGCCCAACCCAAGTTCTAAATCCTTACAACTTGCCATTTCTTTTAAAAATTCCCCTCTTTAATTTTGGGAGTAATTTTTACAACAGCACAAAATGTGTCCTTAGACAAATCACGTCAAAATCATAACTGCCTTACAGTACTTCATGTAATGATTTTTCTCTTGAAAATCTTTCAATATTACATTCATGCACTATATAAATAAAAACCTATTAAGAAGACAATGGCAGAGCTGTTTTATTTAACAAAGCTTGCCACTCTCTCTAACCTTCACACAAAATCTCATTCTCATTACCAACGTATACCGGAAGCCTCTGTGCTTTTAATCTGAACATGAGTTAAATTTACAAATTTACTAGATTATTTGAAAGTCTGGGTTCATTTGAATGGGTAAAGAGAAAGCTGAAGTATTTTAAACTACACTTGTTTTCTCATGAAAACCACAGACAAACTGAAATCAAGTGTCATGTGAAACACCCCAGTTTCCTTTAGGGCCACAGCGGGAGTGAGGGCACTGCTCTGCTCCGCTCCTACGGAGTTCATCAAGCTCTCTACTTCCTCTTCTCGGCTGGAGGTCGCCGGGAGGAGCGGGGTCAGCAGCCTGCTACCGGCCGACGCCGTCCGTCGCTGCCCCGGCCAGGGAGGCGCCCCCGGCCGGGAGATGCCCGGGTACCGGCGTAGCGAGGCTGTCAAGGCAGACTCCGTCCCCGTCCTGTGAACGGCTCCTGACTAACCTGTTCCCCGCCAAGCGGGTGATTCCACGGCCAACGAACGCCGACATCAAACCACCACATTTCGCCCTTACCAGTCCCTCTAAAGCACGACCAAAGCACTGTCCGGCTGCTGACAGAGCGAGGTGCGGGGCTGGCGGCCGGAGGCCGAGTCTCCGCACCGTCGTCTGCACAGGTGACCCCGTTAGCTCGGAACGGGGGGCGCTCGGCCTTCACGCGGCATTACCTCCCCTCACGGCCGGCCCTGGAGCCTCGGCCCCCGGGCTCGGCCCGGCTCAAAAAGAAAGCTGGCCGGGAGGTTCCTCTTTCTTGCTCGAAAAGGTAAAGGCGTCTCAGCGGCAGCCGGTCCTTAACCGCGAAGCCTTCCCCGACCCCCGCGGTGGCCCCTGGCCCCGAGGCCGCGCCGCGCACCCCGAAGCCCCCGGCGAGCCCCGGCCCCGAAGCCCCGGCCGGGCCGAGGAGCTCGCCCGCGCACTCACCCGAGGCCATGGCTCGGCTCCGCGGGACGCCGCCAAGCCGGCCGGTCGCTCGCTCGCTCGCTCGTCAGTCAGCCGGCCGCGCGGCAGCCGCGGGGACCCCAGTGCTCCGGCCACCCCCGGGCCTCCTCTGCCTTCCCGGGCCCGCTCGGTTTGCGGCTCACACCTTCCCACCCCTGAGCCTTCGCGCTCGGACCACTGGCGTCCCGGCGTCGCCCCGCCAGGATGCCGCGGCGGGGCCGGGGGGCGGGCCGCCCGGCGGAACGGGGATTTCCCGCCGCGGACGTCACTCGCGCCGCCACCGCCCACCCGGGAGGGGGCGGGGCCTCGCGGCGGGGGCGCGCGCGCGCACGCGCGGGGGGCCCCCGGGGGCGCGCGGCCACGCCTCCGCGCCCGAGGCGCCGCCCGGCCCCTGAGAAATCCCCCTCCTCCGGAGCCCTCCGGAGCGCGCCGAGGCGCCGGGGGGCGTGGCCGTGACGTCGCGCGGGCCGAGCGGCCGGGGGCGGGCCGGGCGGTGCGGCGGGCGCGCTCCTCCGCCGCGGGAGGCCCGCCCGGGGTTTTCGCGCGGTGGTTCCCCGTCTTCCCGATTTCGCACATGCAAATCTCCGCCCCCGCGCCGCCGCGCGCCGCCGTCCCGGGGCTCTCGAGGGGAAGTGCGGAAGCGCCGGCGCCCGCGTTCGGCCGCAGGCGCCGATTTGCATACGGAGACCCCCGCAGTCTGACTTCCCCTCCCGGGGCTGCCTTCCGAGCGCCGCCGCCCCGCCTGCGCCAGTGAACGCGGCGTCCCGAGATGGACCGAGATACCCGCGAGCCGAGGCCGGGCCCGCACTTGCAGCCCGGCCGGAACCGCGATCCCCTGCAGTTCTGATTCGCACCTGTTCCCTCGGTCTGTGGTGTACTAGCTTCGCCGGGAACGCGAGTTGGTTGGGGTTTGGGGAAGTCGAGGAGCCTGTCGGTAAGAGCTCTAGTAAGGAAAAGCACGAGTTAAGGTGTGAGGTTGTCCGGCCCAGCTTAGCGCGCTCTCCCCACCCTGCAGGCTGGGGCAGGTGGACTGTCTCAGCGACAAAAATAACCCGGTTATCTGGCGCTGCCTCCTGCGTTCTCCAGTCACTGACCGAAACAAGTAATGGTGGGGAAATAGAGAATATCATCTTGCACGTCCAACAAGCTTGGCTAGCGGGGTAACTGTGCTTGCCACCAAGTCTGACAACCTGAGTTCCATCCATGGAAGGAGAGAACCAACTTCCAGAAGTTGTCCTCTGCATGTGCCCGAAGGAATGCTCTTGAAAGGACACCAAAAAACAAAACAAAACAAACAAACAAAAAAACCGGTTAGATAATTAAAATATATCCTGCCTTACAAAACAAAACAACAGAAAAATCATACAAGTACCCCGAAGTGAGGGACACGCTTGAGGAAATGATTTAAATCTGTTAATTCAAAAGTGTTTTCATAAGGGTATAAATAGCACTTGTTTTCTTTGGTTAAACTCAAAAACAGGCAAGCCACAAACATTTAAAAAAAAAAAAATACTTGTAAAAGGAATTAGCAGGGTGAATTATGTCCAGTCCTCCGGAAGCCAAGGCTGGAGGTTCATAACTTTGAAGCTAGGCTGAGCCACAAAACATCTGTACAATGTGCTGAACACACACACACACACTTCAGCCTTTAATGTAGCTAGATTCATATATTTTCTATGTATTGTCTTTATCCAAATACAAAGTAAATAGGAAGCTATGTCTTGAAGCAAAGAGAAGTTTAAATTCTCACAGAATTTTAGACCTTGTGTTCGGGAGCTGCCGCTCTACAGTTGGTAAGGCTGCTAGTTACCGGGTTTACGGAGACTAGTGTGTGGTTGTTTTAGTACAGGGTGGCATGCCTGTAGTCCCGCGTTCAGGAGGCGGGCTAGGAGTAGCAGGGTTCCGGGTTACACTCCGCGATGTAATGAGTTTACAGCGCCAGCCTGAGCAATGGGAGAGCCTGTGTCAAAAAACAAGCCTACATAAACATTTTGTCCCTGTCTTTCTATGAAGAAAATCAGGTGGGAGTGGTAGAAACTGACCGGGTTCTCTTAGAAGGGACTCTGTGGAAGCGATATTTGAGCTGAGTCAGTGCTTGCCACTGGAAACTTTTAACCATGCAATTAATTGATGTGTGAGTGCATTTGGAGCTTTTACCTGGCTGTTACACTGTTAGCATACGATACCTGGGGGTGGGGCGGGGCAGTTAAGCTGTTACAGCGACAGATAGAAATGAGAATCATGATTTGCACTAGTGTTTGTGCAGAGGAGCCGGTGAAAGGAGGTCAGATGTTTGGTGGCAGGGACAACCGGTAAAGTTGATGATGAGGATTTCTTAATGAGTTTGGCAAAACGGAGGTCATTAAACTGGATGGCCTAGCTCTTTACAGTAATCCCAGGACTGGCTAGTCCAAGGCTAGCTAGCCTAGGTAAAATTGGGAACCCTGTTTCAAGTAAATTAAAAAAAAAAAAAAAAAAAAAAAAAGGAGGTCACTTGTGACTTGAGAACTGCTAGAAAGGTGGTGATCCTAAAAGCTGAATAAAAGGTTGAGGAGAGATCTTTGGAAGAGTGTTGAAGAAAACAGAAATGGAGTACTAGCTGGTACAGGGTGTGTATTTCTGTTATGCTCAGGGCTGTCACTAACCTCACTCTCAACAAGTCAGCACAGAGTCCCCTGTGGGTTGACTGGCTGCCCTCCAGGAGTGACCCAGCTGCCTTCCGTGTTGCAGTACTAGTATTGAGACCCTGGGCTGGGCCTGCTCTGACTGACTCGATCACGTGGAATATCACCTTTCAGGCTATGCCTTGCTACCTCAGTTACTTCTCTATTACAGTGACAAGACACAAGAATGACCAAGGCAATTTGTAAAAGAAAGTATTTAATCTGAGGGCTCATGGCTTCAGAGGCATAGAGTGCCATCATGGTAGAAGCAAGGAAGCCATGGCCCTGCAGCAGTAGCTGAGAGCTTTCATCTTGAGACAACAGCCATGAGGCAGAGAGAAAGAGCTAACTGGGCATGGGGTGGGCTCCACCCCTAGTGACACACCTCCTAATCCTTCCCAACAGTTCCACCAACTTTGGACCAAGTTAAAATATATGAGCCTATGGGGACCAATCTCATTCTGACCACTACACTAGCCTTGATTTATTTCATTTTATAAAGCAGCAGCCATGACCTAAAGTTACTCCATTTTGAGTGTAAGTGCCAAGAAAGAATGAGTCTACATTTTGTTCACACCAGTAAACAACCGTTATCTGCCAACACGCCATGAGACACTAACCAGGAGCACTAATCAGAAGCACCACACCTGGGACTATAAAAGGAGCATCCCCAGGACCAAAATGTGACAGGCATCATGCCAATTGTTACCCAGTTACCTGTCATAAGCCTCATGTAGGGTAATTGCTGTATCAAGGACTCCCTTTGCCCCTGTCCCAGGCTCCAGCCTCAGAGTTCCCTGCAAGTGACACTCAGTTCACCTCAAGCTGACCCTGGAAATGTCCTGTCACTTGGACTGGCATTTGACCTTTCTGCACCTGAGCAGCTCGATGTCCAGGCCTGTAAGACTCAGTCCTGGCAGGCTCTTCCTGTGCCTGCGTCTGCTTTCTGCGTCTGTGTATTCTGGAGCCTCTTTCACCCTTTCTTAAACACTGTTTAACCTGTTCCACACGTGCTTGTACATGCACGTACATGAATGTATCGTGTGACCTGAGAGTTAGGAGCTTCTGATTTCCAACGGGCGTCTGGAGACTTGGGAAAATGTAGCTAACAAAACTGATGCAGGTTGTGAATTTATTGTTACTCATTCTGACATTAAAGACACAAATATGTCTACCCATGTTTCTGATGTACATGCCCATAATACGTAACACCGTTAAGGCTGCCTTACCAGGGGAGAGAAAAGGATCACAAGTGATGGATTTATGTGGGCCAGGCATAGTTGCCTTCCTATTACTGCACAGTAGGACGGTACACACTGCCTTAGTTTCCAAAAATATCAGGAAACAGAAATTGGTAAAGGAAAGTGATAGATAACCAGGCTTATTGGCTCATAGCTATAATCCTAGCACTTAGGAGACTGAAGAAAGATTGTTAAAAGTTTCAGACCAATCTGGGCTGCAGAGTAAGACTGAGAAAGGGGAGGAAACAAGCAAACAAAAACATCAGTGAGCACTGTCAGTCTCTGGTATGGACGTTTTTGTGACGTTTGTCATGCAGTGTAAAGATGGGACAAGGTGGGGAAGGAGGTTGATGACAGCGTGCAATGTTAGAGCACAGATGCTACCAGAACACAATACCCATGTGAGGTAATGAGGAAGGAATGTGGGAGCTGCCTTGCTAAAAAGCATTGACTGCTCACTTGGTTCTACAAGGCTTTAAAGCAGTGGCTCTGAACCTTCCTAATGTGGCCACATTTCAAACAGTTCCTCGTGTTATGCTGACCCTCAGCCATAAAGTTGTTTTTGTTGCTACTTCATAACTGTATTTTACTAGTCATGAATTGTAGTGTAAATAGCTGATATGCAGGATATCAGATAATCAACTCCTGTGAACAGGGGTCGAGACCCACAGGTTGAGAACTGCTCCAAAAACATCGGCTTAAAGACTGCCTCTTTGTTTTGGGTCTGTACCCCTTACTCTGGCTGAAGGCACAGGGACATGTCACTCGGAAGCGCTGGAATTAAGGACTTGCATGACAGCATCTGCCTTTCATGTGGATTCTTGGGGGCCTGAACTCAGCTCCTCATGCTTCCTCAGCAAGCACCTTACTGACTGACCCATCTCTCCAGCCTGGGAGTCATGTTTGACTTTCCTGCCACCTCCAGCCTACCCTGCAGCATCTGTTCACCATGCAGTCGATTACAATAAATCGTTTTTCTTCTTCTGTTGCTGGGGATTAAATTTAAGGCTTGGAGGAATGTCTATTCTTTTGACATTGTTACAATATATTGTAAAGTATTATAAAATTCATACTTGAGAACAGCATAGTTAAGTTGCAAAAAAACAAAACAAAACTTGCAAAAGATATCTCAAGCTGTTTTAGCTGTTCATGATTTTGTGTTGGGTTGTGCCTTAGCTGTCCTAGCACAGATGGCTTATGGGCTGCAGGTTAGACCCACCTGAAAACATGCTAAGCATTCGAGGTCTGCCACTGAGCTATGCCAGTGGCCCTCTTCTTCATTTTGCCTGCCACTGTCATTGGGAAGTTTTTGCTATGTCTCATCTGAACTATTGGAATGTCCTCAGCATTTTTACCTCTGTCCCCTTTAAAAGATCTATTTCAATCAATTGCTTCCCGAGTCACCTGTGTGGCTGTCCATCAGGCCACACTATGTTTGTGATTTAAAACCATCCTTGGATACAAGCACATGGCTTCCAACCTCTTCCATAATCTGGTCACGGCCCCCTTCCTCATTTCTTGCTATCTGCATCTTGTATTTTATACATTTTGAACTGCTCTAAAGCCCCTGAGGTGTATAAACAGGGCTGTTTCTTATTTGTCTGCTTTCTTCTTTCTCTGCCCAGACTACTCCTTCCCAGAGATGCGCCATGTTTATGGATCAAAACTGTCAGTATTGTCCAATGCTCGCTTCCTAGCTGTGACACCGCCCCCCCCCCCCCACACACACACATGAACTCCTTTGTTTTCAGGAGTCTACACACGGTTCTGAACCTAGCGGAGTCTATAATGGATCTTCTTCTGAAATTTGGTTATAATTCCCTCGCTCACTGTGATGGCAGCTATTTCTTTGTTCTTTCAACAAAAATTTCATGGAACAATTTTACATTTTATTTTCTTAATATCCTATGGGGGGGTCATAGACCAAAAGACTAGTTAGAATTGCTAATTAGAATTATGACTTCTTCACGACTGTGTTATTAAAAATTAGGAGGTGTGTGTGTGTGTGCATGTATACACACGCAGGCATACATGGTAGTTCATTCCTTTAATTCTAGCACTTGGTAGGCAGAGGTAGGCAGGTCTCTGTGAGTCTGAGACCAGCCTGGTCTATATAGCGAGCCCCAGACCAGCCAGGGCCACATGTTGAGACACTGTGAAAAGAATTATTTTGTACGTTTAATGCAGGTTTATTAGTATCAAATATACTTATTTTCCACTTTATCAGGTCAGTACCAACTGTTTAATAACTTATGCATCTGACATGCTCTTTACTTACCTGAAGTGAATCATAATCTACCTTAAATGTGTACTTTTAAATAAGTCAAGGTAATGCTCTAACAGCAATAGGAAGGAGGAATAAAAAGAAGTTAATAAAAAATAACATTGAGTCAGGCATGGTGTCTGACGTCTGTAATTCTAACACTCAGGAGTCTGAGGCAGGAGGATTGCCATGAGTTTAAGGCTGGCCTCAGCCACATAGTGATGCCCTGTCTCAACACAAATAAATAACAAGTAAAGCCCAACCTTGAGACAATTTCAACCTGATGATGCTATAAAATCTCAACAGGGCCCAGCTTCTAAGAATCTTTATATCTACAGATATTACTTAGTATTTTTATGTTTTAAAGCCATAAAAAAAAATGCGGTTTTGGCTTTTGGCAGCAACGTTTTAGTATAAACAAAAGCAAAAATTGTGAGTAATGGAAGTTGCAGTAATATTAATTTTTGCCACTCTAGAAAGGCATGTAAACTTTAAAACACAGCTGGCGGTTGTGGTAATGGAAGCTACAAATAAAGGATTGGGTCGGGGGGGTTAGGGAACGCCCTTGGAGATGACTGGGGGGCACAAGGTAAGCGATGAAGGAATGGAGAGGAAAGGGCAGGCCATGCTTCCCACAGCCCGTGACACCTCCCCTGGACAGCACCCCTTTTCCAGCCTCAGCTGAGAGCTGAGGGCAGCAGTGCCTGCGCAGAGGCTGTGTGTGAGCCGAACAGGTGGTTCACGCTCCAGTCCTGAGGCGCCCCTTCCTGGGCCCTGCCTGTTCTCAGGGAAGTCGCGAGACTGCCGGGGCCTGCCTCCGCTTGCTCATCTGTAAGCTGGGGCTACAATGCAGTGGCCGCTCCGTAGCCACACGTGGTGGTGCATGCTGGTAATCTAGCCCTGGAGAGGCTGAGGCGGCACTGGTTGAGGACAGGCGGTGCTACACAGTGAGCAGGTACAGTTCCTGGGTTACAGTGAGTCTAAATCCCTCTCCCCGCCCCCACCCCCACCACCTTCTACTTGGAACTTGATAGTTGCTCTGCTGTATTCTGTCTCTCACTGTTTCTTTTAATTTTATTCAACAGGGGAGAGTTTGAACCTAGCTCCTCACTTAGGTAGCAGTTATGCTGTTGAGTCTCCCACGTGTGGGGCAGTCACGGGGTCAGCACCCCTGACTGGGAGAGCCTCAGCGGGAAAGCTACCCGCGCCATCATGGTCTCTCCCCTGCCAGGCAGGCACCGGCTTCCCTTCGGTGGATATGTTCTCAGATGGCAAACATGCTTCTGTTTCACCTTCCCCTAAGCTAAACTGTAGGTCCTGCTACAGTTGGAGAGCTACTAAACTGGAGATCCAACTCCTTTGCGGAGGCAGTGCTCTAGAGAGGATGGTAGAGAAACAAGATAGAAGGAGCCTAAGTGATTGCACAGAGCAGGCAGTTCAAAAACTACCACACTTGATACAGTAGCTAATATTGACCAACATAGGTGTATATGTTAGGAAAAAGAGGGAGATAACAATAAAATTTATTAGCAACAGAGTACATTGTCTTGTAGGGCAGGTCTGCTTTTCTGTTTGAGACAGGATCGTATTTATTAAAAGCAAATGACAAGGAAACTTGTTTTAAAATAATTCTTAACTGGTGTGTTGTCCCAAGCCTGTAACCTCAGCACTTGGGAAGTTGAGGTTAGAGGCAGGAGGTACAGGAGTCCAGGGTAATCCTTGGCTGCTTAAAGAGTCTGAAGCCAGGCCATGGTTGCACGTGTCTTTAATCCCAGCACTTGGGAAGCCTCCAGCATTTGGGAAGCAGAGGTAGGTGGATCTCTGTGAGTCTGAGGCCAGCCTGGTTCTAGGACTACTAGGGTTACACAGAGAAACCCTGTCTGGAAAAGCCAAAACAAACAAACAAACAAACAAAACAAAAGTACTCTTGTGCTACATAAGACTCTATTTCTCTGATATGCCAACCAAGGACCAGGCATGGAGATGGCCTGGAACCCCTGCTCAGATGGAGATAACCTAGAACCCTGCTCAGGTGGAGCCCATGCAGCTCAGTCTCCAAGTGGGTGCCCTAGTAATGGAAACAGGCTGTCTCTGACATGAACTCAGATTCTGGCTTTTTGATCACCTCCCCCTGAGTGTGTGTGTGTGGGGGGATCAGCCTTATCAGGACACAGAGGAGGACAATGCAGCCAATCCTGATGAGACCTGATAGGCTAGGTTCAGGGGAGGACCTCCCCTTTCAGAAGACTGGGGAGGGACATGGAGGAGAAGAGAGAGGGAGGGGGGATTGGGAGGGAATGAGAAAGGGAGCTACAGCTGGGATACAAAGTGAATAAACTGTAATTAATATAGGAAAATTTTTTAAAAAGATTTTGTCTCTAAAAAACTAAGATAAAAACAAATGAACTTTTGGTGTACATATAATTTTACCATTTACTAAAGGTTAGAACAAATTTGCATACTTTTGAGATATCAGATCAATTTTTACATAAATTTAAATTTTTACATAAAGAGTTGAAGCTTGCCATGGTGGCACATACTCAGCATTTGGGAGGTAGAGGCAGAGGGATCAGGAGTTGGCTGTCATCCTCATGTACACAGAACTGGAGGCTGGTCTGTGCTGCATAAACCCTGAGTGTGGTGGCTCACAGGTGGAATCTCAGCATTTGGAAGGCTGAGACGGGATTACCACAGACTTGAGGCCACAGTGAGCCACATGGTGAATTCCATACCTTCTCTGCTACAGTGTTAGACTTTATCTCTGAAGAAAAGAAAATGACAAGACCTTTTCTCAGAAAACAACATAAGATAGATAGGGAAACAGTTGATGAAACAGCTGAACTGAGACAAGCTGTAACACTTATTGGAGATCAGTTACAATTACTGAGAAAACAAATGAAATTGAAATGTGATTGGAGTGTTACCTCTTACTGTATTACTACACCTTTAAGATTCAGTGTCGGCAAATATGATTGGGAAAAGCATTTTCAAAGGAGCTTCCTGATGCAGCAGGGTTGGCTGTTACAGAATGTCTTGCAGATGTGTGGCTTCGTTTATTCCCATGAATCATTTTGATAAATTTCTTGCTCTTGGATTTTCATAATTCTCTTTGTCATGATAGTTTTACTGGCTTTGAAATGTATGTTGATTTATTTGCACAAAACTGTTATACAACAAGATAGACAAAAGGCCGTATTTACTGTACAACTTCATAATCTGCAGAGTAACTGTTATCCCTAACAAATCTGCTGAAGACGGAAAGGGGTGGTAAAGCCTTTGTGTCTGGCTTTGAGTGAAATGTTTCAGCCAAGCTTTTGCTGTGTGAGGGTCAAGCAGTAGAGGTTGAGAAATTGTTTTGAGACTGTTTGAACCTTGAAGGAATGTTGTCCCCCTGGAGAATCTGCACTACATGAGAGCTTGAAGCTGTGCTGACCTTGATCCTAAAACACTCCTGGCAAACCTGGAGTTCTTACCTTTGATGATGAAAAGCTGTGGTCAAAAGGGCTTGAGATTTGTGTGGCTTGTCTGCTCTTTCGGGCAGCAAGGGCAAGATAACTTTAGTAGTTGGAACCTTTTCAAGCCCCAATTAACCTTGTATATGTTTGAATAAAGTAACTGGAGTGAGCTAGCCGGGAGTCTGTCTTTTTCAAGAAGGCTGAACGCTTAGGCTCCTTCAGAAAACGAAGGCTCCGTTAGCATCTTGGTGAGTTTCTTTGTTGTGGCATCTCTGACCAGCATCAATCTAACTGATTAATTAATTTAATTAATTAAACCTTGGATGAGTATTTGATCCCACAGCTTGTAGGACATCTTCAGTGCTTTTCAAACCATTTTGAAAACATTTTGCTTTTAAAATTGTCCATCCTGAAAATGCTACTTTGCGTAAATATGTAGTGCAAAATACCAGACGCATGTGTAGAGGGCTGTTGTAGAAATTGTTGGAAATTCTGATCCTAAACCACATCAAAATTAAATGATTTTTTTCAAATGAAACTCAAGTTAGCAACTCAGACATTCAAAACAAAACAAACAACCCCCCCCCAGAGTTTCATGTATGTATAATTTTTTTTTAACAGTTTCTTGTAGCCCAGGCTGGCATCAGACTCAAATCAGCAGGACCTTTCACTCCTGATCTTCCTGCCTCAACCCCTCAAAGAGACTGGGATTACAGGCATGTGCCATCTCATGTAGCTATACAACAGTTCTTAAAAATCAAACATTCTTTGTCTGTAGAGTGACAAATTCCCTTGGTGAAAGAAGTGATCAGAAGGTCACCTACATTTCAGATCCTCCTCCTACCACCACCCTTCAGCCTACAGCTAAGAGGCCTCTCTCAACCGCTGACATCGAGGATCCAGCAACAGATATTAAATAAATAAATAAATAAAGCACTCTAGGATGATGCAATCCAAATGTATACTAACTGCACACTAACTTAGATGTTGAGGGGTAATTGTTAGGGAATATGCGAAGTCCTTGACTCTTTCATGTTCTGTAAAGACAGTGAAGCTCATTCATACAATTAAGAAAACACAATAATCTGAAATCTGAGCCAAACAGTCTCCGGTTGCAGGCACAGCACGTCTTAGTGAAACTAGCGCATGCGTGTTCCAGGTACCAGGCTGCAATAAGATAGATCATTTGACTCAATACTGGTGATTACTTCCAGAAAAGTACCAGTCTCTGTGGGTTTTGTTTTTTCTTTTGAATTAATTGTAGGTAGTTGCATGTTCAGAAACTTTTCTTTTTGCTTTTTTGAGGCAGGGTTTCTCTGTGTAGCCCTGGCTGTCCTGGACTCACTTTGTAGACAAGGCTGGCCTTGAACTCACGGAGGTCCGCCTGCCCTTGCCTCCCTGAGTGGTGTGTTTACAGGTGCATGTTCAGACACTTTTTACTGTTGCCAAATTTATGTGACCCATACCTTCAGCTATAGGGGACTGAGACCCACAGTTTGAGAGAGACGTGTGACAAGTCCTTAAGCTAGGGAGTGGTGTAATGGAGGCTGTATCTGAGGAAAACCAGACTGGCAGCAGAAAAAGCTCCCACTGGCCGCTCTGTGGTGAAACAAAGTGAGCCTCAGACAGCCAGGATATGAAGTAAAAATCCAAGAAAGATTTTTGAGACAACTGCTTAGAGACAACTGCTCTAAGGAGAAGTTGTCCACCTTGGTGAACAAGTGGCTTTAGAGAACTAGGGAGTAGGAACTGAACACAAGTCCAAGGATTTTAGTCTGAAGTGCTTCAGGTTCATCAGGAAATACGTGTGATCACTTCAGAAATGTATAGGTAACTCAGAGAGTGGCATCACCCAGATCCTGCCATCAATGTTGTCTGTAATTTCTCCTGTCCTATGAGGAGGGCATATGCAACCATTGCTAAGTAAATGTTAGGGGCAGTCCCTCAGGTAAGACACAGCTTATGTTAACAGGAACTGAAACAGTGGGTTAGTGAAGTCCCAGAGAAATAAAATTTGAGTACCTGAGAACTCCTACAAGCAGCCATAAACCAGCCAGAAACCTCTATTTTCTTTGTCTGTATTTATATTAGGTAAGCCCTAGAGGATTAAGCCATTTGTTGTTGTTGTTTTGTTTCGAGACAGGGTTTCTCTGTGTAACTGAGCCCTGGCTGTCCTGTACTCACTTTGTAGACCAGACTGGCCTTGAACTCACACAGATCCACCTGCTTCTGCTGGGATTAAAAACATGTGCCACAATGCCCAGCCAATTAAGCCAGTTTGTATATATATCACTGCTTCTGAGTGTGGCACAGCTAATCTGATTTCTGTAACAGGAATAACATCTGAGGTAACACATGAGACCCAGTCATTTGTTCAGTTAGAATTCATATTTTTCAGAACTAGTAGTAATAAAGGCAAACCATGTCTCTGATATGTGTCAACAGAAGAGAATTGATTTTGAAGGTTGGAAATAATGCCAGATCACTTAGTCATTGAGTCTCTCTCCCTTCACCCCCTCCCAGGACAGAGCCTTGCTGTCATTAGCCTTGAACTCCCTGTGGCCCAAGCGGACCCTGAGCTTGTTGGGCAGGATGTGTCACTGTGCCTGAATGCCCGGCTCCGTTCCAGCCAGCTTCCATTCCTCAGGTGCTCCGTTGGTATGTGTGTACCTGACTGTGTGTATGTATGTCACATGCATGTAGGTGACTGCAGACCAGAAGACCAGAAGAGGGCGTTAGACCCTTAGAGCTGGAGGAACGGAGTGTGCGGGTGCTCGGGAAATAGTGAGCACTCTTAACTGTCGAGCCGTCTCTCAGGCCCAGTGTCATGTATCTTCAGGTTTCTAGAACAGACAACTTAAAATATTTTATTGACGTTTATTTGTTTTGTAGGGATGAGAGGGGCACACGAATGCTTCGGCTGGCATACAGAGGTCAGAGGACAACTTTCAGGGGTCTGTTCTCTCCTTCAGCAGCGTAGGTCTCAGGGATGGGACTCAAATCATCAGGCTTAACCTCATGCTCTTTTACCCACTGAGCCATCCCAGTGACCCAAACAGCTTTTTAAGGACCGTTTTCCTGACCAAATGCCTGCTAATCCCTTTTGGGTGAACTCTTAAGAGAGAGAACAAAGAGCCTGGCTTAGTAGCATTTATTTGCCTGTAACCTCAGCATGCCTGAGGCAGAGGCAGGCGTGCCATTACTGAGGCCTGGTCTAGTTGGCGATATCTGGGTCAGCCAAGGCTATTTAACTTGTTCCTATCTCAAACAGGAACAAAGGGTGGTGCTGGCAGTGGTCCTGGGAGATGTTTCCATATCTAGAGCACTGGCTGCTCTTCCAGAGGATCTGGCTTCCATTCCTAACACCCACACAGTGGCTCACATCTGTCACTCCAGTTACAGGTTATCTCACACTCTGGACACTTGGGTGCTAGGCATACAAATGGTGCACATTGCTACATGCCTTTAATCCCAGCACTCAGGAGGCAGAGGCAGGTAGATCTCTGAGTTTGAGGCCAGTCTGATCTCCAAAGCGAGTCTGGGACAAACAAGGCTACACAGAGAAACCTTGTCTGGAAAAAAAAAATGTGGTGCACATACATTCATACATTCAGACAAAACAATAAGACACATAAAATAAAAACACAAGAAAAAGTCTATCTTCGTCTTTGTAATTGTCTTTTGGGCAGTTTTAAATGTCCTGTTTGCACTCAGGGCCACAGATACAACTCAGATCCCAGATTCTAGTCAAATATTACAGCAGAGAAAGTGAGTCACCCTCATTCCCACTCCTGTGTGATAATTTCCAGGAGTAATAATTTAAAATATATTCTAACATCATTTTATTTGCATATGATACAGTCATGCTTGTAGTATGTACGTGGTGTTTTTTGTTTCACTTTGCTGTTGTGCTACAGAGATTTTACAATGCGCTGGGAAGGGAAGCCGGGTGGAGAGTAGCTCTTCTAGGAAACTGGGAACGTTCTGAGGCTGCAGTGCCCTCTCAGGATAAAGATTTGAATGACTGTGCAGTAAGAAGATTGGAAGAATGGAAAGTTATGAACTAGAGGGTGGGCTTTCTAAATTATTAGCCAGAAGAGAAAGACTTGTACTTAGATATGTAATGTAATTAAAATTGAAGACAAGTGTAACTTCCAAACAATAACATTTACTTTTTCATATTCCAGATAGTATCTTAATTTTGATAGTAAACACATTTATTTATTTGATCCAATATCTCATCGTGTATCTCAGGCTGGCCTCAAATCCTCCTGCCTCCTGCTTGCTCTCCCAAGTTCTGGGAATACCCATATATTCCACTGTGTCTAGATACACCTTTAGTGTTATTTAGTGCACGCTTGAAGTAATAGAATAATTGATAAAAGCGTACTTTTATATACCGGATTTATTGAATGGAATGAGTACATTTTTGTCTTAGTCACATTAACTCTGTAAATGGTCATGGGACTGTGAATATGTAAGTGAAAATCAAACAATAAATGTTTGTTGAACCATGCATGATTGAGTACACACTGCATGTCAACACTGTGCTAAGCACGGAGAGAACTCATGCTCCAGCATTACGTGCCTTGTTTCCTCATGGGATCACAGACATGTCATTCCGGTTGGGATGGTTAGTGCTGAAGTGGACACCAGGTGGTCGGGCATGGAGCCTTCTCACCTTGGATTTAGCACAGAAGAACTTCCTTTGTCAAAGAGCGTATGACTTTGTCATGTAGGCCTCACACAGCGCCGTGTGTGCCCCAGGTCTTCCTAGGGCCCTGAATACAGGCTCTGGGGACTGTGGCTCACATATCTTCCTGCAGCTCCAGGCCATCGCAGCGGTGTGCAGTACACAGCGCTGCGTTTCTTCTAGTCCTCTCCCTTTCCCACCTGTCTCTTGAATGCCTCTTGATACCAGGGCTCTTGGACACTTCTGTTGCTACCGAGCTCTCCATGTGGCTCACCCGCGCAGGAGGAAACAGGCAGCACTAATGGCGTATAAGTCATTTCCTCGGGATCCGACTGTGATGACCCCCAAGAGGAAGCTCCCTTTTTCCAGCCACGTCTCGTGTGGACTGGAAGAGTGTAAGGCTGGAGACAGTGCGTCCAGTAGAAAAGAATTTTAACAGCAGAGGGGAGAGGAGACTAAATTCTCAGTCAAGATTGTTGTTTAGGGAGACATGATAGAGAGAACTTCTGGGTTTCTTTGAGAAATTTCATTGACTGTGGTGCCATTTGGTGATCTGGGAATTCTGGAAGAAGAAAAGTAGAGAGAGAATATCTTGTATACTATATGAATGCGACACCTGTCGATAAAAAGCTGTGGCCTATAGGAAGAGGTATCAGAGAGAGTGGGATGCCGCATGGCAGAATGGAGATTAGTGTAAATGGGTTACTTTACGTTATTGGCTAGTACGGGAACGACCCTAGCTATGTGGCCTAGGCATTTGTAAATATATTTTGAGTCTCATGACTCATTGTTCCAGGAGCTCAGGGCCGGGAGGAAAAACACGCTCCCTGCCTCAGAAAAGTTCTGCCCTTGCCTTGGAATAAATCCAAACATGAGCAGACTCCGTCTGTCCATCCATTCTTCTCTGCCTCTTTTCTAGTTTGATTTTGTTCGGGTGATCCATCCTGCTACAATCACCGTATTCTAACCCAGTTGTTGATCCAGAGGCTGGGTGATTTAGGAGTGGACAAAAATGAATCCTAAACAGTGGAACATGTGAAGAGACGTTTAAAGTGTAATGGTTTTATCCATTCATTGAGAACTTTGTAGATGAAGATTTTATCTTTTGATCATAGTCACCTCTCCTCCCAGATCTACTCCTCGCTCCCACCCAACTTCATGTCATATGTCTGTGTGTTTGTGTGTGTGTCTGTGTGTGTGTCTGTGTGTGTACATATATGTGGGCTCATGAGATGAGGCTCGCTCTCCCAAAATGGATTGGTAACAGGATTGATCTGTGCAGGTGTTGTACCGGGAACCATAGCAGCTGTGAATTCATGGCAACCCTGCCATGTCCAGAAAACATTGTTTTGCTCCAGTCCTTCTTAGCCTTTGGACATACAGTATTTTTGTCCCCTCTTCCAAGATGGTTCCTGAGCCTTTAGAGAAGGGGTGTGAGATGGGGTTCTATCTTTGGCCTGGCACGAAGAAGAGAAATTTGATATGGAAACTTGTATTAGAATTTTTTTTTTCATGGTTTGAGTGCGTTCCCCCAATTCATGTGCTGGAAGCCTAATCTCCCATGTGACAATTCTAAGACTCGACTGGATTGAGAGTCACCTAAGAGACAAACCTCTGGGCATGTGTGTGAGGGAGTTTCTATAATCAGTTGGGTTAACTGAGATGGGGTGACATGCCCTAAACTTGAGGAGCACCCTTCCACGGGCTGGGGTGCCAGACTGAGGCAAACCCAAAAAGCGAAAACAAGCAGAGCAGCGGCATTCGCCCGTCTGGTTCCCGACTGCAGGTGTGCCCTCACACCCTTGCTGCCGTGCCTTCCGGCCATGGCGGACCTCCGGCTGTGGGCCAAGGCAGCCCTTTGCCCCTTACGCTGCTCTTTTCACCTGTCTGGCCGCCGCAGTGAGACCGATGCAGGCTGAGGTCTGCAAAGGTGCTTACGAGGTGATCTGTCCTGCGTGGGGTTGGAACCCTTTTGGAAGGGTTTGAGGTTGAAGTGTGGGTCCTCTCCAGCTCTTGCCATTCTGCCTCCTGCATCGTGTGGCGACGCAGCAGCATGGCCTCCACAGAGAACGGTTTCCACCGCTGGGAGAAGACAGTGCTTTGTTCTTTAATTTTCTACTCTCGCATTTTCTAAGAGCATAGACTAGGAGGTTACACTGGGTAGCTCATTGGCCTTTGCTGTATCTGGCTGCAAACTGTAAATGCCTCCTAAGATCACTAGTTAAAGAGAAGACCAACATGCTTGAGACTTCAGCGCAGAACAAAATATCTGGGAAGAATCTGAGGCTTTTTACATTTTAATTTAATTTATTATCTTTCATGCATGTACGTGTTGTGGCACACGGGTGGGGGTGAGGGAACAACCTTTGGGCTGGATCTTCAGTGGTCTAGCTAAAAGCCTAGAGCAGGTGAACTGATTGAGACCTGAACTTTCAGGAAATGCTCTCCTCTAAAACATATTTCTTTAAACTGGTCATTATTTATTTTATAAGATAGGATCTCAGCACAAGCTGGCTCAGGCATCCGTGTAGCTGAGACTAGCCTGGGACTCCTGACTCTCATGCCTCCACATCCCAGGGGATGGGACTGTAGACATATCCATTCACCACACGGGAGAAACACTATCAGTATGAAGATGGCCCAGTCTGCTGTCTAACACTTACGGTTCCAGCACTTGGAGGAGGTTGGGGTGGGTAGCTGAAGAAGGAGAGTTGCTATGAGTTCAAGGCCAGCCTAGGTTATACAGTGTTCCAGGACAATCTAGGCTATGAAGTCAACAAAACAAAGTAAAGAAAAACAATGCCAACAAACCGGTCAGAATTTAAATTTTCTTTATTATGTTTAACAGTTACTGTACTCCTACTCTTGCCCAAGACTCTGACAGATTTGAATATAGAACATAGTTCCTACATCATAATGGAAGTTTACAACTTTGACCAAGCCTTTTGACTGAGTACAGGAAATAAAAGTTAACCAAACAGGAAGTAGGCAGAACTGCACAGAACAGCAGGAAACATTTAGGCCTAGTATAAGAACACATAAAGAACCAAACAAAATACTTAAAACGGAAGTTTTAAATCTTCAAACATCTTTTTTTAAATACATATAAATTTATTGAAGTTACTGTTCTGAAAAAAACAACTAAATATATGTCCCTTGGTATGACTTTAGAAATATAATCTTTCTAAAATTCTATTATTTATTTCTTTATTTTACATTTTATTCATTTTATATTCCATTGTAGCCCCCTCTCTCATCTCCTTTCTTTCCCTCCCTCTCTCTCTCTTCCCTCCTATCCCCTTCCCCTAGTCCACTAAAAGGGGGGGTTCTCCTCCCCTGCCCTCTGCCCATAGCTTATCAAGTCTCATCAGGACCGCCTGGGTCCTCTTCCTCTGTGGCCTGGCAAAGCTGCATCACCAGGGGTAAGTGATTAAAGAGCAGGCAACTGAATTCATGACATACAGCCCCTGCTCCCCTTACTAAGGAACCCACATGAAGATTGAGCTGCCTAAGGGCTACATCTAAGCAGGGAGTCTAGGTCCTCTCCATGCATGGTCCTTGGTTGGCGCATCAGTCTCTGCAGGATCCCCTGGGAATCTTCAGACATATAAAGGGGATCATGGAAATGGGGAAAAGTAAGGAAATAAGGGCAGGAGAAAGATTGTTTTTAACAGAGTAACTGTTACGCAGACCACTGAATGTAGTCAGCAGAGGAAATTTTAAAATATTTCTGCGGCTTCCTTGAGCATTCTCCCATATGAGAATAATCTTGTGGCTTCTTTGAAACTGGGCCAGATCGTACCGACCAATTGACCAGTTGGAGTATGGCAGAAGCCATGCTGTGCAGCTCTTCAGGCCAGGGCATGCCGACTCTCCCGGATGTCCAGGTCAGTGGCAGCAGGGGTGGACACACGCGGAATTTATTTAAAAAAGCAAGCGGAATTTGTTAAAAGACATTTTGATTTACTTACTTGTTGAGCTAGGGTCTCACTGTGTAGCCCTGGCTGCAGGAACTCACCATGTGGATCTGGATGGCCTTGAACTCAGCAGCCTCTGCCTCCTGAGGCCTGGGATTAAACGCAAAGTGCTACCATGCTCAGTTTAAAGAGATTTTTAATATAGATTGTATGTGTCAGGGATAAAAAGAAAAAGACGCTCTAGAAGAAAGTGTGTCACCAAGATCACAGTGTGGGCATTGCTAAGAACTTCACAATGACGCCATCTTGTTTGAAACTATTATCTTTATTAACTATTTCAAAACCCATACTTTATTTTATGTATAGCAATGCAATTCATATGTCCAACACCACTATTTTAGAATGACTTGATATTGTTTTAAACAGAAGAACAAGGGGAAAAATTTCATGATACAGAAACCCTCTCTTCAGAACAAAATTTCAAAATTCACTTTTTCTAAGTAGGCCAATAGGCCATGTGGACAGTGACTAGCCATATCTGTTTCCTATCACACTGATGGTCAGCGGAATTAAAGGGAGAGCCGTCCTTGGCAATCAGTCACTACCCTGAATGAATAACACAAGCTGGATTGTTTTAGAATGCAGAAATGGTTCTTGCTGCCAGCACCCAGGAAGTTGAATTCCTGTTTTGAAGCGTATTATCTCTGAAGGGCTCCCAGAGAGGCTGTATGGCATCACAGGGTGCTTCAACTTGACAGGGCTACAGCTGATAAGTGACGCTGGGAGGCGGGCAGCAGAGTAGCTCCACTGCTAACAAATAGTTCTGGGTAAGAGTCCTAAAAGTGTCTGTGAGGGGAAGGAGGCCTGGCCCAAGGTCACATCCATTCATGCCTCACGCCTGGTTCGTTACTATCGTAACATAAACCATTTGTACGGAAAGGAAAATCATCTCCTTATCAGCGACCTTCATTGCTAATGTAAATTGTGTTGCAAGTCTTGTTTAGCCTGTGAGAGGCTTCAACCAGACCGCAGGGTGAGGGTTGCCATAATTTGGCTCCTTTGCCATAATTTTCCTGTCTTTCTTTTCTGCTCCATCTGGGCCTTGCATTAGAGCCTTGAGCCTGTGTGAGAAATACTCCTATCATGTTTCAGCCATGCTGGGAGGAAGCAAGGCTAACCCATGTAGAGAGGCTCACATGTGGCTGCCCCTCCACTGCCTGCTCTCCGGTGTCCTGTCATGTCTGACTGCGTGGTAAGATGTCTGCACAAAGCTAGTGTGCTTGAGCCTTTGGTCCAAGCTGATGGTGCTGTGTGAGGAGACTAGGTGGAAGACATGGGCCTGGGGAGGGCAGAGCTTGAGAATTACAGCGTGGCCTTGCTTCTTTACCTCTCTCTGCTCCTGGTTCCCTTGAAAAGTGAGAAAGCAGCAAGTAATAGACTTGAGTTTTTCCAACCATCATGCCTTCCCTGACATAATGGGCTATAAAACCCTTAGACCACGAGCCAAATAGATAAACAAACAAACAAACAAATATCCTTCATCCCTTTGTCCCTTCTTGTTAAGTGTTTGCTTAGCAAAAACAAAAGCAATTAATACAGATCCTAAGTCAAAACGTTCTGCGGGAGCTCTTCCTGAATTCCTGACCCATTAACACATAACACCACATGGTGTCTGTTGTTGTTTTAAGCCAATGAGCTTTAGGGTAGTTTTTTTTGTGCAGCAATAGAGAACCGGAACAATAGAAGAGGTGATTTAAATCCTACAGCTCTATAGCAAGCGGGGAAAGAACCCAAGGGCTCACCAGAAGTCATTGTAACTAATTGTTCTAACAAGCAGGGCAGACTGGTAGTTTCCCATCAGAGGCCCTGTTTCAATAACGAAAGCAAAAGCAAAAGCAAATAATGAATTGATGAGGCCAAGTAGTTCGAAAAAAACAAAATTTTGTTCTAGAAAAAAAAAAAATCTTTGTTCACTGTGTTTTCCCATTTCATATTATTAATAAATTGTGTCAGACATTTTGGGTGATTATTGACATGCCACAACTCAGCAAGTCACAAGCCACAAACTGGGAGGTTTAGGATCCGTATGAACTGGGTACCAGTTTAATGGTCTTAGAACAGCAAGCATTTGATGTCTCTAAAAAGAAACTAGCAGTGGGGCCTTCTCTGTGAGCTTAGACACATATGCCCCCCCCCCCGTGCACATGCATACACCCCACAACAAATAAGCAAACGAAGTGAATTAAGACCAACCAAAACATATGCAGGTAAGCGACGTGGGAAATGCCCATAGGTGTATATATTTGGAGTAGCAAATTAATTAAGAAAAAAAAAAAAAAAAAAAAAAAAAAAAAGATAAGTAATTGCTTAAGGCTTGGGGCACAAGGGAATTGACTACTGGTGATTATAATGACTACGGCATGCCTTTATAGGGTGTTGAGACTACTCTAACATTGACTGTGATGAAGGTTGCAGAACTGAGTGAACAGATTGAACATCCCAAATTCAAAAGTCTAAAATGGTCCAAAACCAATCTTTTGAATGCTGATGTGGTCTAACTGTTTCCTCCGTGTGTGGCATGGCCATCACTGTTACCAAGTTTGACTGCTTGACCTTGGCCACAGTCATAGCAACAAGAATACTGCTGCTGATCGCTAATCTACGGCAGTGGTACCGTGCGTGTGTGCGTGCGTGCGTGCGTGCGTGTGTGTGAACATCTCCCTCTTATAAGCACAGCTATAAGATCCTTACATGAGATTCCAGTCACTAACTCCTGCCTCAGCTGCACATGGGCTTGGGTAGGAGGGAGGGTTTGGGCTCACAGGCAGTAGTAGATGTGTGACTGTGCAGGGGCGGGATTCCTTGGTGTACATCTGCTTATGAGTCAGCCATGTTGGGGTGTGTTGGGGTTGTTCTGGTGCTATGTATTTTAATGCTAATTACTGGCCCCCAAGATCTGGTCCCTACCCTGACATTCTCACGCATACCTGTCTTTGTTTTGTAAACCTTGCTCCACCCAATTTAAAGTTGATTGGTTAATAAAAAATGTTGAAGCTTGGGATTAGGCAATAGAGAGGAGGTGGAGTTTGAGGTTCAGAGGTCTACGGTCATGGGGCAAGGAGAAAGAAAGAAGAAAGGAGGAGACGCGATAGTTAGCTTGGGAAAATCACATAGCCAGATCAACATGGATGGAGAAAACCAGTCCATCGGATGAGCAGTAGCAAGTATTTCGGGATTGTGAGTGGGAAGAAGTTCAGGTAGGAATGATTAGAGCAGATAGCCTGGCATGAGGCCTGGGACGTGAGGAGGGTAATTTAGAGGGTCCCCGCTGAAATAGGGAGGTTCTAAAGTACAACAGGTGTCTGTGTCTATTGATTATGATTGCAGGTTAGATAATACCATCATAGGCTGGAGAGATGGCTCAGAAGTTAAGAGCACTGGCTGCTCTTCCAATAGGTCCTGAGTTCAATTCCCGGCAACCACATGGTGGTTCACAACCATCTATGATGAGATCTGGTGTGCAGGCAGAATGTTGTATGTAAGTAATAAATAAATCTTAAAAAAAATAACACCATCCTGATAATTATAGGGCTAATAATAAACATTATTTGTATGTACTTTTGAAATTACCCCAACAGGGGTGGA
Source organism: Rhombomys opimus (assembly GCA_010120015.1). Taxonomy (NCBI): domain Eukaryota; kingdom Metazoa; phylum Chordata; class Mammalia; order Rodentia; family Muridae; genus Rhombomys; species Rhombomys opimus. Next base: position 2,975,810 of record REGO01000081.1, on the reverse strand, counting down.
ACTTCCCAGCTGTGCAGCCTTTGAGTCCTCCATGCTTCTGTAAGTATCCCCCCAAAATCTATTGACTTAAAAGCTAGATTTGGATAAAATCTTATTCGTCTGTCAATGTTCTCCGGTGTTGTTGAGTTGCTAGGGTCACAGCCTGTACCTGCGAAGAGTCCTAACAAATGAAGCTCAGCCACTTGTCTTCAATAGACCAGATAAATTAACAATTATATATATATATATATATATATATATATATATGATACACACACACACCACACACATTTTCATTGTATCCATGCTGAAAAAAAAAAAAAAAAAAAAAGAACAGAGAGGATCACTGACCGCCTCCTAGTCCATGTTGGAGTCCTAATGTGAGGTTTGGGGTGTTCATAATTAGGCTTTCCTAGGTGAGGTGTAGTCCTGCCCATCATCATTGTCTGGGCTGTAGCCTCCCTGGTGGGCTGACGTGTCAGAGCTGGGTGAAACCTCTTTCTAGAACAGAAGCTCCCCACCAGGCTGGTACCAAGCTTCCATCTTTTTCTTCTCCCAGCTTGAGACTCTTAGGGAAATTTCAAGTTATTGAGGTTCATTTCAGTAATCTGATGGCTTTTGAAAATGAGCACAAGTGTCTCTTTAGAATATCATCATTCCTGTCACTATGGCTACAGGGTGAAAAGTCACACGGCAGCTGAGGTGTTGCCACAAGTGAAAAATCCGCCCCTGACTTAATGTGATGGGTCACAGTCAAAACAGTGTCACAGAAAGAATCTTGGCTAAGATTACGTTCAGGCTCTGTAGATGAGCTGTAAATGAGATGTAAGTGAGTTTTATCTTTAGAGCTGTGCCGCATCCCCAAGACATCTCATCACCAAATCCAAGAATATCTCAAATTCCAAACACTTCTGACCCCAGCCACTCCAAGAAGATGCTCAGTGGTCTTGACGTAGTCTGGATGAGCTGGTGCCTATTTGTAATCTCTGCACTTGAAAGATGAGACAGGAGGCCAGGAGCTCAAAGTCATCCTTGGCTACATAATGAGGCCAGCATGGGTTATATAACACCCTGTATTAGAAAAAAAATCAAACAAACAAAAATATTTCACTGTGCACTTTCTTGGGCAAATTGTATGGAGTATGAACACTGTCACGTGACCCTGTCCTGAAGCTCTAGCCAGAGAAAACATTTTATTTTCCAAGCCTAATGTACCCAGCTTTATCAAAGATACTTTTCATAAATAATCATGGCATTTCAGCAGGACATGGGCAGACAATCATTAACAGTATACAAGAACTTCCCAACTCCCTTCTTGTATAGACTACCAAAATCAGAAAGCCACTGTAAAACCCAGTGAAATCTTCATTCGATGCTTTGAAAAGGGGGAAGTGTCTCAGAGTTGAGGGTTGACATTTCGCATTAAGGATGTTGTTTAACAACTTTTCAGAAGCCGACCCTGACTTTCAGGAAAGGAAATGAAAATGGCATTATTCTCAATCTGAAGATCCACAGTTTTTTATGAGAGGAACCACAACTCTCCTGAGGACACTCAATGGTGTCACTGCAAAGTCCAGATTGCCAATAGGCCAGAAAACCAATTTTGGGGGTCAGGTTTCAACAGGTCTCTGGTTTTAAGGGAGTTAAGTCAATGTTGATGGTACAGGGAGAGGAGAATAAAAAAATGAATTTAGAGTTTTCCCAAACCACAAGGCATTTTGTGCCATGGTGACCACATATGTCAACACCCCAACTTCTCTTCTGGGAGCCAATAGGATCTTTTAAAATTATGAAGGAAAAATGTTTTCCATCTTCAGTCAAGCTTGGGAGACATTTTGCTAGTGACATGTGTTCTCTGCAGCTCTTCTCTGTGGCTCGTCCTTCACCTTGGCTTTATCTCCTCCAGCATCCACTTCGGCCTTTCTTTTGGGTGTGGCAACAGTGGTGGATGTTGTTGCTGGACGTGGGGTGAGGTACAGCAGCTCGAGGGTTTGGTCTCAAGAAAACATAAACAGAGACAGCGAGTCTCTTCTTTTGACTACCAGTCCATGATGGTTTTGTCCCTTGCAAAATTAGTGTACTGAGCAGGAATGCAGGTGCAGGAGACAAGGCTGAGCTTCGAAGAAAAGGTGCCAGAGACGTCACTTTTCCCGTCACACGAATAGACAAAGACTCCACCAGGCCTCTAGATGGATAGAAGTTGTAAATCCCACAAAACCGTTCTTTTCCAAATTGTGAGATCTATAATACCTCATTGTTCTCAGCTGGGATTGTAAATAAAACTGCCCCAAGGGATGGGAGAAGCCTCAGAGGTTAAGAGCATGGAATGCTTTTGTAGACGCCCCCGAGATTGGATCCTAGTACCCTTATTGGGCAGCTCGGCACCACCTGTAACTCCAGTTTTAGGGGATTTGATTTGATGCCCTGTTCCTTCCAAGACACCCGTACTCATGTGCACATACCCACACACAGACATATATATATATATTTTTTCCAAATATATATTTGGAAAACAAAAACCAAACCTGCCTCTGTAACAGATAATGGAGATAACCTGAGGCCAGGTCCCCTTCTCTGTAGGAAAGGATCTCTAATATGTCTCACACTTAGATATTTTCTAGCCCCCACCCCTAATTTGGAAAAATTGTAAATTATTTTTCTCTGCCAATTTTTCTTTTAATGTCTTGAAAATACAGGGAACTAAGATGGCAAATTTATGGATCTATGCGTTTGATAATTTGGTAATAATCCCATATCATATAATCCATTCCATAAATGTCGTGAAAGCAGGAACTTCTATGACATAGGCTGGGGCAGATGGTGCAGTAGTTAGAGCGCTGGCTGTTCTTCCGGAGTCCCAGGTTCAATCCCCAGTACCACATGGTGGCTCACTAACACCAGGGGATGAGCTGTCCTCTTCCGGCCTCTACAGGCACGGCACACACGTAGTGCACAGACAGACCCGCAGGCAGAACCCCCAGGCACATAAAATAAGGACTTTTTATAAAAGGAGCAGGAGATTTTATGTAAGGCAAAACTGGATAAAAACCAAGTTCCTTCAGCACAGTTAAAATATTTTCATTGACATTAGAAATTTCCTGGTGAATCTAGAAGGTGGCACCGAGTTACGAGTTTCTTGGGTTGGAGTTTATCTCTTTTCAGAGTCTGGAAACAAGGGAACTGACTTTCTCAGCTGGTGACCTAGTAGTGCTAGGAAGATTTAAAGGAGCTAACAGGGCAGCTGCAGCCTCTGAAGGAGCACCAGCTTGCTGCTGTTAAACTGACAGCGCTATGGTTCCTCAGTATCATCAGAGACCTGACACAGGTAAATTATAGCAGGAAGTATAATCCATATGCATCAGTTAGAATGACAGACTTACCACTACCTAGATGGTGTCCCTAGGCTCCCGTGGTCTCCATGGCTTCACTGGGAACAGTGGTTATAGGTCTTGAGCTGTCATGCGGGACAGCGTCTGGTCTTCAGATCCCACACGGAGCAGCAGTGGCCTTCTTCAGCTGCCAGGCACAAATCTGAGAGATTTTCTTGTGGAGAAGGAACTTGGGAAAACTGACCTTATTCTGACCAGGCAGAGCGGGGCAATCAACCTCAGTGTCCACAGTTTGGGCAGAGCCCTGGCAGCAGGCCAGGCACGGGCAGTTTTGTCCAGTGTTGCCACAGTTCAGGTGGGGTTGTCGTGCCCCATCTATCTTCTTTGGAGACCACAGGGTTCCCACAAGGAAGGGGCATGTCCATTATGGGATGCGTTTTCATTAACCATTTTAAATTCTATATTCAGTTAAGTTGGTAGCTTTTATAAGACAAGGATTTTACAGCTTTATCCCTGTTAAATTGAGCTTTAAAAATTTGAGTTGAAAGCGGGGTGTAGTGGTTACACCTGTAACCCCAGTATTCAAGGAGAAAGAGGCAGGCGGATCTCTGTGAGTTCCAGACCAACCTGGTCTACAAAGTGAGTCCAGGAAAGTCAAGGCTACACAGAGAAACCCTGCCTCAACAAACAAACAAATAAATATTAAAAAATAAAATTTGAGTTGAAGATATAATTGATAATCCTTTAGCATCAAAATAAACATTAAACTATAAATGTGGTAAACTCTAAACCATAAATACCTTTCATAGGGGGACTGGAAACTTTTCTGATCCTTTTATAGTTCACCATAACAGAATATCACCTTTTCTTATATGACTCCATCTATTCAAATAGCTAACGCTTAAATCAGTTATTGTTAATCTGAGTACACTTTAGGAATTTATAAACTTTATCAAACATATGTTGTCCTTATTTAGGGTTTTGTAGTAGCTTGGTGTTGAACAGTGATCGATAACTAGTTAGACATACACCTTTTCGTTAGGTTCTATTGACCTGCGTATAACTTTATAATCTTATTGTACAAAAATCCATCCTAATTCAAAATATTTTGGAGACTTTTTGTTGATTCCTTAGTGTAAAAAGGGATACAGTGATAACCCAAAAGCTCATCAGGACTGAGCGTTGAAATATTTGCTTTATGCCACATGTCATCTTAAGATGGTGAAGTCACATGACATGAACTCTTCAGTAAACATGGCCACCAGTCATGTGGTTGCTATTTAAAATATCTATTCTTTTAGGTCTATTTTTAGACAAGAGTTTGATCTTAGTTACATATACAGTGTATTCCAAACAGGAGCTGAATCATTTACATATGTTGTAACAAACTGAAATTATGTATGCATAGGTTTCTAAACTGTCAACTTTTTGTTACAAGTTTAAGCTAAATTTTGTTACAGATTTTGTAAATTTTTTAAAATTGTACCCAGTGAACTTACAAATCTTGAGACAGAGTGCACAGCATAGTTTAAAGAGATTTTTTGAGAGCAGAATGCAGAGAAATCCTAGAGATAACATTTTTTAAGAGTAGAAAGTTGAAGTGTCGAGCAGAGCAAGTTTATATGTGAGAGATGTGGAGATCATTTGTGTGTGCAATGGCAGTTGTTACAACTTGTGAGAATTCAGTGATCAAGTGTGCCAGTTTGGGGCCTTCGGTTTGTACTGAAGCCAAGCTGTTTGTAGTCCAAGGAGGAGTGGGGGGAGCTGAAAAATGAAACCCTACTGAAGGGAATTTTTATACGCTCGAGAGGAAGCTCAGAGCACAGCTGCAGGACTGTAGGCAGAGCCCAGAGACCACAGAACGGGTCACACAGGCTGGGGCAGGTTTAAGGAAGCTAGGGGGTACACACTAGAGAGCAGCAGGAAAGGAAGTGCTGAGTGTCTTTAGTGGAGATAGCCAGTCACGTGTAGCAAGCCAGAGCCAAGACATGCAAGACAAGTGCCCAGGTGGGTGCTTCCGGAGGCTGTAGAGGCACTGGGAGCTGGAGAGACACTTGTGGCTTAGACGAGGAGAGGAATGGCTAGAGCCCGTGGAGGGGAGAAGCAGATGAGAAGGTGGGCTCTAGAGTTAGGGGTCAAATTTGATGGATGGCTGGAGCAAGCAGAAACAAATGATCCACACAAACCTTAGGAAAGTCAAACAGTTCAGATAGGCGGAGTTCCTTGGAAGGGAACTCATACATGCCAATCCTGGGGTTTCAGCACCCTAGGAGTGAAAAAAAGACATAGAAAGGAAGGATATGACTGCTCCTGGGTATGGGGGAGGAGCTTTATTGTAGGTAAAAGGGAGAGCACAGCCAGAGGCAGGGACCTCAGGGAGAGTCCAGAGTGAACATGACCCTGAGCTGGGCCGTGTGGGGAGACAGGGAGCAGGACGGGGGAGCCAGGAGAGTAGAGGGTATTCAGAAAAAGGGCCAGGTAACCAAAATGGCTGGATTATGGAGGGAAGGGCATCTGGGAGAACAGGAAGAATAGAGAGAAGGAAAATTCTGAGCCCTGGCTATAGACAGAGCATGTTTCAGGAGGGAGCTGAGAGATATACCAGCTAGCGAGGAGTGTCTATGTCAGAGGTCCTGAGTTCAAGTTCCAGCAATCACATGGTGGCTCACCACCATCTGTAATGGAATCTAATTCTCTCTTCCGGTGTGCATGAAAACACCATTTATATACATGAAATAAATAAATAAATCTTTTTTTAAAAATTAAAAAAAAAAAAAAGACTTTCTATTGGCTTAACCCCAAGTCTGATCAGTCCTCTCTGGTGATACCTCACAGCACTTAGATAAATGCCAAGCCTACCTTTGTGTTGCGTCCGACCGTGAAGAGCCTGCATTAAGTCAAGTTTGTAGACGTGCTTTGGATGGAGCTTCTGTTGTCTGTGTTAAGGCTGATGACAAGAACCCTGAGGAATGGGTAGGCCTCTGTAAACTGATCAAGAGGAACCCTGTAAAGTGTTTGGCTGTAATTGTGTAGTGGTTAAGACTATGACAATCTAAAGCCAAGGGTGTCATCAAAGAGTACTTCAAATGCAAGAAATGAACAAATGTAGAAAATTGGTTCATCTTCCGAAAGGAAGAGAGAAGTGGCCATCTATGACGGTTAATCCTGACGGTCAACTTGACTGTACCTGCTGTCAACTAAGGGGGATAGTCTGGGCCAGTGTGGTCTGTGAGGACAGAGTAGGAAAGATTTGCTGAAGGGGAAGACTGTCCAAGCACGGCGGCGTGCTCTGGCGGCAGGGTAGACGCCATTCGGGACAGAGCAGTGAGGCTTGCTTGCTTAGCTTCACTTCTTGCTGGTGTGCGTATCTGCCCCTGGTCGCTGCTGGTCGAGCCCTGGCTTCAGACTGTCTGCAGCAGCAGGGGTGGGGTTGTGGCCCCACTGCTTCCTGAGGGAGCCTGGAGAGTTCCTTTCTTCCTTGTGGACCTCTGTTCAGGCAAAGCCAGCACTCCCAGCCTCAGCACAGGCAGTCCTTTCAGGACAAATCAGTATGAAGCAGAGGTGGGGTCCATCAAAAGCTATCTGTACCATGGGTGTTAAACGCAGGAATTAATAGGGAGAGGCTGGAGAGGCTTGGGGCTTAGCGAGACAGTTGAGCTGGTAAGGGGCTTGCCGTGCCGGCACGAGGAAGCAAGGCTGACCGCCCCTGCCCAGACCCACAGGGAAAAGCTTAGCGTGGCGGTGCACCCTGTACTCTCAGTACTGGGGAGGGGAGGCGGGCGAACCCTTGGCCTACTGGCCAGCCACCTTAGCCTACCTGCTGAGCTCCAGGTCGATGGAGACCCTGCAGAGTCATACCTGAGCTGACCAGTGACCCTCACATGTGTACCCACGGATCCGCACACGTGTGTGGGTTCCAGTGCGGTCACACACACACAGATTCGGGGGTGGGAGTGGGGGTGGGACCGATGGACTTGGACCTTGGTCCCTATCATCCAGGAAACTTGGTTTTCACTGACCACTCCAGAATGGGGTAGGACTTGATAACCCCAATTCTCAGGCTCCTAAACAAAAGGGGGATTCCTCAACCATTCCCATTCCTCTTGATTCTTATTAACTTACCTGTTAAATATAGTCCTCATAACTGGAATGAATTTTGTTCTCAAACCTTAAAGAGGAAGACATCAACTTGGCCATAAGCAGTGTAGCCAAACGATTTTAATTAGATGCCAGGGAAAATGAATAAAAGCTGATAACTCTTGATGAGGGGCCCAGCCAGAACCCTACTGCCACCTGAGAGCCCCTTAAGGAAACCATATAGAATGCACTCTCCTTGCGCTTCTGAAGGTAAAAGCCTTTGCAGGGTCAGATCATCCATAATCTGCTCCTAACATCAGAAGGAAATGACAAACCCAAGAGTCCAGTGGCCCATTAAGTGCTGCAACTTCTGCCTTCCATCACCGAGTCCTAAGGGAGGGCCACAGGGGATAAAAGGCCAGAGCCACTAGAAAGGACAGAAAACACACAGAATTCCTTGCATCCTCACAGCGTGGCTTGAGATCTGCCAGTGGCTCTTCCCCTGAACTTGTTCTTTCGTTTGAGAATGTAGTCTGTCATGGAGAAGGCATGGTGGCCAAGTGTGTGGCAGATGCAGTCAGCAAACAGGAGGGCTGAGGATTTCTGTTCAGCTTGCTTTCTCCACACCGTCCCTTTGTTCAGTCAGGACCTCAGATCGTGGGATCGTCACCTACATTCAGCATGATTCTTTCAGTATGAGACGTGCATCTAGTCAAGTTGACAGTGACGCTTAACTCTCACAGATCTGAGTGGCAAATGGCATAGAGAGGAGGTGAGGCCTTGTGTCTAAAGGTTGTTGGATGGTTAATATCGGATGTCAGCCTAACAGGATCTCTAGAATCACCCATGAGACAAGCCTCTGGGCACAGCTGTGGGGCTTATCTGGGTAAGGTTAACTGATGTGGGAAGTGGGATGAGTACAGTCAGTTTGTTACCTCTCATTTCTGACTGGGTGCTGTGGCCAGCTGCCTCGGCTCCTTCTACACCAGCCATGGTGGGCTGTGTCCTGATATATGTAACCAGCTGCCTCTGCTCCTCCTATACCAGCCATGGGGGGCTGATACTATGTAACCAGCTGCCTCAGGCACCCAACAAAGATAAACACTTTCTTCCTTAAGCTGCTTTTGTCAGTAGTTTGCCATATTACTGAGGCAAGTAGGATAATACAGTCATGAATGTTTTATCACGAGTTGATGGTGGCTTAAAGCAAATGGATCCACGATAATGTCCACAGACTAAATACAAAATATTTGGAAATTCTTTTCTAGAAGGGTGAAGAAGACAGTATGAAGAGCAACTTTTAGGTTTCTGTTGTGCGCAACAGTGTGACTTAATGGCAGTGAAATGAAACATGGAACATTGGAAACCACCCAGGGTTTGGGGGCAGGAAGAGAAAAATAGGTTTGGTTTGCATATGTTCAATCTGAAAAGCCTTAAAAATGGCAAGATGATTGTCTGAAATTGGAAGTCTAAATTTGAGGGGAGTCATTGGGATTTGAGGGGGGCAATGAATAATGACCCTTGCCTTTTGAATTCCAAGTCACTGGAGAAATAGACTGTGTGTGTGTGTGTGTGTGTGTGTGTGTGTTTGCAGGCATGTTAAAGAGGTCAGAGGACAACTTGTGAAGAGTTTGTTCTCTTCCTCCACCACACGGGGCCCAGAGAGCAAACACAGGTCATTAGACTTAGGGACAAGCATGTGTGTCACCTTGCCCACCCTCCACTTTTTCTTTTCGAGTTGGGGTCTCACTATGTAGCTCCTGAAGGCCTGGAACTCACCGTGTAGAGCAGGCTGGCCTCAGACTCAGAGGTCTGAAAGCTAAGTGATGGGCGCACAGAAACTCTTGCACTTACAGTTCTCTTGGTGGAACATTAGAGTGTAAAACACAGCTTTGATCTGTGACCAGGTTGTTTTTGTTTGTTTGTTTGTTTTTCATCTCTCTCAACTTCGGGCCTTCCTCCTATGGCAAAAGAGAGCCTGGCCCAGTGTGAGTGCATCACCTAGGAGAGGATTAGTGTCTGCTGCAGGACTGAGGTTCAGAGCAGGAAGGAGGTGCCCAGGCTGCTGTGAGTCACTCCTGAAGGGAAGAGGGAGCCCTCAACAGGAAGCCGAGAGTGCACTCAAAGTCTAGGTGTCATAACTGAGAGAATCCATGAAGGGATGCTTTGCAAAGGCGTGAACAACATTAAGGCCACCAATAAGGGAGGGCGATGCATCCAGGAGCCACATACTGGGAAGTTATAGCAGGGAGGGACGAGAGCTGGGAGCTCTTACCAGAACTGCAGCCACGCAGAGGTGTTGCCTAACAGGAAAGAGTCAAAGGAAAGAAGCCTGTGCCAATTCTGGTCCTTGCCGGCCAGAGTGATGGCACGTGGTGAATTGTGTTAGGGCAGATAATAGCCTGGCCTGATTGCTCTTCCTACCTTCAACACTCTTGAAATACTCAGTGCACCAAAAGCCAGAGGAGTCTACTGACCAGAAGACGTATCTGTAACTGTCAGACACCGACAGAGAAAGGGAAGGGAAGGACAGAGCACGGGCCACCTGAGAAGACTCGCCAGCTGGATACTGGCTGTCTTCACACGAGGGCTGAGGGCAGCCTGCTCTCACTTAAAAAGTTCGCCTCCATCTCCTCCGCACACCAGCCCTCTTCTTTCGTGCTCCTTTTAGTCACTGATGGGTAGTTTAGTCTTTGCTCCAAAAAGGCTCTGAAACAGGAGCAGAATGGTTCTACGTATAACTAAATTACCAATAACCACTGAACCTTCAGGTGGCAACTTACTACCATCCTACTTCCTAGTGTCATATTTCTTCGGTCTTGTCCAACTCTCTCACCAGATGTTACACAATGAAATCAGCTGATCACACAAATATCTTATAAAATTCAACGAAATTGTAATACTCCCGACAACCACCTCCTTTTACAGTATTCCCTGTTACTAACCTGTGGATTTATTTCCTTTCACATCTTAACTTTCCTCAGTCAGAGGACAATCTGATAGTTTTGTCCCTGCCTGTGTATGTGCATCTGAGTTCACAGGCTGGATCCCAGCAGCATTAAAGAAAGTCTTTGAGACAGAAGAGAGGTGGCACCGTAATGCCTTTAACGATACAAGGGCTGTGTTCTTTGACAATTTCATACGTGTATATGATGCATTCTGATCATACTTACCCAACCCCACTTACCCTGCATCCACCCCTACCCACTTTCATGACTTTTTGTTTGTGACCCACTATGCAGGGCTGCCCTTGTGGGTGTGGCTGTGAGCTATGCACCTTACCGGTGGTGGTGGTTACGCTGTGGAAGACAATGACTCTTCTTCACCATCCCCCATCACCAGTCAGTAGTTCTTCAGGAGGGGGAGGACCACACAAGCCCCCCCGTGACTGAATGTTGACAGGCCCTGCTTTGTAAAAGGCCCTTTCTAGGCAACTGCAGCTACTGTGAGCTCATTAGTCTAATAGCCATGTGGCACCCAGAGGACAGTGTTTCATGACTTTTTCCCCCTCATTATCCAGCTCTTACGTTCTTTCCCCTCCTTTTCTTCCTTGATGTTCTCTGAGCTTTGGAGGGAGTGAAATGGACATCCTATTTAGGGATGACCACTCAGTAGTCACTTATTCTCAGCACTTTGACCAGCCATGCGTTTCTTGCATTAACTACCTTTGGTTGAAAAACAGTTTTGATGACAGGATAATTTTGCAAAACAAAAGCAATAGGTTTACCCATAGGGCCTATGACTTCTTCAGCCATTGGGCTTTGATCATGTGCACAGTACCAGATATGAGCTCTCTGCTGTGGAGTGGGTCTCAGATCTTATCAGAAAGCAGATACCCCATAATCGTTCCACTACTGCCCCAGGGGCCTGACAGGCACATGTTGCCTTGGTATTTATTGTAGTGTGCCAGACCGGCAGCTGGATGAGACCATTAATGGCTCCTCTCCTCTGGCACAACAACTTCTGGCACTACACAAGCTAGCCCGGAGGGGGCAAAATTCCAGGTCAGTTCCAGCATGATTCCCTCAACCCCACCACGGCCCTGTGTGGCATCTTCAGCAGTCAGGTCTTAACTCTCTTGTTCCAGTGGTCAGCCAGGAGCAGTGATAACTGCTCAGCGGTTGTTACCCAGCAGTTCAGAAGGAGGCACCCCACACACAGCACTAGGAGTTTTTAAAATAACCCATGGCTTCTGGGCTCTTTTTGTTGTTACTGTTGCTTTTGAACTAGTTTCGTGTAACCGAGGCTGGCCTCTCACTTCTTATGTAGTCAAGAATGACCTTGAAATATGAATTTTCCTGCTTCTACCTTCTCAGACCTGGCTTTACAGGTTTGCGTCGCAGTGCCTGGCTCATCTTTGTAACTATTTTCATAGTATATTCACATCTGAATTATTTAAAATAAAATCTTAGAGAGCTTTTTGGGGATAGTAGTCAAAATTGAGGTTTTATATAGAAAATCTGTATTCATAGTGTATAAACTATCTCTTAGGGGAATAATCAATAAAATATTTTCAAGTCTGAAAACAGAAATGATTCAGGTTTGGATTTTGAATCTTAATTCTTTTAATAGTTTGTTAATTTTTTTATGTTTTGTCTTGTAAGTATACAGATGGGCAATATGATTTTTTTTTTAAAAAATCTATAGCTAAGTATGTATAAAAGATTAAGTTAACCAAGTATAAAATGATCATTTTATAAGCATTTTCTCTGTCTAGTTGGCAGCCTTTCCCTCTTTCCTGCTCAAAGGGTTTATAAGACACAGAAGATTATCCAAGTGCCAGCCTCACGCCCAAGAAACTTTGAAAACATGTGTAAATCTGCCAGGTAGCAGCAGTTGGACCAGTTATGTTGGTTGTGATTCCAGGTTATGAGCCACAGGAACCAACAATTCTTGAATTAAGTAAAGAAGGAATTTGTGCATGACCCGTTGGTAGGGGAATTTCAGGGACAAGCAGAGATCCTGGCGTTGAGTCGGTGTGATCTGAACCCATTCAGAGAAGACTCTGTTGTTGGCAGTCGAGCGTGTACACCCTCGTGCGGGTTCTCGCCTGCCCACCCTCGTGCGGGTTCTCGCCTGTCCACCGTCGTGCGGGTTCTCGCCTGCCCACC
>REGO01000081.1:2897685-2963234 GCA_010120015.1 Rhombomys opimus | reverse complement strand
TTCTCGCCTGTCCACCGTCGTGCGGGTTCTCGCCTGTCCACCGTCGTGCGGGTTCTCTACTGCCCACCCTCGTGCGGGTTCTCGCCTGCCCACCCTCGTGCGGGTTCTCGCCTGTCCACCCTCGTGCGGGTTCTCGCCTGCCCACCCTCGTGCGGGTTCTCGCCTGTCCACCGTCGTGCGGGTTCTCTACTGCCCACCGTCGTGCGGGTTCTCGCCTGTCCACCCTCGTGCGGGTTCTCGCCTGCCCACCGTCGTGCGGGTTCTCGCCTGCCCACCCTCGTGCGGGCTCTCTTCTGAACTTTGTCTATGCATCTCTTCCTCCCAACTCCAGGTCAAGACGGGCATCTCACTAACTGAGCTGATCACGCAGCTGCAAAGGAAGCTAAGAAAGTGGGGGGGGGCGCGGGGGTTATGCTTCTTTTGAAAATGGTCTCAGGTAGCTGTGACTGGCCTGATTCTCCTGCCTCCAGGTCCCCAGTACTGAGGTGATAGCCGTGTAGTATCACCTCTAGCTCTTTTCATGTCTCTACAGAAGTAGATGGATTCTAACACCCACCCAGGTGCCTAAGGAAGGGGAAGAAGTTCAGTTGGTGAATAGCCAGATATCATATAAATGCCCAATTCACCATCAAAAATCAAGCCCAAGGAATCCCAGAATGTATACACAGAACTGGCAATACCTAATGACCCCATCAGTATCTGAGGGAAGGAGAAAAAGCAGAAAATACATAAAAAGAACTAGAAAATGTGGGTAGCAGCTTTGCCTATGTCTCTAAGACTATGTTAGTTTCCATCAATCTTGACTCGTAAACCTTACACTTTTTTAATTTTTATTTTTTATATTAATTACAGGTTATTTACTTTGTATCCCAGCTATAGCCCCTCCCTTATTCCCTCCCCAAATCACCCTCTCTCCCTCATCTCCTCCCTGCCTCTCTCTAAGTCCACTGATAGGAGAGGTCCTCCTCCCCTTCCATCTGACCCTAGTTTATCAGGTCTCATCAGGACTAGCTGCAATGTCCTCCTCTGTGGCCTAGCAAGGCTGCTTCTCCCTGGGGGGAGGGGAGTTTCAAAGAGCCAGCCACTGAGTTCATGTCAGAGACAGTCCCTGTTCCCCTTAAACATTACACTTTGTTGAGGGATCTTTTTTTCTTCTAAAAAGCAAAGGTTTTCCATATCTTGTCTGGAGACCTTTTTAGCTTCTTGCAAAATTTAGAATTTTCCTCCTCCTTTTTGAAAAAAGATTTATTTATTATTTGATGTATATTGAGTGTTTTTTCTGCATGTATGTGTACCACCTGTGTGCCATGCCCATACAGGCCAGAAGAGGGCATCAGATCCCCTGGGACTGAATTTAGACAGTTATAAGTCACCTGTGGGTGCTGGCAATTAAACCTTGGTCCTTTGAAGGGCAAGTGCTCTTAACCACTGAACCAGCTCTCCCACCCCTCTCTGAATAAGGTTTATTCTGTAGTACAGTTTGGCCTTAAATTCAGTTCAATCCACCTGCCTCAGTCTTCTAAGTACTAGAATTGTAAATCCAACTACAATTTTTTTTCTTTCTTCTTTCCTGTGTGTACATGCACACATATGTGCATGTGTTTTGTATGGAGGCAGAAGTTGATACTGAGTGTCTTCCTTGGCTGTTTTATCTTATTGATTGATTGGTTGACTGACCTACTGAGTGAGTGAGTGAATCAGAGAATCAGAGTTTCACTGAACTTAGAATTCATTAATTTGGTTGGAACTGCCTGTCCTCTCTAGGGAGCCATCCATCTCTACATCTCCAGCCCTAGGATTAGATTTGCAGTGCCATGCTGAGGCCTTTAGGTGAGGGCTCAGAATCTGAACTCAGGTCCTTACGCTTATGTGGGAAACATTTTACTGGCTGAGCCATCTTCCCAGTTCCTTACCTTTGTAGAAGTTTCAGAGCTTACAGGACGCCTTGCTTCTCAACTCTGTGTTACCTGAAATCTCTTCATTTCTACTTCCCCCATATTTTCATGTTATTATAACTGATTAACACAAACTAAAACCTTATAAAGAAAACACCCCACGTTTCTTGTAGTCTCCTAGAGTCTAGTTAGTTCAGGGTTGAGGGGCTACATCTGAAGAGAGCCTTGGTAGGAATCCTCCAGAGTTCCAGCGCGGAACAGACATCACATGCTGAGGCTGAAGAAGTTTCCAGAAAGAGCTCTCAGCTTATAACAAAGCCACTTGTGTGATAATTTATGGATCTATTAGTTTATTGATGTATTAATCCCTTTACAAGATCATAACTTTCAAATATCATTTACATGTAATATGGGGGACAAGTTTCCAATATGTAGAAGTTGGAGAACATATTCAAGAGCTAGCGAAAATTCCAGTTCACATTCTTCATGGAAATAGCCAAAAAAAAAAAAGAAAGAAAGAAAGAAAGAAAGAAAAAAAGAAAGAAAGAAAGAAAGAAGCATTTAAAGTCCTACGGAAGCACAGGAGACCCTGGTTAGCCAAAGCAATCCTGAGCAAGAAGGGTGCTGCAGGAAGTATCGCTATATCTGCTGTCAAGTTACACAGATACATAGTAATAAAAACAGAATGGCACTGGCAAATAAATAAATAAATAGACTAGTGGAATAGAGTGTTTCATTTGGAGTGTTTGTAGAGTTCAGGGAACTAGAAATGGGAAAGGTAGGAGAAACTGTCTTAAGGGGTCAAGGGGTGAGTTAGAACACATGATATTAAGGTTGGGGGAAGGGGCCACTAAGAATTAAAGATTTAAACAGGGATGGGGACTGGAGGACGGAGAAAGGTAGTGTCTAGGGGAGCAGTTATTCAATAATAAGGACGTATAGATGATTCCAGTTTCTTCTCTGAAATATCTCCTCCCTCGGAGTTCTTTGGACATCAGTCTTATTTATGCACAATAACTAAAACTAAACGTTTTTAAAGTATTTAAGAGTGGTTGGGCCAAAGTTTATTTCCCATCTCCTTTTATATTGAACCAGTCTGGTCTCTGTGATTAAGTCATAGCCTTTCTTCCTTTAAAAAATATAATTTTTGGGAGTTTCATACACCTAACAACCATTTCTCTTCTTAAACTTTCTCCGTCTGCCCTCAGAACGCTCCCCTCCCAACTTCGTATCTTTTTAAAAATAAGTCCAGCTGGTGTTTCGTGTGGGTTTAGGGCTAGCCCCTGGAGCATGGCAGGTCATGTCTAGAACCCAGGATTTCGAGCGCTGCCTCCCTCCTCTGGCTCCTCCATTCTTTGTTCCCTGGGTGTCTGTGGTAGGATCTTAATGTAGCTGTCCTGTTTAGGACTGAGCGCCTGTTCTCACACTCTGACCAGCCAACTCCATTAACTGCTTCCTGCTACAAAATGAGCTCTTCTGAGCAATGCTATTGGGAGACGGGGTCTAGACAGCCCAGCCTGCCATGTAGCCAAGAATACATTGACCCCTGACCCTTCTATCCCTACCTCCTAAGTGCTAGGATTCTAGTTTGTGTCACCACACCAAGCCTTTCCCTTAAATAAACGCTTCTCTCTAGTAGTAGTTGTAAGTGGTTCAAATTGGCTAGAATTAGCACTTGCTACAAACAAGCCAAGTGTGTCCTTTGCTGAACCCCAGACTGTTTTCCTTTCTCCACTATCAGCCTGGCTTTTTTATTTCTCTTTCTCCAGCTATTCTTATTCTGACCCCAAAATCAAAGCTGGTTTTTGTTTGTTTGTTTTTGTTTTTTGTACAGCCACCCAACTGCTCTTTGATTTCTATTCCCTTTTAGTTCAGGTTCACCATTTCATGCAGATGACAGGATGGCCTAACACCTGAAAAATGAAATTTCCTGCCCTTCTGTCTGTTCATTGATATAAATCTGCTCCACTCGGCAGTCAAACCTCCAACTCTGAGTTTCTGATCAGAATGTTGACTAAGCTTTTAAAAAAACAACAAATCTATAAATGATTTCGTGTAAGTGTTGGGTTTGAAGGTGATTCTAGGAGTCTGAGTATTCCTTTGGAATCAGCTTGACTCCACCATGCTTTTCTTTTTGGCCTTAAAAATGGATTCTGTTCAATGTAATGTAAAAAGAAAGGAATTTGATGCAATTGGTTTGGTGTACTTGAGGCTGGAAATGCCAGCCTGTGTTTCTTAAGTGGCCCTCAGACCTACAGCAGCACCTGGGAACTTGTTACAAATACAAAAATATTATTGATTAAAACAGGAGCCAAGAAAACAGCGTGTTAATAAGTAATTCTTATGCACATTAGAACTTGAGATCCATAGCTCTAGCCCACATGATGCTTGCTTTTCCTTGTTTTTTTACAGCCTGGAAACGGTAGTGGGAACAGTAAAAAATGTATTCCAACTTTGAGTGCCTAAGGAAGTTGTTCATGGATCTCTGAATGTTTTAAGTGGTGTGATGACTCGACTTGCCCCCATGCTGGGCAGACCTGCTTAGATCTGTCTATTGCTAATGTCTGTGTACCTTGTGTGGACTGGGTTGCAAAGGCCTGGGCTTGCCAAGACTTTATGCCACCAGCCTTATTTAAATGTTGTGTATGTAGAAGCACAGACAGTCCAGAAGCATCTGTCTCTCTTGGTGTAGTTCCAGTCTCCAAAGCTGTGTCCTTGTGCCTGTTCCTCATGCTCTCCTGGTTTGTGGGCTGTGCGTGGGGTTTGGAGTGTGAGGAATGGCTGAGATATAAACAATCCAGCCTTTGCTCATTTGGAGCCAGCAGAAAAATAGAACTAGGTCACAGTGTGGAATCTGTTTATCAAACTTTTTACTCATAAAAATGAATTGAAAAATACAGCTGGAGTCTCAGCCACCCTTGGGCTTCCTAATCCGCCCCTCTCCAAGTCAAGTCTCCCCACCCCAGCTGTGCACCCCCCCAACATAGGTAGAACGAGTGCAGTCTGGTGGCCAGACCCAGCAGAGTGTGTGTGAGGAGGCATTTGGTTCCTGGGCGCCGTGCGGCCTCTGATCTCTCGCAGGGCAGATGTGAAGACAAGTTCCTTCTGCTGTGGGAACAATGGCTGAGGTCATGGAAGAGGCCTAGAGAGGAAGGTCAGGACTGCGGCTTGAGTGAAACTCACACTTCAGCCTGGTTTGAAGGGGGAAGTGAAAGGAAGGGCCTAGAGAAGGAGGGGGAGCAGCAGCGGTGTTAGGCCGGGGGGAGGGGGGGGCAAGTGCCCAAGAGAGCAAGAACAGGGCAGAGTGTAGTGAGGATGTTGGTTTCTTTAAAAACCCAGTTATGTTGTTTAAATCCAAGGTGCGGGATATGTGGCTGCTTCGGACTGGCAACCAACGGCAGCCACGTGTCTCCTGCTCCAGCGCGGGGCGTGACTTTGCCAGCTGAAGACAGTTTACCTTTGGAGTTCTAGGGACGCCACAAAGGCTGTCAAAGCGCCAGAGCCCCAAGAGAAGTGGTGGTTGTTCTTTGCTGGCTGATGATATCCTGAAGATGAAGATGAAACTTGCCCCACGGAGCTTGTGCTCCTAATCAGCAGGAAGTAGTCTATCCTTTCTCTCCTACCTGGTGGGGGGGGGGGGGTTGAAGGGATTGGGGTGGAGAAGGGTGGTAGGAAGAAGAAGAACCCAACAGAGTCTCCTTAGGGGCCAGTTATGGAGGAACAAACCTTGTTGCTTGAATTTAGCTGCCTGCAAGTACTGATGCTCTTTCTCAAGGATGGGCAAGGGAGCTGGGCTTCAGGGCAGGCACTGGCAGGACAGAAAGAGGTGTGTGTGGCCTGCATTCCAGCATTCACTGCAGGGCTGAAATGTTAAGGACAGATGGTGGCTGTGTCAGGGGAAGGAGCCCAGGCCAGGTACCTTGGGTGTTGGCTGCTGGTCTCTAGAGCACCTCTCGCTGATCTTCGCAAAGACGCAGCCTGAACTTCGGTAGCTCTGCATGGCCAAGACTGTGGTATACCAAAGGTGGGGTGGAGGGCGGACAGTAGATCATCGTCATCTGCAAAGATCCCTGCATCTGAGGTCAGAGAGGATTCTGCTGCCCACTGAATGATGGGCCACAGCACTGCTTCTTCACTCGAAAGTCGCCTGGGCATCCTCCACCCCCCCAGCTCCTGATTATCTTATCATCTAATGACCAAACATCTAAATCCAATCTGGTGAATATGATCAGAACCCCAAGGCCCTAACTCTCAGTTAGACAAGGCTAGCTTCTTAGCAACTATTATTATTATTATTATTATTATTATTATTATTATTATTCAAGGTCGTTTATGTGGCCCTGGCTGTCCTGCAGCTCACAATGTAAACCAGACTGGCCTTGAACCCACAGAGATCCTCTTGCTTCTATTTCCCAAGTATGTGTGCCACCAAACCCGGCAGGAACTTGTATCTTTGGTTGATGGTGAGGGTGTGTCAGAGGTGGCCGATGTGGTTCCCGGGCTAGCAGAGTGCCCCTGGACCCCGTCATATTACCTTTCTCTCCTTATCCTGAGTCCATACTCTGTAATGGTTTCCAGACAGGCACTATAAGCTCGGGCTTAGCTTTAACTCAGTGTCTTCCTTTTCTCAGTTAGGTGACTTTCAGTTATGATATCTTGGAAATCTTAAAACTGCACCCTTCTTAATGATAAACCTCCCCATAATACCATCTTACCGTTTAATATTTCTGCAGCTGGACCCCAGGGCCTTGTCCATGTAAGTAAGTACTCTACCATACCCAAACCCAAAACAATATCTTTTCAAGTTTCTTATCATTTATCTCATGTCCACATTTCTGGAAAATCAAAATAAGTGGACTTGGAAGAAAGTGTTGGGTAATTTTTTTTAAAAGATCTTATAGATCTCTTTTTATTTGCTCTACTATGTAATGTTTTTTGTTTTCTGTAACAGTAATCCAATAAATAAACATTCTTGTGCTACCACAGAGCTGGGTATTATGACATGTGCCTCTCACTAAAATGCTCAGGAGGCAGAAGCAGGGGAATTGGTACAAGTTCCAGGCTTGCCAGGGCTACATGGTGAGACCCTGCTTCAAAAATAAACTAGACACAATATAAACAAGCACAATTTTAGCCAGGCAGTGGGGGCGCACCTTTAGTCCCAGCACTCAGGAGGCAGGGGCAGATGGAGCTCTTGAGTTCAGGACCAGCCTGGTCTACAGAATGAGTTTCAGGTCAGTCACAGAGAAACCCTGTCTCGAAAACACAACAACAAAAACAAAATTAGGTTAATGGCAATCTCCCCATGTTTCTGATTTCCAAAGGGTGCAGAAATGACAAATAGATACTGATTTTTATGATTGGAGGAAATAACTGCAACATGAAAGAACAAGGATGACAGTAAAAATCAGTGTGTGGGAGTGGGCGCAATGGCTCAGTAGTTAAGAGCGCAGGTGGACCCAAGTTCAGCTTCCATTACCCTCACTGGTGGATCCGAACTGTCTGAAATCCCAGTCCTAGGGTATCCAGTGCCTCTCTGACCTCGGAGGACTCCAAGCATGCATGTTATGCTTATGCATACATGCAGGCAAAACCCTCATGAAATAACAAGGTAAGTAAGTCTGAAAATATTTTTAAAAATCATAACATAAGTAGCAGCGAGAAACACAGATTTTTTTCTGATAAAAATTACCACATATACATTATTTTTTCTGCCATACAATATCTATGCAGATCATATGACATTGGCATGTAATAAGCTTTGAACACCACCACAAACATGAAGGAACAGACAAAATTAACTTCTAATGAGACTTAAGGGGTCCAAGGTGGGGTGATTTTTCCGTAAGCCTATTTACAGGGCTCATGGAACTTACAATGTGGTCTAATTGTCCTGTGGTGCTTAGGACAGAGCCGGCTAGATTCTGTCTTCAACATGGTAGGCACAGGATTGCTTCAAGGAGATGTAACAGAGCTATGCTCAGGAAGGATCTCTTGGTTCAGAGAGGGTTATTATGCCCAGATATGAAGAGAGGGGGCCCAGCTAGTCCTGTGTTTTATATGTAATATATATTATATCATATCATATCATATCATATCATATCATATCATATCATATCATATCATATTATTACAATTGTCCATAGAAACTGAGGATGATGAACAGGAAATAGAAATGGGCTGAAGATGTAGCGCCATTGGTGGAGAGCTTGCCTAGCATGATGAAGCCTTGGGCGCTATCCCTAGTGTCTTGTACACAGGGAGTTGTGGTGCGTGGCTATAATCCCGGTGCTTGGGAGGTGTGGGCAGAATCAGAATTCGAGGTATCCTTGGCTACCTAGTAAATCTGAAGCTAGCTTGTACTACATAAGGCATTGTCTCAAAACAAACAAACAAAAGCCAAACCAAACAACAAGCAAATCCTCTTAGCATCCAAAGATATAACATGATGCTGTGCCATGGACTGGAGAGTTAAAAGTTCAATTGAGGGTCTCCGAGCTCCGAGTCAGCTTCCAGCTGGAGTTCCTTCTGCTGGGCTGGTGCAGCTGTAGGGGCTCCCGTGGAGGTGGCTTGTGCAGCCTCTCAGTCCCCGGCCAACCATGACAGGTTTATATGTATCTACCCCTCTTATTTAAGTAGTAAGAAGACTGTAGCTGAGGGGAGGCGGACTCCCATAAATAAGCAAGGTGAATCCGTGATGCTGTATGTAGCAGAAATGATATCCAAACTAAAAACAAGGACGCAGAAACCAGGAGGTGCCGACCCAAGTCTTCACAAGGAATGGGGAGTGAAGAAGGCAAAGGGAAGAAGAGATGATGTGCTGTAAGCATGACCTGCACAGGCCTCCCGAGACCCACGGGCACCCTTTTGTCGGAGGGGACAGCTTTTGCTTGTGTCATTTACCTGAACTGTGAACAGGCGTGTCTCCCGTCTTCATCCACAGAGTTTGCATCTAGCTTTTATACTGCAAAAAGGAAAGACTGCGTGTGTGTGGCAGAAAGAACATTTTTTAACAGATAATGACTATCCCATAAGTTACTTGAAATCCTGTTTCTGTTTGTTCTATGTGTAAACATATATTTCAGGTAAATAAATTTAATAGGATTTGAAATACAAAAAAAAAAAAAAAAATACAATCCACTTAAGAGTCGTGAACATTTCATCATGTAGTTTTTATTTTAGATGAAAAAAAAAAAAAAAAAAAAAAAAAGGTTCACCTGAAAAAGCACACACCATGCAGAAGTAAAATGTGCACAAGAAAAGCATGCGTGTTTCTCAAGCAGACTTGGACTTGGACTTGGTGCTGTCCCACGCAGCTCACCCCCACGCCTGCTTTAGTAGCTGCAGGTGTGCAGCTGCCCCTTGGAGCTACACAAGGACCACATGGTTGCTCAGGAGAGCCCTGTGATGGGGCTGGGAGCCGCGAAGGGAGAAGAGAGGCCAGGAAAGATCCCCCACATGCTACCATTCTGATACAAAAAGCGGAAGGAATTGGAGAATTTTGCTATTTTATTTCTGAAAAAGATCTTTCCTTCCATTCTCCTTTTTAGTTCTAGGTCTTAAAAATAAATGAATAAGGAATAAGCATGTAGGGGTAGAGGAGATGTGAGATGTGAAAATCCGTGAGCTTGATTGCTGGGTCCCACAGAGTCCCCTCACGTGCCTTCCCTGACCCAGCAAGCTGGTTGCTGTGGCAGCGGGCAGCTCCATTGGCAGATCACCAATGCCAGGCAGTCAGGGCGGAGCTTCAGCGGTGGGGCCTCACTCAGGCTCTCACAGCACGCACCACCGGGAGCCCCCACGCAGACTTCACGCAGCCCTCAGTTCCGTGGGAATTGCTGCACAGCGACCCGGAGCCCGTGGCAGCTCCGCAGTCTTCAGTTTCCAGCAGTTTCTGCCCACCTAGTGCTGTGAGCCTGCCTCAGCTGCTTTTCTGCTGCCTGCCTGTATTCTGTTGGTCCTTGTGATGCCTGGTCTGAGTGTCTGGAGAGAGGTTCACAGAGGTCTCAGGCTCTGCACACAGCGCAGAGCGAAGGAGGAGGGGTTTTCCTGGATTTCCCTTTTCTCGGTACGTAGGTCTAGCTCCTCCCCACCTCAGCCGTTTAGAGTCTTAATTGTCTGAAAGCTGACTTTCACCTTCCTCCAGACTATTCTGGAGCCTGGTGGACTGTGCCTGAGTGTTGGCTGCCACCTTAAAACAAACAAACAACCAACCAACAGAAAGATGCAGTATTCCTTAAGACATTATCAGCCGGGCAATGGTGCCGCAAGTCTTCAATCCCAGCACCCAGGAGGCAGAGGTAGGCCAATAAATCTCTATGAGTTCAAGACCGGCCTGGTCTATAGAGTAGTTCCAGGACAGCCAAGGCTACACCCTGTCTCAAAGGAAAAAAAAAAAAAAAAAAAGGCATTATTAAAAGATGGAATGAGTCTGTGTCTGTGTATGTGTTTATGTATATGCACATGTGACTAGAGGCCAGAGGTCAACCTTGACCTTGGTTCCTGAAGAGACAACCGCTTTGTCCTCCCCCAGCCCATTGGCTCTGTGTGTAGGAGTATGATGTATGTTCAGCTGTACATGTGCAGGTGAGGCCGTGCTCATGCATGTGGAGGCCAGAGAAGGACTTTGTCTCCCATTGAACCTTTAACTCACTATTTAGGCTAAGCTGGCTGTAAAGCACTCTCACACGGGATCTGCCTACTTCCACCTGGAATTCTGGGGCGACAGACACACACAGCCATGCCCAGATTTTGTATGGTGCTGGTTATCTCAGTTGGGGTTATCTTTTCTACACAGCCGTTTTCTCTGCCCTCCCACTCACCTGGGGCTTGCGGAGCAGATGAGGCTGTCTGGCCACCAAGTCCAGGGAGCTGTGTGCCTCTGCCTCCCTAGCTCTAAGGGAGCTGTGTGCCTCTGCCTCCCTAGCTCTAAGATTACAAGTATGACCTACCATGCCTATCTTTTTCACTTGTGTTCTGGGTGGAATTCAGGCCCTCGTGCTTGCATGGCAAACACCTTAGTCATGGGCAATCTCTCCCTCTCCCCTTTTGAGGGATTCGTGTATCGTAGGCTGGCCTCAAATTCATTGTATCACCCAGGGTGACTTTGAACTCCTGATCCTTTTGTCTCTGTCTCCCAGTGCTGGGATGATATGCATGTATCACCATAGATAAACCCATTTACTGAGGATCAAAAATAGGGCTTTGCACCTGCCACAAAACACACACACACACACACACACACACACACACACACACACACAAGCACTGGGTGCTGCCAAGGCCAGCCTTACACTCTCTATGTGGTTGGGGATGAACTCCTGATTTTCCTGCTTCCGTTTCCCAGGGTTAGGATGCAGGTGTGCACATGTGGCTTAGTGGTATTACAGACTAAGTACAGCGCTTGGTACTTGCTAAGAAAGCGCTCCTGTGTTAACTGGCCACATTTCCAGTTCCAGTGATGACAACTTTTAGTGAGGACACAGTTAAAACTTGAAAAAGCCCATAGTGATGCAGCCGGGCAGAGGACCTTTTGGAGATGAGGAAACTATGATTGTAAGATCCAAAGAACAGAGACAGGCAGAGAACCTGCTCCAGGACCTGCTTGAGGCCAAAAGACTAGGGCAAATCCTGTTTCTGTGGATTGTGTATCCAGGGAGTCCTTGACCTTCCATTTTCTTGTCCGTCCCTTCCCCTTTTCTTGCTTGCCCCTTCTCCAGGTACCACTTGCCATTCCCCAACGTGTTCTCATGAGGGCATGTTAAGCATTTGAAAGGGATTCCTGGGGCCAGGCATGGCCAGTCTGTTAAATACTTTCAGAAAAGAAGGGGAAAACCAAAACCGTCTTCTCCTTCTATAAGTTCTGCTTCTCTAAGGCCAAAGAGCTCTTGGGGATTTTCTTCAGGATTGCTCTTTGTGGGTGTTTGTTCTGTTCTTAGTTTTTGAGTAGCGATGAATTCATCCATTAAGCCAATATCTCCAGAGCTTGTGTTATAACCTAGCCCCACTTCTAGTGTCAGGAAAACCCAGTGAACCAAAACGACAAAAGATCTGATTTCACATCTTGTTTAGTCCATGGGGGAAATAAATAATAAAGCAATTAGCAACAGCAATGCCTGTGTGAGAGAGTGTGTGTGCATGTAAACACATGTTCATGTATGATGTGTGTGAGTGTGTCTGTGTGAGTATGTGTGTGTGTGCATGCAAGCACATGTCCATGTGGCGTGTGTGTCTGGCTGTGTGTGCGTGTCTGTGTACATGTGAACACATGTGCATGGCGGTGTTGAGTGCTGCAGAGGAAATAAAGGGTTCAGAATGCAGTGGTCAGGGAAGCATCGTTGAGAAGGTGACATTTCAATAAAGACCGGAAGGTGAGAGGTCAGAGACTGACATAGGGAGAAACATTCTTTGACTAGAAAACTGCAGATGTAAAGGCCACAGGTGGTTGCATGCCTGACGAGCTTTGGGATCAGTGCATAGGCCAGTGTGACCCAGTCAAGAAGGGGATGGACACTGGGAAGATGAGGTCAGAATAACCCCGGTGGCCTTTCAGGAAAAAGAACACCGCCAGCCAGGTTGAGAGCCCGTAACAGAGTAAGCCCCATCTCAGCACGCCAACGAAACGGAAATGTGTGGGTGGGTGGACAGGAGGTCACAGAAGTCTTTTGTCTGGAGTAGGATTGACTCTAAGCAAGATGGAAGCCACTGTGTGGTTTAACATATGGAATGACAGGGTCTGGGCCGGAAGTGCGTGTTTCTGCACCGGAAGATCAGAGCACCGCCGGTTTCTGGGAAGAAAAGGATGAGGTGCAGGGTCCCCAAGTGAGTGTGGAACGAAGTTCCTGTCACAAGATCTCCAGTCCAGTCCGGGGTGCGGGGAAGGGGAGCTCAGGGCCCGGGAGGTGTTTACAAGGGCCTGCCCTGTCACCAGCGAGCCTGCAGCGGCTGCAGGAACAACTCACTCCTGAAGATCGTCACCGCAGTGGATGGAGGGGAAAGGCAGAAGCTGGAGGTGCCTGGGAGGTGATGACTCCATAGTCGGCAGTCGAGTCCGGGGCTCCAGCAATGAATTCTTCAGGGAGAAGGGAGGCCCTTCTTTCCCTAGTGCTACAGTTGAGAATAAACAGCCAGTCTCAGACGCCAGTGGATTAGAAGGTGCTGGCTGTTTTATTTCAGGTGAAATTTAAACCTTGGGCAGTGGGAGGATGAGTGTGCCTCATTGGCTGGGACTTAGGATGCTTGCTCTGTTTACATGCCGAAAGATTACAGGTGACAAGCTCACGTGACTGACTACCTGTCGCCACCTGGGGCTTGTGTCCTGTGCTCCTGAGGCAGGCATGGAAACCAGGAAAAAGCTTGCTCCCACACCTTCCATTCCCAGGATGAGATTTTAAATCTCAGGTTTGAGATTCCTGGGGTTTGAACATGCTCCATCTCGCTAGTCCCATGTCAAGTCCCCTGGAGGCACTGTCCACAAGCCCCACAAGGATCTGCCTTGTATTTTAACAGGGTCTGTCTATCTGCTCTTCTGAGAATAAACTGTGAGAGACAAGGGTGAGGCAGTTCGGATGCCACCCCAAACAGTACAAGGAAGAGGAGAAAGTGCTTAGACCAGGGCAGGGAACAGAGGTGGTAAGATTCTGGACATAGTTTGACAGAGGAGTTAAAAAAGGTTTGATCAGCAGTGTATCAAAGCAGATGCTGAGACTCATAACCAAACTTTGGGCACAGTGCAGTGAATCTTATGAAAGAAGGGGGAGATAGTAAGATCTGGAGAGGAGAGGAGCTCCACAAGGACCAAATATATCTTATCTGGACACAGGGGTCTTTTCTGAGACTGATACTCCAACCAAGGACCATGCATGGGCATAACCTAGAACCCTTGCACAGATATAGCCCATGGCAGCTCAGTGTCCAAGTGGGTTCCCTAGTAAGGGAAATAGGGACTGTCTCTAACATGAACTCAGTGGCTGGCTCTTTGACCACCCTCCCCCATGAGGGAGGAGCAGCCTTGCTAGGCCACAGAGGCGGACAATGTAGCCAGTCCTGATGAGACCTGATAAGCTAGTGTCAGAGGGAAGGGGAGGAGGATCTCCCCATCAGTGGATTTGGAGAAGGGCATGAGAGGAGAAGATGGAGGGAGGGGGGATTGGGAAGGAACAAGAGAGGGGGCTGCAGCTGGGATACAAAGTGAATAAACTGTAATTAATATAAAAAATTAAAATTTAAAAAAGCTTTGATAATGAATTATAAGAAAAAGGAAGGCATCAAATAGAGGGTTTTGTTGTTTGTTTTTGTTTTGTTTGCTTATTTGTTTTCTGAGCAAATAGGAAAAGGAATTTGTATCGAAGATTCCTGTTAGAGAATGGATTTTCATGAGGAAGTTTGCATGCCTGTCCACGTGCAACAACACATATGTGCTTACAGAGGCATTATTTGTGATTGTTCAATCTGGGATCGTCTTAGCCGATGATGCTCTGTCTGGGGAACACAGGTATATCTCATGTAGTGAGCACGGTCAGCTAGGTGGCCAGGGGCTACTGGGTGTGACTGTGAGATGGGGCAGGCTTCCCCTTTGGAGGGAGGCAGAACCCCAAGACGCTTTGGCAGGTGGTGGGTAGCAGAGGGGATCCTGCTCTTCACACCTGATGGTGGGAAGGCGTCTCACCTGGGACAGTGACTGAAGTTTGCCACCAGAGAAGCCAGCTTTCAGGGACTGTGTGCTGGCCGCTGCCCTTCCGAGTTAAGATGTAAGTCCTAGGAGTCGCCCAACAAGACAAGTTGGACTTCACGGTGTGTGATTTTTTTTTTTTTTTAAAGAAAGAGTGGGTGGGTAGGGAGGTGGAGGAGAGGCTGGGAGAAGTTGGGGGAAATGAAAGAATATGATCAAAATATAGTGTATGAAATTCTTCAGGAATAAATGAAAACATTTATTAAAAGTAATTACAAGTAAACCTTAAAAGTAATTAAACATTAAATGTAATTCCTGAGATTAATTTCAAGATTGCTAATCAAAGCAGTTACCTAGGCCCAGCTCACAGCGACCTGCCTTCCTCTGTGCCTGAGTGCTGGAATTAAAGGCATGCACCACCATGCACAGCACCCTTAGGTCTCTTGATCTTCTGTCTGATTTAATAAACAAAGCTTGACAGGTCAACCTGGGCAGCTTGATGGGGACACTAACTTTCAGCCTGTCTTTAGAAGCTTTAACTAAGTGAGCATGTAGGATTCCACCTCAGAAGTATTTTAAGTTTGAATAGCTAAATAGATTTTTTTTTTCCCTATGTCAAGATCTAGCTTTGTAGTCCAGGCTCACGTGGAGCTTCTATTTAGACCAGGCTGTCCATTTCTGGCAAGCCTCCTGCCATGGTCCTCCCAGTGTGGACATTCAGCTGTTAGCTACCAGACCTCGCCTTTTCTTTTGCCCCCACCACACTCAGCTTTAAATTGGCTATTTTTATTATGTAATCTCCAAGGCAGTATGGACAGAAATAAAATTTATTACAGTTCTAAACTCAAGCCACCATTTACCGTAACAGATTTAATAATAAAGGGCTTGAAATTTCATGAGTTTTCCAGGCACAAAGATGTTCTTTATCATTGTAAAAATTATAGTAGCTATACTGTAATATATGTTACTGTAATTTTTTATAATTATTTTTTAACATTAATCACAGGTTATTTACTTTATATTCCAGCCATAGCCCCCCCCTTGTTCCCTCCCAATCCCTGTAATTTCTAAATGAAGCCTGTCCCTTCATATCTGCTGTTCAGAAAAGAACAGTTATTAGTTGTCATTAGATTACGAATGACGTCAGTGTTTTCAGTTGTATGTGTGCATTTTTTTTTTGCTTCAGTTAAAAAAAAAAGATGAGAAAAACTAGAGAATATGAAAAAGCAGCAGCCATCTCTGTGTACATTTAAGATCGTGACAGTGAAGCAAAAACAGGAGGAACCGGGAGCTCGGCGGCACTGGCGGGCTGTGAGGACGGGGGCTCCGGCTGAAAGCTGTCTGCTGCTTACCCGCCTCAAGGCACCCCGTAACCTGCCTCTGTGCAGCTCGGGGGCCCTGGCTGGAAGGCACGGTTCTTAAGAGTAGCAGAGAACAGGAGCGTATTGGGGCATGTCTGTAATCCCAGCACGTGGGAGGCAGACGCAGGCAGGTCTCTTGAGTTCAAGGCCAGCTAGTTCCAGGACAGCCAAGGCTACACAGAGAAACCCTGTCGGGGGGGGGGGGAGAGGAAGGAAAAAAGAAAGAAAGAAAGAAAGAAAGAAAGAAAGAAAGAAAGAAAGAAAGAAAGAAAGAAAGAAAGAAAGGAAAGAAAGAATAGCAGGGAACAAGCCTACCAAACCCTTAAAGATCTGTTTTGTTAACTTTGGGTTTTGTCTCCCCTTCATATGGTCCCAGATCAAACCTTGACCAGTAGTCCTTAATCTTCCTGGGGACACGCTAGAAATGCCTTTGTCTGATGTCTCTCCAGGTCGTGTTCCTTTCTTGCTCAAGGAGAGGTCCTAGTGTCCAGGGGCTCTGCTGTGTCCCAGAGCCGATAAACTGCCTCATGTGCGGGCTTCTCCTCAGCTGAGACAGACACGGTTCACACAGGCCCTCCCTCACATTTTCTCGGTTGTTTCCTGCAGATTCTGCGAGGCAGAACTCTGGTCTCTGGTGACTGCTTGTCCAGATAGAAAGGTGTTTCCTGCGAGACGGTTTGCTCTTGCGTAGCCCTGCCAACTACAGCTGCCTGCAGAAGGTACAGCACTCCCTCTTGGCGTGCCCACGGAGCTGGCATCTGCACTGCGCATCAGACACTGACTGTTGCCCAGTAAGATGCCAAGTAGAATAATGTGCATTAAACCTTGGTGCAGTACAGAGAAAGTGTCAGAAACAGCTAGCTGTTCTTATCTTCATCACCTAATGCAGAGAGGATCTCTTTTTCCATTAAGCTTGCAACCTACCTTGCCAGAACACCATCTTGGCCCATTTCATCTTAAACTCTGTGGCACACAGCCTTTATTGCAAAGCCCAAGAAGACCACTTGTTCATATTCAGGAGGATGTTCTAAGCCAGTGACTCTTAAAACATGGTTGTGGGGTGGTCAGCAATAAAAGTGTTGCCTAGGAGCTGGTTAGTCAGGCAAACTCCTAGGATGATTATGCGAACTCCAAAGGCGTGGGCCAGACATCTGTGTTTTCTCAGGGCCTCGGTGTGAGTCCCATGTGACCTTGTGGTTGAGAACCATTGTTCTAAGACATTGTTTCTCAAGAGAAGTAGAGAAGCTCTGTACCCAGCCCTGCCAGCTGTGTACCAGGCCACCCAGACAGACATTGGGGTTTGGGAAGCCTCCCCTTTAGCTCTGCCATGATTGAGTTATCAGTAGAGCACCTGAAAGTGCATCCTTAGACAATGGGTTCTCCTCCATCCTTTCAAAACCCCATTCTGTCTCCACGGAAAACAGTTTTCTACCATTCTCCCTTAGATAGAGATTGGACTGGCCAGTTGTCTTAGAGTCTAGACTGAACACATGCACCTTTTTTCCCCCTAGAGAAGATGAAGTTATGAAATCATTTATGCCTAAAGCTGCCATGACACCCATGTTTTACCTGGACTCTAGAAAATATTCTTAGTCTAGATTCTCTCATGTAGCCTTCCCTTCTCCTCAATGTTTTAATTTTTGTTTTGACAATCTATTTGTGGGTACTTTAAAAAATTATAAGTAATTTAAAACACAGTGTGAGGATATAAGGGATTGTAAGAGAGGAGGCATCTTTTCCTTACTTATTGCTAGGTTCCTGATGAATACCTTTATCAGACAAGACAGATTAGTCAGGGGGGGTCCACGAAGCCCCACTTCTAGGTAAGGAGCTCTTGGCAGTTAATGGCAGCTGAGCGAGGTAAAGCCATTCTTTCCCAGTGGTATGGCCACGGGTAAGTTGCCTCTGCTCCAGGAAATTAACTCTACTCTCACATCCATGCCAGTAACACTAATTAAGTCCACAGGTCATTCAAAAAGACCAGAGATAGACATGAAAGTAGGAGTGGCTTGTGAGCTAAGAGAAGGGGTCCAGAGGGAGCAGGTGGAGAAGGGCAGAGGGAGATGAGGAGGGAATGTGATCAATACATGTACATGTATGGTGTGGTCAAAGATAAACTTAGAAAGCACTTCCAGCCAACACACAGGCACAGCAGAAAAGCATCCAGATTTCCTTAGTGTGCCTCATAGGAAACTTAATAGGAAAATGAAGAGCAAGAAAACAGTTGAACTTGTATGTTTTCTCATAGGATTGATGGAGAATGAAGAAATGTAATTGGATAAATGGTGTATGGTCCAATGGTAGTAAACACACAAACACACACCCCCAAAATAAAATAAAGATGTCCATACATGTACTGCGGCTCGGCTAAGACCACATGAAGTACTGTGATCCCAAGGTCAGATGATCTCTGCTCATGAAACCGTGGCCGGCCCACACTGGCATGGTGTGGCATCCAGTGGACGACATTGTATGTGATCTGTCACGTTAGATCACACACTGCCTCACACTTGGTGAGTTCATGTCTACACATGCTTACAATGTAGAGACGCAGTAATACTCACACTATGATTATTCACCATTGTGTTCTTGTCATTATTAATGTGCGGTGTGTCTTTCCTTCCGAAGTAAAAACAACCTCCCTGGCGTGAAGAGAGGATCTGATTTACTGCTGTCTCCCAGATAAGCTTTGAAGATGTTGTGCCCACAACAGAGTATGACACAGGAGTGGTTCGAGAGCTTTGAAAGGAAACCGTGATTGATTGTCACTAATGCAGTCATTGAGTCTTAACTGATCTTGTCAAAAAGAGAAGCTGTTGTGCCAATAGTAACAGATTCCTCAGTTCAGAAGGTGTCAGAAAAAAAGGAAGTGAGGGATAAATGTCATTAAAATTCTCAGTGAAACTGAGTTCAGAAGAAACTCTGACCAAAACCAAAATGGAACCAAGAGAATATGTTAGTGGTTGTTTTTTAGTAAGTCACAAGAATTTGAAGAAAGGCTATAATAAGTACAATTTCATTTTCCAAATGGCCTGAGACATTAAGATGAGATGGTTTCTTTCACATAGTCTCAGGCCAGCTTTTACTTCTTTTTCAGAAGTGGCATGGTTTCATCCTCAACAGCCTGTGGGAAAAAGAAACAAAGGGGCTGGTATCTTCAGGACCTGCTGATGGGACCACACTGGGATGGGTGTCATTTGTGGGATTATCCACGGTCTGTGCTAAGGAGGGAGGCAAGTTCAGGTGTGGGGGGGACAAATGCACTAGGGATCAGGTTCACAAGAAGAATGTAAGCACGACTGTAGGAAGCTAGAGGAGCCCCTCGCTTAGCCTCGGCCTCCTCCAAACTCCCCCAAAACCTTAGTAGTTTCGTGTTTATAATTTTGAATTAGTTGTCATCAGAATGGCTTCCCAAGTTTCAAAGACTTTAGGCAACATGAATTGGGAGCTACTCGTAGATGGAATGAATGCCCGTCTGTCTCTATAGCTTTATTTTCAAGGTTTCCTTTCTTGCAGTCCTTTGGCTCTGCCTTGCCGGGTGAGGTGATGCAACTGTGGGATTTGATAAAGAGGAAGCAGGTCCTTGGAGAGCCAATGGGTGGGGTTGTGGTCACAGTTGAGTGGAAGGTAATGATGAATTGCAGATACCAGTATGTTTTCCATCAAGGATTGTGGTTGTCCCTCCAGCTTAGTGACTCTCACTGATGTCAGCAGTCACAACTGTATGAGAGTGACAGGGCTGCTGTTGGCATTTAGTATCTGAAGGTCAGAGATGCTGTTAAACACCCATAATATACAGGCCTGGTCCTTACAGCAAATAATTATCTGTCCTCCATTCCAAAGCATTGAAGTTGAGTATGCCAGCTCTGAGGTGGCAGAGTCCAGAGTGGCCAGCACACTGTCCTGAATCCCTGTTCTCTGTTCCTCACTGTTCTTCCACTGCTCTTAGCTTTCCCTCTCAGCACCTTCTGAGTCTCTCATAGTCCTTTGGTAGCCATGGCCTCCAGGCCTCTAACCCATCTTCTCCCTGTTTTCTTTCTGTAGGTCCCTTGCTTTCTGCTTTTCTGAGTAACGGTAACAGTTCTCACTGCTATCAATGATGAAGCAGCCACCAGCACCAGGCTGGTGTGATAAGCATGCTTTATTTTCTAGGCCAGTACTGTCAGGTGTGTTCTGCAGAAGATGAAGACATTGCTCCACAAGGCCTCTCACGTCCTCCAAGAGGCAGAGTGGGCATTTGCCCCAGCATGCTCATCTCCAGTGTGAACTCCTGACATGTCTTCTGAAATCTGTCTCTACTCTTAGAGGAAGAAAACTTCTTTATACCCAATGCTAGTATTTATTTTAAAATGGGCCATGCATATAACAGATGTGGTATGAAAGATATTTATTTGGGGGAAGGGAAGCAGAAGAGAGGTAGGG
This sequence comes from Rhombomys opimus, assembly GCA_010120015.1. Lineage (NCBI taxonomy): Eukaryota > Metazoa > Chordata > Mammalia > Rodentia > Muridae > Rhombomys > Rhombomys opimus. Next base: position 2,942,886 of record REGO01000081.1, on the reverse strand, counting down.
CCTGAGTGAGCCATGAGGGCAGAGAGACAGAGACAGAGAAGGGGGATGGCCCAACAGAGAAATCGGGGGAGAGAGAGAAACAGCGAAGAGCAAAAAAGAGTAGCAGACCAGTTAAACCTGAGGTACCTGGCCCAGATGATGTCATAGGATGCAGGTACTGACAAAGGATGTTGTCAGGACCCTAAAGGTCCTGAGGGGCAGGCCAGCTGAATTGCCTGCGCAACCTGACACCTGAAGTCTACCTCTCCATCCTGAATTTGTTTTCTTCTTCTGGCTGCTCACCAGGTTAACTACCCCCTCTCCCTTTGCCTCTTCTCCTTCTTACAAATGCATTCTCCCTGTTCTCATTCATCAGCATTCTCGGCTGCATTTTCCTTGCCTTCACTCTCCCAAAGAGGAAGACTTGGCTCGGCCCACCTCTTCCATTCTTCTGTCTGTTCTCCGCCTGCCCCGTCATCATCCTCTCTCACAGAACTCTATGCCTCTGGTGATGTTGTCTGTATGCCTTGGGTGCCCTGGTCCCTCTGGATGAATATCATGACTCTCATTATTCCTTGCAGAGAGCAGGTAATTGTGACCATCTCACAAATACCAGGCATCAAACACTGCCCAGGGGGCTGGGAAATGGCTGAGCCTGGACTCCTAGGGAAGTTCCTTTGTGCTGGCGATCTGTTCAGCAGAATGACGACACATTATTGGCATTTTTAGATCAGTGATCACCTCATGGAAATACCCTATTTCACCAGGGACTGAGATTCGAAGTCACTAACTTCATATCTAAATGTCATTTACCTCTTCACTGTAACCGAGGCTCTGAGAAACAGAAGCACATGACGATGTGCAAGGGGATTCAATTCCTGTTTTCCCTTCCTGCTTGTTCTCCACTACAGCAAAAGAAAAAAGATACCTAAGAAACTTCTTGGTATTATTATCCTGACACAAGGCACTACTATGTGTATAGAAATGAAGTTAAACAAAGCATGTAGTTTTTGAACTGTTGACATTAAATGACATTATTTTTTTAAGGGAAGTATGTAACAGCTGGGCCCTATGTCTATGTTTCTAAGAGCAAAGATCCTTTCTTGGGGTGAGTGGATTCTCATACCCTCCCCGCTGATACGGCTGAAGGAATTTCCACATGTTGGGAATCAGTAAGCTTATGTCTTTCATTCATCAGCTCATTCCTTAATTTGATCAGTTTCTATCAAAACGGTGTGCCCTGTGATTGGACAAGAGACATAAACTCTACACTCTGGAAGTACTGTCTACTCTGATACCTAAAATTCTGTGTGATAGGACAAATTCAGGTATGGAAGGAACTCGGGTATAGACCTTTATCTTGGGGCACCTGGACAGAGATGGCTTTTAGACAAAGTATCACTTAAGGCAAAATGCAAGTATGTCAGAGGAAGGAAGAGGGGTTGTGTTTCAGGGAGAGGTTGTTCCACCTCAGAGAAGGCTTAGGTGGAGGGCTAGGGAATCAGAGTGGAAGAGAGTGGAGAGGGGTGATTCTCATAATGGATACTTTAGTTCTATAAAATCAGTGTCATTTTCTTCCATGCTGGGAATCAAACCCAGAGCTTTGTGAATACCACCCAAGTGCTCTGCAACCGAGCTCTATCACCAGCCACGTACGGAGGCCATTATTTTCCTCATATGGCAACTGAGGGGCCAGGAGGTCCGGTAACGTCGATAATAATTACCATAATCTGTGTTATCAGACTACAGATGATAGTAAATTATAAACACTCAGTTGATAATTAGTACTCAGCTTCTGTGGATAGGGCCCATCTCAGCCTGTACTCACAGTGGACACAACATTGTCTGCCATTCTGCCTTTTACAAAATCCCCTCCGAGAAATGTTTGCAACCCTGGAAGTAAGATGGAAGCACTGACTGAACTTTCCCAGAAGTCTGAGTGGAAATGCCGCATCCACGATACCCCTGGTCCCTCCACCTGCTGTCTTCTATGAGTCAGATTTTGGAAATACTACTGCTCTTTTCAGAGGAATAGTCATTCAAGTGCAGGAGCAACGAGTGTTGCGGACCATTAACCAACAGGCGGGCATGGAGGGAGACATTTTGGAGGGTCCAGTGTATGTCCCATCAAGGAGAACAAATGCATGGAAGGGACCAACCAGACACATACTTCGGCATATTTTGTGCCTGTAAAGGTTTGTGTGAATCACTAAAGTCTTTATTTTCCATCAGGCATGACTGAGCTCTCAAAAGCTACACATTCGAAGGTCTCCCTTGCAATCACTAATGACATAAAGGAAATTACTCAGGTTGACTCAGGAGTCACAGTTATTCAGAGAAGCTCAGTCTGCTCTAAGCCAGAGACTGTCTCAGGGCAATCAGCAGGCTCACAGCCCATCGATGGGTATGTGTTGGGGAGGGGGAAACTTGATGCTATAAAATTTGTGAGCAAAGGCTTCAAACTGGTGAAAAGTGTGTAGATAGTGTGCTCAGTCTTCTCGCAGGGGTGCTCTCCCCCAGTGAGGTGAAACCTTGAGTCAGTGAGAAATAATGGATGTTTTTCTAGAATAAAATGTTTATATTTGAGAGTCTGTGTGTTGCTCTTCCTGATTCGTGCTCACCTTTTCTTTGTCTTTCAAGTTGGACAGAATACTACCATAACTGCTGAAACTGGCTAGAATTAAAATGCCTATTTCCAAACTATCTTGTGGTAACATGGATGGAGACTTACTTTCGAAGTTTATGTCCAACAAAAGCTGATTGTTTAGAGAACACTCACGTACACCAGATTGGATAAATTGGCACCTCTATGTCTATGGATTCGACCCATGTAGGTCAAAAACATTTGAACACACTGCGTCTTTACTGAACATGTACAGACATTTTGTCATAGCAACTCCTCACATTGCATTTACATTATATTATATATTACAAGCCGTTTGAGGATGTACCGAAGAGCAGTCATCTCTGTTTGCAGGAGGTTGAGCCCAGAGGATCCCTCTGGACGTGAGAAGCCCAGGGCTTGTGTTACTCATTCTTGTTTATACTAGTAACTAGGAAATTTGACGCTGTCTGGAAATTGGATACTATTTATCAGCTAGCTCTCCCTTCTCAGTTTCCTGCAGCCAAAGAGTGGCCAACAGTTCCATCAACTCTCTCCCTAATACTTGAAACTCCTCCATTTTGCTGGGTGTGATTCCTCCCCAGCAAAGGGGCAGAAAGTTGTGTTCAGCTTCTTAGATGAGCAGCTGACTCACCACCATGAAGATTCAGGGATGTCACTTATGAAACGTTAATCCTTTCTCAACTGGACGTAAGTTGCCCCGGCCCTTTAAGAACAGATTGTCATAAACTGAGCGGTTAGCACTGAGCCCTTAACCTTGGTTGTCTCTCTGTTGCCAGTGGTCTACCTTTGGTTGTTTTTGTTTTGAGCAGGGTTTCTCTGTGTAGCCTTAGCTCACTCTGGAACTCACTCTGCAGACCAGGCTGGCCTTGACACAGAGATCCAGCTGCCTCTGCCTCCTGAGCGCTGGGACTAAAGGTGTGCGCCCCCACCACCTGGCTCCCTTGTCTACTTAGAACAGTAGCTAGAAAGCCCGAGATGTGCCTCTGGCCGGGGGCCGTTGAGAGAGTCACGGAATGGAGGCTGAGAAGAAGCGGGTGAACACCAAACAAACCCGACCTGGACAGGAAGGTGACTTCATGATCGCTGCCTGAATGAGCCTGCTCTGGTGGCTCTCAGCCTACAAATTCACTCAGACAAAAGCACCTGCTACCAACCATGCAGTCAGGGTCTGACCTTCAGAGATCACATTGAAGGCTTACTCAGAAGTGGGAGCATCATCTTACCGTCGACATTGATCTTTATCTACAACCAGGCACTAGTTTTCTCTTTTCACAAAGCACGGTGGATATCACTTCCTACACTCCAAAGCCTATGCGCATTCAAGTTTCTTATATACAATGATGTAATATTTCTATTCTGCACGTACGCTGCATCATCCTTCTGACTTACAAGATCTGATATGGGTGTCACGTACATAGTTGCTATACTGTACTATTTAGGGGGCAATGACAAGAAAGAAGTCTGCACATATCTAGCATGTGCAAAGTTTCCCAAACACTTTGCTCTGAGCGTGGTTGAGTGTGTGGCTGTGAATTTTGTAGATGCGAGTGGATGGCTGTATAGTAGAATACAAAGGGACTGATTTAAAATGACTTAGAAACTCCCTTTGCTGGAGGGCTGCGATAGTGGGGATCTCTCTGGGGCGCTGGTGTCCCGGTCTTACACCTCCCCACCCCACCCCATTACTGGTCTGCACAGTAGGCTCAGGCCCTGGCCTGCACTTCAGTGTGAAAGCTTCTCAAGCCTCCGTCCTGGAGTCTCTTCCTCACTTGGAGACCTCCTCTGCATTTCAGCTTTACTCATTACCTCTCTCTCGAGTTCCCAAATTTATTCTTCAACATAGACGTTTCTCTGTCTCTCACACTGGAAAGGCCTGCCTGGAATCTATGCTTGAAACTTTTTTTTTTTTTTTTTTTTTTGACAGGGTCTCATGCTACAGCTCAGTTGGCCTAGAACTCACTCGGCAGCACAGGCTGACCTCAAACTTGGGGTCAGTCCTCCTGCATCAGCCCTCTGAGTGTGTAAGGCACCCATCAGGCCATTCTTGGTTGTCTCAAAAGCACTTAAAATGTTCTTCTTTCTTGGTCGCTGGGTGCCCAGTGTGGCAGTAGAGGAGGCTGTGTTCCGAGCCTCCGTTGCAGCCGTGGGTGGACAATGAGAAGTAAACAGTAGCAGCTGAGCTTCTCGGAAAGAAAGTCCTTTAGAAAAAGGCTGACACAGATAGAGGTTTCCATCTTTGTCTCTTTGCTCTTCCTTCTGCCTGGAATGTGGACATAATAAATAATACAGTGATCATCTTGAGACTTTGGATCTCGGGAAGAATCCAAAGAAGGAAGCTAGTGTGTGAGTGGCGGAGAGTGCAGTAGACAGAGCCTGGATAAAGGTGCACCTTTTTTTCAATTTCTAGGTCACTTTCAGGTGAGAACTTAAATTTTATATCTTATTTATTCTTTCTTCCATGTAATTGTTGGCTAATCACAATTTCTAACAGATGGAATGGCCTCTGCCAACCCTTATCCAATATCAATCCAATATCCAATAACCGTATCCAATATCAATCCCTTCCCTCATCTCATTCTCCGCTCACTGCTTCTTGTCTCTTCCAAAAGGTACCCATGCTCTCCCCTGTCAATTAATCTTCTCACACAGCATTTCAATGCCTAGGTTCTGGTTACTCCTCTCTGATCTACTTCCTGAGTCCACTCTCCCAGTGTTGGCTCTCAAAGCCCCCCCTTCGTTACATCTATCTTTACTGTAATTTTATGTTTATTTGGAGTCAATATGTGTCCCTCTCACCAGGTTCTTTCCTCCTCCTCTCCCCCTCCTTCTCCCTCCCCTCCCTCCCGCTTCTCCCCTCCTCCTCTTCTCCCACTTCTCCTGGTCCTCCTCTTTCCCTCCTCCTCCTTCTTTTGAGAAGGGATCTTACCTGGAACTCAAGCTAGTCTGGAACTCGTTGTAACCCAGGCTACACATTAGCCGCCTGTTTCTCAAAGCCTGAACTCAGTTCTGTCTGAGAGGCTTTGTGCCTCTGTTTCCTTCCACCTAAGACTCTGTAGACCTTGGTAAGCTGGCTACAACAAAAGCCAGAATTATCATGGGCCGCGGGTTGAGGAGGTCTGAAATTCAGTCAAAGCGCTCTCCTCGGCATCACAGTCCTTGAAGAAGAGGCACATGGGAAGTGAGTGGTGGCCCATGGTAGAGAGCCTCCTCCTCAGAGCCGAAAGGTTTTCTTCATGCTGGCTGATGACCCTCTGGCTGACTCTAGGCAAAGGTCAACCAGTAGCCAGTTAACACATGTGACTGAGGTAAGAGGAGAGAAAGTGTCTTGAAAGCTGATTCTGGGCTTTGTCCCGTCCCCGTATTCTTTTGGAACAGTTACTTCTTACGCTAAGCACTTCATTGTCCCAGAAGCATATTCTGAACTCGGGAGCTGATAGCCTAGAGGAAGACACAAGCGAAATGAGCACCCCAGCACGAAATGTCACATTGCGATGGGGCCAGGAAGGAGAGGTGGATGGAGTCCTGAGAACAAGTAGTGCAGTAGGAGTGTGTGTGTGTGAGAGTGTGTGTGTGTGTGTGTGTGAGTGTGTGTGTGTGTGTGTGAGAGTGTGTGTGTGAGAGTGTGTGTGTGTGAGTGTGTGTGTGTGTGTGAGTGTGTGTGTGTGTGTGTGAGAGTGTGTGTGTGAGTGTGTGTGTGTGTGTGTGTGTGTGTTCGTGTGTGTGTGTGTGAGGCCTGTGCGGCAGTGGGGGAAGTGGTTCTGGTTGAGGATAGCTGGAGGGTATGAGATCAGTAGCCAGAGAAAGGGTGAGAGTCAGTGGAAGGTGACCTGGCTTAGAGTCATGGAGCCTTGGTCTCGAGGTACGACTAATTTATACCCGAAGCGAGGCTTGGGGGCTCTAAGGAAAGGCTGCTTCTCACTCCGGGGTGAGTTTTGTAGACCATTATGGAAATTATATTTCAGGGTCCAAGTAGATCACAGCTCAAGATGTGCTGAAGAAGGATCATTTTTTGCTCTCAAGAGCTCACTGTGCACATGGCTCTCCTCCTCAAAGCTCAGTGCCATCACACTGGGCTGTCACATGGGGAGAGCTGAGTTAACGCTTACCAACACACCCTGAGGGTGGGCCACCTCTTCCCTCTTCAGAGATGCTCTGTACCTCCACGCAGGACAAGCGCCCTTGAAAAGGTTGGCTTTATGACAAAGTGACATGATGGCCTTTGGGTCCTGCCCAAGATGGCCAGGAAAAGGTTTTGCTGACCCTCCTCCCCTCTCCCTATCGTAGGAAATGTTCCCTAGAAACTAGCTCTGTAGGAGCAGGACTCTGACGTGCCAGGAGTTGGGGGCTTCAGGGTGGTTGGACGTGGTCAGTCATTGCTAGTGCCTGATCCCCTTCATGATCACACACGGTTGCCAGGTTCTAGGACAGTGAGTAAACACGGGCTACCCAGGACAGCATCCCTGTCCTCTGAGCAGAGGTTGGCAGCAGAGGACAGGTTCTAAGAATATGCATCATTCCCAGGCCCTGCTTCTATCACTCTGGTGCTTTAGAGAGCTGGTCATTTAGTCATCTTTACGCCTAATTCATAGCCAATCTCTCATTTCAAAACAGGCTGACATTTGAATTAATCAGCCCCATGAAAGAGAATCCAGAGTCAGCTCTTTACTTTGTAACTTTTCTTTCTGGGGTTTCCTATGTACCCTAACACACTCCCCTCAAGGAGGCTCTGGGAGATCTGTTCTGAAGCCCCAGGACTGGGGGGGGGGGTGAGACTCCATTTTGTCTTTGTTCTCTAAGGTTTTGTGTCCACCTTAGCCGCTGTGAATGCTGACATCTTGTTCGGTCCATCGGCCCAGGCCCCTGGTACAGTGTTAGGCGCGGAGCAGGTTCCTAGTTAAGATGAACTGTGAGGTGCTAGCATAAAGAGCTTCGGTTCAGGAGACTGGAGAAAGCCACGCTCGACAGGACCCTTGCAGAGGTGACCCTTGTGAAGAGCGGCAGCCTCACTCCCAAATGTGGCACGTGGGCGTGAGGTCGATGTTGAGCTGCAGGAAACCAAGGGGGAGCAGGCAGAAAGCAGGCTCTCTCCCCCATCTTCTCTGCCTCAACGCAGGTCATCAGGTTTTAAAGATGCCCCTTGACCTTCCTACAAAGGTGGACAGAAGTCAGTCACCGGATGCCAACAGCCATGAGCCCAAGGGGAGACCAGAGCCAACCACACAGAGCAACCTATTCCCCAGCCCTGCCCTGCTATGACCGAATATCCTGATACAAGCAACTTCTAGAAGCTTGCTGTGGCTCACGGTTTGAGGGAACACAGTCCATTGCTTCTCCACGGAGTTATTGAGGAAGCCAGGCTCTAACGTCCACCTTGGGTCACAGAGCACAGACAGCTATTGTCACTCTGTCTTTTTCCAGTCTAATCCACAGGAAAATTTAAGGGGGTACAAGGGAAAAGACTTCTTTTTCCTCTAGGCATTTCACAATACTTACAACCTCTTTTCTCTCTCTCTCTCTCTCTCTCTCTCTCTCTCTCTCTCTCTCTCTCTCTCCCTCTAGCCCTCTGACAGTCCTGTCAAGGCAAACTCTAGCATTGCACAGAGGGGAAACTGAAAACCAGGCTAGTTAAGCACCTCAGCCGGCAGCACGCAGCTGGTAGCAGCTTTAGGGCCCATGTAGGATTCTCTTAGGGGAGGCTGGAGCTAGGACGCTGCAGTTCAATGACCAAAGGCGGTTTATCATAAAGATTCCTTTCTCTGGTTCTTAGCAGACCCTGCAGCCTTCACAACTAATTTCTTGCTGATAACAAAACACCCGAGGCCCCTGAGGTTGGGAACTCCACGGTTTACACTTTGGGAGGCCGAAGACGTAAATTAGCGTGACACCAGCCCTGACAACACTCTGCTCTACCCTGGCCGCCTCCATCGCGCGATAGGAAAGGCAGCACGTCAGGAACACAGGCGAGAGGGAGAAAGCCCGGGCGAGATGCAAGCTGGAGAGCACGTCACGGGTGGGACTCCCCGGCTCGTAGCAGCACCTTCGGGAGAGCGACCAAATACTCCCGGGGACCAATTCCCTCCCGACAGGCAACGGGCACCTATGTCTCGAGGCACCTCTGCACGTGCCTACACTGAGCACCAGGCTTGCAGGGTCGTCCATCAGGGCTAGGATCAGACCTCCAGCGTAGCGGGGGGGGGGGGGGGGAGGGTGTTAGCTGGGAACAGTTAAGAGAACCGCTGGAGAGGGCAGGGAACGCATGTGGGGACCACGCCGGCCTGTGGGGGCGGGGACAGGCGCTCAGAGTCTAAAGAGCCCTTGTTGGAGTCAGCCCAGGGACCAAGCGCCCAGCACAGGAAGAGCCCTATTCTCACCTTTTGTTGAGGGAGGAAGTGATGAATGTCTCCACCAACCCTGCCAGGGCAGATCAGATCTCCCATGGAGGAAACTCAGGAACCACAAGACAGCCACCACACTGGAGGCTTGCTAGGCGCCTTGCGCCCGTGCTCTCCTTTAGCTCATGTGCGATGTTTCCGCCCCAGCAGACATTCCCTTGTGACAAGCGGAAAGCAAGCTTTAAAAAAAAATATGGAAAGAATGAATGCACCGAAGAGAGAGCAGATACTACGAGCCCAGCCAGAGAGGACATTCTGTGAGCCCTGGACACAAGCTGTGTGCTGGCTCGTGTTCTCTGCAGCCTGAGCTTTTGGTGGGTCTCTCTCCACACATGTGGAAAGCTGTGACAAGGGCCGCAAGGCACGTACTGCCCTCAGCCCTGGTCCCCCAGGCGGGCAGGGCGGTACTCTGGGCAAACTTCCTTAGAGTTAGCGTGGCCTCCGCGAGTCTCTGGCCTCTTTTGGCTCTCTGTGCCGTCTCGTTTTCAGGGCGTAGATACGACAGTCAGAACAAAGCGTGGTACAGGGTCACCCTACCCGAGCACAGCGGCTTTCATTTCTGCAACAGGCACCTGCCCTCAGGCTGTTCCTACAGGAGAGGGCGCCACCTCGTCCCTCAATACTCAAGTGAAAGGCTGATGCGAGAGCATGATTTGGGTAATCTGGCCTATTCCTTTCTAAACTGCAGGCGGGAAAGCACGGGTGTCACTTCTTGCGTTCATCTCCTCTTCGTTTCCTTCCCAGAGCCGGGCTCCAGAAGGGATGTGGAAGTAGGCGCTGTCCTGGAGGCAGGGTGGGGCGTGCCGTGGAGAGGAAAGTTTGGTGGAGCCTCTGATGACTCACAGTTGCTCATGCTTAGACAGAGAGCCCGAACTGGAGTCTTTTGGCCACGAAACGAAGCTGTTTCCACCTGGGGCAGGTGTGGGTCCTGAAAACCATGTTCTTGTCCTTTTCTGGATTCCTTTTTGCTCCTGCGTCGTCTAAGCACAGCCAGTGATGTGTTGCTTCATCTGGCAGGTGTGGCCTCTGGGAGACCTGGCTTATTTGTCCTGTTTCTAGCTTCCTAAAGCTCCTTCCATCTTTGCGGAAAGCCACGGGGTCTGAACCCTTAAGTCAGTCTCCAGAGGCCCATGCATAGGACCTTGACTGGCCCTGCTCAAGGCGAGAGCCTTGCAGAAGGGACCTGTCACAGGGGGAAGCCAAGCTCGTAGGTTGTCACAAAGGCAGCTCCCTCTAGCAGCACTCGGAGCCCTGGAGCCCACGGCCGCTTGGAAAGGGAGTGACAGGCCGACTCCTTGTCCCTGCCGGAGGCTGGCTGCTCTGGGACCAGGCAGGGGCTCTCAAGTCAGGGCGGACTACGCGGGCTGTGGCTGCAAGCTACAGCAGGCAAGCTGTCTGGCGGCGAGGCGGCGAGGATCCGCGCCAGGTACCGGCGCTAGATATGATACACAATACATAGTATCCTGGAAGGCCCCACAGTGTAGTAACGACAGGGTTTTAGAAGCTCATGAGGTATGTGATCAAGCTCTGTTTCTGCTGTTCATGTGATAATGCTGGCAGCATGTATGTTTCAGGTGCTGTTCATAGCTCAGAGGTGTGACTGTACATTAAGAAAAAAAGCCTCAGACTTCTGGAGCTGATACTTGACGCGTGGGAGGGACATCAGCAAAGAAAAACAACGCACTGCGAGGAGATGTAGTGGTAGAAAGGTGACTGACTGGATTGCAGGAGGTCTGGGTTCAAGCCTCAACAGCAGAAAAGAGAAATACAGCACAAGGTGGTCATACTTGTAATACTCCAGTATCTTACATCATTTCTGCCAGACTTTCAAAGCCTCAGTGGAGTGTTGGGGACCAGCACAGCAGGTAGGGGTTCTGTGTGAAAGTCAGGCCATATGTGAACAGGAAGGCGGAAGGGGCAGCCGCACGGAGATCTGAGAGGTTTTAGGTAAGGACCACAGGCTGAGTGGAGGGTGTGCTGGGAGTGGTCAAGGCTGAGCAGGCTCAGGAGGAGAGATAAAGTCCAAGAGCTTGATGTAGAAAATCCAAAGCAGGTAGATCTGCAGGCAGGAAACAAGCTGCCCAGGGCTGGCTAAGTGGGTGAGGTTGGGAGTGAGGCTTCTTCCTGAAACGATGAAAATGTTTTACGGTTCCCTGAGGTTCTGGCTGTACATGCAAGCCCTGCAAATACATTAGAGCAACACCATTGTTTAGCTCTGAGTGGGGAAGCTTTTTGCCATGTGAAGGAACTCTTAATAAAGCTATCTAAAGTCAGAACAGTGACTGCCAGCTGTGTCTGTAGGCCAGGTGAGGAGGTTTGTGTCAACTCAGATTCAAGGGAGCTTGCCTGATGGCTTTAATCTGAATGACTGAATGAAAAGCATCTGCCCTCTCTGCTGAACTGAGGAGCCGATTGTAACAAGGTCACAAAAAGGTTATGGTGGCTCCCATTAGGAAGCAGAAGAATGGGGTTCAGCAGGGAATGCTGTGTGTGTGTGTGTGTGTGAGAGAGAGAGAGGTAGGGTGTTGTGTGTGTGTGTGTGTGTGTTGGTACTAAAATAGTACACTCTCCATATGCCAGGATGGAGAAAACTGTGAGAGTAACTCATTTGGGGTTGAACTGAGAGCTTGATTTGGAATGTGAGGCTCGCTAAGCCTGTAGACACATCTCCTCGCCAGCCGTACTTGTGTCTAGAAAGCAGTGTGGCTAGAGAGGAGATTTAGCATCAACAGCACACCATGCAGTCTAGTCTCGAGAGTACAGATCCAAGTCAAGGCCAAGGGCCTGGCCCTTTGAATGTCTGGCTTCCAAGCCAAGAAGGGCTACCTTGCACAAGTGAGTGTTGGCAGAGGCAGGGCTCACAGAACTCTCTCTCCACAGATGCTTTGCTCCCGCTGAATTTCCAGCCCAGACTTCTTAATGTAATTTGCTTAGCTCCCTTTGGATCTTGGTATCTTCAGCTTTGTTATGTCCTGAATGCTGATTACAAATCAGCTATTTTGCCAGGAATCCTGGCTTGCAGGCCCTGCTCTCCGAAGGAGCACCTTTCCTTGCCTTCAACACCATAAGACTGCAATCACCTCCTTTTGAAGTCACTCCCGTGAATCTTTCTATAAATGTCTTTCAGCATGGCAACTGCTTCCTCAGTGTGGATGACCCAGGAGAAAGGAAGGCAGAATGCCAAGGCTGGAAGCCACAGTCTTTATAAAGAGACTGTCTATATCAGAATTGACATGCTGTCGCTTGCACCATACTCTGGTAGAAGTGAGTCAGCAGGCATGGCTTTTCCAGGGGATTACAGAGCACAAACACCAGGAGATCACTGGGCAAGGCTTGAAGCCATCCACCCATTTCCTCTCTCCTTTCCAGATTGCTGCCCTCTTCTGATCTGGCCCCTCTACAGGTGCACGTGTTCCGAAAGCACCTCCTGTCCCTCAGTCTCTGAGACCCCTCCTCAACTCTAGGGCACATCCAGAAATCTCCTAATTTAAAAGTAAATCTTCCACCTTGACCTGTGACCTTTGATCTCTCTTCATCCTTCCTCCCCATTCTTCTTGAGAATGTGACCTTTATTCCCTTCGAGGCTTCCACCTCCACAGCCCTGCTCTGCTACAGTCACCAGTGACCTCCCGAATGCCAGGTCGTGCGGCTGCTGCTTTGTTGAAGTTGACCTCTGCAGCATTTCCTTTTTCTTGTTGCAGTACTGAAGGCCAAGCCCAGAGCCTCACACCTACTAGGCAAGTGCTATATATCCTCCATACTGCACCATTTAAGTGCTGTTAACCCTTTAGTTTTGGTAGTTTTGTTAACCTCACCTATTCAACCTCCCCGGTTACTGGAGTTGTAGTCAGAGCTGGGACTCTGGCAGTGCTAATAGGCGACGCTTGCTCATCTGTCCCCAGTGCACCAATCTAGCAAGTGAGAGTGAAGAGCAAAGAGATTCATCCAATATGGCCACATTGGGAATAGGAACAAATAACCAGGGCCAGTGAGACTTCCAAAACGGGAGAACGGGTCCAGCCATGAGTGCTTCTCCGTAGCCCGGGAGATGCCCGTGACCAGGCAGCCCTGGTGGAAGGGAAGCCCAGCCCGTCACTGTCTGCGTCTCAGGCTCTCCTGCAAGGTAATAAGTTGTCAGAACTCAGCGACATGTCTTCCCAGGAAGCAAATCCTCCTCTGGCAGGCAGGCACCAGCCTTCAGCCTTTTTCTTTTCAAAGCACGATATTCTTTGGAGGAAATTCCAATCCTTTGGGGACCATCGCTTCAGGAGTTGATGGCCACAGGGATTCCACCGAGCACAAAGGTCCTGCTAGAGTCTCTTCATTCCTGCCAGGATGACTGTGCTTTCCTCACTTGCCCAGGCCTGGGATTGCCCAGGCTCTGCCCCTGCTCTTGGCATCACTTCTTCTGCCTCTCTGCTGCACCACCCAAAGCCCATGTTTTGTGAATGTTACTGCAGCTGTGAATTTTAGTTTTTTAACTCTGATGTGAAGGAAGGGACATTCTTCTTTAAGTCAACTTCAGTGTGACGATGAGCCCCTATTCCACTGAGCAGACAGGAATTCATGTCGGTAGTTGTTGAATGTTTCTTTTCTTGCTGCGGAGATCAAGTATCTGACAAGAAGCCCCTTAAGGACTGGTTTATTGTGATCTCTGGACAGACTCCTTAGCAGGAGCTTGAGACGGCTAGCCGAGCTATCTCAGCATCAGGATGATGTTGAGGCAGAAGGATGTCCACTGTGCTCAGCTAACTTTCTCCCTATTCAGTCCTGGGGTCATGCTACCCATAGTCAGGGTGGGTCTTTTCTGTTTGAAAACATGCTCACAGGCGCACCCCAAGGTGTATTTCCATGCTGATGCTAAATCCAATTAAGCTGACCATGACAATTAACCATTACACTTCCTCTGTCCAGAGGTGTGCCAAGGCCAGCTCCCCCTGGGAGCACTGCTAGGCAAGTCCGTTGAGCTTTGGTTCTCACTGATGGCTGTGAGGTGTCCCCCGTTCCAGCCGAGTCCAGAGTCACAGGTCAGTAACCTTGTTGGTTAGAGCAAAAAGTTCTGCAGAATGTGTGTCCCTGACGTTGGGGCGCCGTTCCTAACCGCATGTGTTGTTGTCCCCATTAAGGCTGCAGTGACAGCGGCACCCAGATCCCAGCCCTTGGGGGCTTGTTGATACTTTCTCTCAGGGGCCAGTGGAAAACCTAGCCATGGCTTTTACCTTATGTAAACGTCTCGGAAAAGGACAGCACAGGCCTGGCCAGCTGCTCAGAAGGCAGAGGAGGGAAAGTTACAGCAAATGACTTATGCTGATTGTGTGAGCGTGCCAGGGTGTGTCAGTAGTCTAACTTTTTCTTCCCTGCCTCTCAGTTTGTAGGAGGCAAAGATCCAAATTCAGTTGCTAATAGGCTTGATTGGAGACCAGGACTTTGGATGGGCTTCAAGTGGGCCTACTCAATAGTCCACCCCATCTCACAAGTCTAGAGAAGGCTCTTGGGGCGTGGCCAGGGAATCTAATGAGATAGCCCAGGGGCAGGCCTGCGCATGCTCCGCTCTCATTCCCCGCTTTCCCCCGGCCAATCAGGTAAACTGCCCTTCGGTTTGCCGTGAAGGTTCAACCAGCCAAGAGTTCCTTCAGCAGAGCCCTCTTCACAGTGATCTGGAAGGATGATGACTGTCTAGTGATGAAACTTAGAGGCTCGAACCAACATTTTTCATCATCTGCCACAGGTCACCACATGGGGGCGTGAGGCCGCACTGATTAAACACTAGCAATCTGAAGGTAGAAGCCTCCCTTTCCGGCCTCCTCTGGGGTTCTCAGAGTTGCTGAACGACAGAAAGGTGCGTATCACCTTTCACTTTTCCCCTTGCGTTTTCTTGGCAAAGCCTATCCTTTTCCCCCCTAAAAGCTCTCAAAACTCCTTTTGCCATGCTTGGCTTCATCTCCTCATCTGCCACATCTGTGCCCGTTTCCCTCGAGCATTCGTAGAAAGTGGAGCTCTGATTGCTGTTTCCAGCCAAACACATCCCGCACTTCCAGCTGGACCTTCCAACACGATCTAGCCCCCCGAACATTCTTACCAAACACACACGTTTGAACAGCCCGGGGGCTGTGGTCCCACTGGCCCCAACAGCTTGGCCTTCTCAGTCCCATCTCACCCTCCCTCCCTGCTTCCCTCTCCCCACCCCCTCACTAGCTGGCCATGGTGCTGCTGTTTGGCTGCTGAGTTTCTAGGGAGTTTAATGGTGCTTTCCCTCTGGGTGCTCAGCTGGAGGCAGGCGGGAGGCAGGCCGTGAGTGGGCCTTGCTGGAGAGCCACTGCTTTGGGCGGCCTCAGGGCCTCCTGCAAATCAGACTCGATCGCCTTCATTTCCTGTGCTCTGGGAGATTAGATACTGCCTAATCAAGGCCAGTTTTTTTCTTTTCTTAATATTTGAAACTACTAAATACCAGCTGCCATCCAAGTGGGTGGCGTTCAGAAATCCCCACTTTTCTGATGTTTGGCTTGGTGAGTTTCAAGAAACCAACCTATTTGGAAAGAACCTGCCCTTAGTTCTTTGAACTGCTCTGAAGCTAGCAGGAAGTGACTTGGAAACAGGGTTAGACAGTCTTGCCTGTGCCCAGGAGAGGGAGGAGGAGGGAGATACAGGTGAGCCTGGTATGGGTATAGCTTTACGCTGTGGCTCTCTTCTCGCTCGGAGCTGCTGATCTAGCTGGATCCCAAACGCCACGTCAGCGAAGCGAGTTGTCTCTCTGCAGGGCTGGCAGAGGTGCCTCTGCCCACCCGCTGTAATGTTTGTGGACTTCGTAATCAGTCAGTCTGAGTGCTATGCTTTTTCTGCAAATACAGCGGCTGTTTTGAGAAAGACTTTGGGACAAGGTGTTCGGTCGTATCCTGCAGGCTGAAGGCCACCATCCTCCCAAATTCGGCCGTGCCTACTTGGCAGGAGACCGGCACAGTTGAGCGTGTTGATTGGTGTTCCCACATAAAGATTGAGGGCGGGGCCGGGAGGCAGGGGATCCTCACCAGTTTGCAATCCCTCCCCAAATGCACGTGGCCTCGGGGAGTGGTCATCCACGGTTCCTGCAAGCACTCCAGTATGGCTGCCTTAAAGTCACCGTCTTGCCTGCTGGTAACGTCCCACTCATCATAAACACCTCACCAGGGTGAATCTTGGGGAACTCCTAGTCTGTCGTTGGAACTTTGTGAGGAGGGGAGGACATAGATGTTGGCCAGGCGCCCCCTGGACCCCACTTCCCAGAGAAAATTCTCACAAGGCAAGAGCATTCCGTGGGAGGTGGCACTCTACTCAGGCTGGCCGGGGAAGCTGAGGTTGGCCTTTCCCTTGATTCTTGGGACGGATTTCTAGGGCAGGAACTGTCCACTGTAGATCAAGTGCCCTGTCATTTCATGTAGCTCGGCTCAGAGCGACTTGTTGAATTCTACCTCGTGCTGGGAACTTTTGGATTGCTTAACTCATTGAGCTACTTCTTGAAGTAGGGTCTTTTATTGTGACCACCATTTTTAGGAGAGAGAATGGAGACATGAGCGATTAAGTAGCTTGTACAATACTCTGTAGTAAACAAGCAAGTGGCAGAGCTGGATCTGGGCTAAGGCAGAGAGGCCGCAGGAGGCTCCCAAAGGCCTTATGTTGTCCTCTCTTCCCGCCGTACAGCTCAGGAACCTAGCGCCATCTCAAATGGGTGCTGGGATTGCAGACATGCACTGTTGGGATTTGAATTCAGGCTCTCACACTTGTGCAGCAAGTGCTCTACCCACTGAGCCATCCTACAAGCTTCAGAACCTAATTCATTATGCAAAACATAAGCAAGCACGTCTACCCCATCAGCACACAGATTTGCTTTCATCCTTAATAAATGGTGAAATTGTACGTGTTCCAAGAGTTGCTTAAAATAAATGTATGATTATCAGTAAATATTTCATGTGTGTACTTATTTTCTAGGTCTATATAATGCTGTGGCGTCTGGGCTAGTTTTGAACTCGTGATCTTCCTGCCTCTGTCTTCTGAGAGTTACAGGTGTACCTTTCATCTTCATTGTTTCTAAATGTCACACGTATACTCTACCCTGTCTAGTTCTGGGTTTTTCTAACTGTCTACTCGTTACCACAAATGAGGCATTTACCCACGTGTCCTCCCTCCTTCTCAACAGAGTTACTGGGGGGCACAGTTCGGTGTTTTATTTTCATTAAGATTGTCAAGATGGCTCAGCTGGTGCAGCCTGGAGACCTGAGTTCCATCCCTGGGACCACGTGGTAATAGAAGAGAACCAACTCCTTAATGTTGTCCTTTGACCCCCCCCCCCCACATATGCACATTCACACACAACACACACACATGCGCACTCACATAAACACGAACACAGACACCACACATGCGTGCACATACATACATGTACACACTCACAGACATACACATACTTATGCAACACTTACACACTCACGAAACACACATACACACGTGCGTGAGCATGCGCACACATCTGTCTGGCAGGATTCGGGCCTTAAGCGTCAAAGTTACACAGCTCTCATCGGCAGAGCACGCCATCATTGCTCCTGACCAGGTAGAACACTCCAGATCCCGCGGAGCAGCGCAGTGTCACGGGGTCTGATGCACACCTCTAGCTTCTGCCCTGGAGATGTGACTGAGTACTCAGACTTTGACCCACATTTCTGTACTGTGCTACCGAATAGTTACGCATTTGGAGATGGTCAAGTTGTCTCCCCAAGCCCCGGTTTCCTCATTTATAAAGTAATATTGCTGCCTAATAGGATCATAAGGGTTTTCAGCATAGGGCCCACGGCAAACACTCAGTCTACGACAGACTCTTAAAGTCTAGAACTACTATTTCCCAGGACATAACACTTTTTCTGCTGGCGCCCTATAACCTAGCTTCTGGACCACACTGGCGTGTGTATAAGACATGGGTACAATAGGATTTTCTGAGTGAGTTTAGGCCTCTCACATGAGCAAATCTTGCTCTACAATATTAAAAGTCCCAATTAGTGATTTTTGTTGCTTATTGGTTTTCATGATTTCTTTGGTTTTTGTTTTTGTTTTCTAAGAGTTTCTCTGTGTAGCCCTCGCTGCCCTGAAACTTGCTCTGTAGCCCATCCTGGCCTCAAACTCAGAGATCCACCTACCTGTCTCCTGAGTATTAAAGGATTAAAGGTATGTACCACCACTGCCTGGCACAACTAGGACTTGAAAAACAGTGAATAAAAACCCATGTCATAACAGTAAGGAAAGCTATTTCCAAAACCTAAGAAGTTACATATGCATCCATGCATCTTATATGCAGACATATTCACAGATCATGTGCACACCCATTAGCCTACATTAAGAAATACTTCTAAGGGTTACCGCCATAGTTTGGAAAACATATTTTAACAGACTTTGTTTTGTTGGCTCTCTTGCATTAGTCCATTAGGTCTCTCTTCAAAGTAATTGTATTAAAATTGGGCAAACCTCTGCTTCCCTCCAAAACCAAAGATGCATGTGCTTTCCTCTTCAGTATCCTCTTCGCTTTCTCCAACCAAGGGCTGTTGTTTTTCCCCTGTGAGACAGGATGTGGCCCAGGCTGGCCTGGAACTATACAGCAGAGGATGACCTTGAACTTCTGATCCTCGGGCTTCTGCCTCCCTGGTGATAGGACTGCAGGTATGTGCCACCAGGCCTGCTTTAGGAAGTGCTCAGGGCTTCCTGCCAGGGAGACACGCACTCCGTCTATTGAGGTGCACCTCCAGTCAACCTCTACACAAAGACCACGCGCTAGTCTGCTTTCCATTGCTGTGATAAGTGCCATAACTATGGCGTCAGGGCGAGCACAAGTTTGAATTACTTAAGTGTTAAAAGGTGCCAACTCTTACCAAGAGAGATGTAAGAACTTAGGAAGTCCTAATGTAACTTGTGACTGTTGGTCTAGTACCCAGGCTGATTCCTAACACATCTGTTTTCAACCAGGGCCGACCAGAGTGACAGCACCTTCTTTCAACACTTGACACAAAACGCCCTTTGTGCAACCATGGACAAGGCCGTCCAAAAGGCCAGGAAGCTGGAACTCCTTTAGAGCAGACTTGCACTCTTACAGTTGCTAATAAATATTGCTAATAAGTGATTGAGTGTGAGGCAAATGGAGTCTGAGCTTTGCTTTCCTAGTAAGGAGCTAGGAGATAGCATTTTCTACCATAAACAGCCGAGCTGTGAATGACTAAATGGACTGTCAGTCTGGGAAACAACTCCACAGTCTTGTGGTACTTCTGAAATACTCCCAAATAATCAACCACCACCTATTTGTCAAAGAAAATTTATTTGATTACTTATTCCAGACAAACGAAGCTCATGTGTACAATTATAAAACAAGTCAAAACTAACATGTACCACGTAGCGATGTAGAGAAGGAAGGACAGCAGCTGCAGACATTTTACAGAACACTGTGGCCTGATGTAGCACCATTTACATCAAAGATATTCTATACGGGTCTTTTCAAAAATTCAGTGGTAGTTTAAAATTGTAGCAAATTTGGAGGCTGGAGAGATGGCTCAGCAGTGAAGAGTTCTTGCTGCTCTTCCTGAGGGCTTAAGTTTGGTTCCCAGCACCCAGGTTGGGCAGCTCACCACAGCCTTTTACTTCTGCTTCAAGGGTTCTTCAGGGTGCCCTCTTCTGGGCTCTGTTGGAACTGCACTCGCATGCACATTACACACCCACACTTTCGTAACTAAAAATAAGTCTTTATAAATTTGATAATCTTGTGTTCAATTGACTTCAAATACAAAATTATTAGATTATTTCCAAAATAGAAAACTTGGAAAGGATAGAACCTTATATAATTCCCTTAGAAAATCCTAAGGAAATAGTTGTCATTACTGAGACTGATTTCCTTCTATCATTTGCACAAATTCTAAGCTTTGTATAATTTATTAAGTAGTTATTAATTTATATATAAATTTGTTCATACAAAATATATAGGTAAAAAAACTAAAGCATTTATATTTATTGGTATGTTTAGTGTGTTCTGGCCTGAACAACAAACTTGGAGGAGCAAGTGAGAACTTTAATGCTATGGAACTCAAAGGATTCAGATTTTTATCTTTATTTTTCTATCATCTTTAAGGATCATTCTAAGATATTGTGTGACATTGATAATGAATCTAAGTTAACATGGGAAAGTTGATGGTAAGTACTTTTCTAAATACCAACTACATTAAGTGTCAACCAAAGTATATAAAGTGCCTAAGAAATAAAGCATTTCTGAGGCCCTTTTAATGCACATTGTTAATCCATATCCATGGAGCAAAATCAAATGGAGTAAATTATAAATATTCTATAACTGTTCAATCCTGGTGGTTCCCACCCTCACCTTCCTTTTTGAGGGCACAAGCTACTCTGGGAAACCAATAAAAGCTAACTCCCCTTGACTGGAAAAATGCACAAAATCCATCTTACACACAATTCCAAAGGGTTCTCAGGTACTCGTGGCCCTCAAGCTAGAAATTCCTATTTTAAAGCCAAGAGACAAGCCCTTTACGGTGCTGAGGAAGGAGGATGACCCCAAGCTGAGCACCAGCATCATCTGTGCAGCGAGTTTCAGGCCAGCTGGGATTACAAAGTGAGATCTTGGGGGATGCTGGCCCATTGGACACTGTCCATTGTCACTTCATTGCTAATTAGTAGTAAGCATTTTATAAACACTACCAAATGCCTGTCTTCAGACAAAACTAGTCTTATTTTAAACATCAATAAACTTTAAAAATTTACTCTTATCCCCAGTTCTACAAGATGTTGAACCAAGTACTTTTCACCTCAGCTGGTTAATTCTCAAAGCTGAAGCTCCCAGGTATGTTTTGCTTTGTGAGTCTCCAGAGCTGGTCACTGAAAAATGAGCAGGTTAAAGTCCAGTACCTTAGCAAAATGAACATCTGTCTAAAGGCTGCCGGCTATAGAATATACTTCTAGCTATAGTTACACACTTGAAAACAGACAGTGAACAATATTGAATCCCATACCTTTTTACTTACTTGGAACAGTCCAACGGACTACAATGGCAATAAAATGCATGGAAAGTCTCCCCTATGGGTCAGGACAGGATGCACTTTAACTTTTGAATAAATCCACCATATTAAAACCCATCTACTTAATTCCTCAGATGCCAGACTAGCTGAAGAAGTCCTTTTTTAGATTCTGGTACTGAACCATTGACCATGCTGAATAAACCCTTAGCCTAAGAAAAAAGCTACTATAGTTCCAGGGCTAGGCTTGCTCTTTCTAGGACCCGAGATATTCCCCCATCATAGCATGTTTCTAGGTTCAAGGTCACATGACAATCCTCTCAGAAGCATTCATTTCTGCACTCAAGAGCATTTGACAAATCCCAAACATTTAAATCCATGAAAAGGTTAAACTCTGAAAATGGCTTTGCCAAGGAAGCTACAATTCCTCCTGTCCCTTTGATATGGAATGTGAATAGCAGAACAACCCTTTTTTCAACCCTTGCTCTTTTAGCAATTTTTTTTTTCATTTTTCCTTTATATGCATTAAACACTAGAACCTGCCTTTCAGAAGCTATGGATGAGTATGGGTGAGGGAGTGTACAGCAGTCTTCCAGTCTAAACTTAAGAATGTAAAGTGAGTGAAAATGGGTTGCTGTTTCTGCATTGACTATGTGGCTTCCCACGTGCCCTATGGCCACCACAGCCCGCTTATTTCCCTGCACTAGCCAATGTACTCGCCTGCTTCTGGGCCTACTGTGTGCCAAGTGAATGCTGGAGGTGACACGTACAACATTCCTAGATATGTTGTGTTCCATTTTAAATATAGCAAGTATATTTTTAAAAAAATTAAAGACAGACAGTCAAGTTTTTAAAGTTTCTCTTTGAAAAGATGATATCTTACAGTACATACAAAAATACTCTGAAAATACATACGACTTCATTTACAAAACACGGAGTCAACAGATTACAAGAATTACATGGTTGTGGATTTTTAATAAACTGAGCATGCATTCATGAAACTTAAAAAATATTAAGAAATGCACTGAAAAAGCAGTGTAAAAAAAGACAACTCATATAGTTAAATAAAAACTACAAAGGTCCTGAGCCAATTAATGGTTGGTAACAATGTCATTCAAAAATGCCTTGAGGTTTCAATAAAATCCACTGCTTATTTCTGCATGCCTAATCCATGAAGAAACTGTTGGAGACTGTAAGAAGTTGTGGTGAAGGATTATCATGCTGAGCTAAGTTTATACTTCAAGAATACAAGTCTGCTCTACTTCAAGGTATCTTATCGTTGGAGGTGGAATGAACTCCTCCTCTGTAAAAATGCCAATCAACTAACAAGAATGTCATGAGATAGTAAGATATAACAATCTCACCATTCACAGACTGACTTTCAGTACCTGGTTATAGTTTGATTTTTAATAAAGAAGCATTTTGAAGGCCTCCATGGGAGGCAAAACATTTCTGGTGCCCAACTCTCGTGTAGTCACTGGACTAACCCTCCCTGGTAACTATGCAACATCTGGACAAAAGCACAAAAAATAGTTTAAATATTTATGTGCCAATCTGGACAAAATAATTTAAATCAACAAAATAGATATCTACACAAATGAAGGAAGCAGAAAAGATATCTCACATTCATTAATCTCGGGTTTCACAAAGTGGCTTCAATGCTAAAGTAAACACAAACATTTAGAAAATTACAAGACAGGTTTTTTTTTTTTGTTTTTAACTTTTTCAGCTCTATACAATGATTACAACATAAGACTTAAATAAAAAAAAGGAAGGAAAAAAAAAAAAAACAAAAACAGTTCAGGACTTGTTTATCTGCGTCCAAGTGGCGAAGAACTGGCTCCCACGACAGAGAAACAAACATCAGAAGTTAAGGCAGTAAAACCTCAAAATGCAAAGCCACAATACTGTAGGCGATGTTTACTAGCAGGCGGTCCTCAGAGTTGACGCAGCAATCAGTGAGTGAGCGCTACAGCATCTCAAGGTCCAAGTGTGAGTGTTCAAAAACCACTGCAGGCTCATTAGGCTGATGACCGTGACTGTCACCTGTGTGGATGGCAGCTATTTCTAACTGAAGACTGGCTGCCATCTGTGCCACTGTATGACTGCAGGTTCACCTAAGTGAAGAGGCACTGCTATTACCGATTAAGGGTCAGTCGGATGGAGTTTTTGATGACACGGATGTTGCTTGCTGGAACTGGAGATGATGAATCTGGCAGTTCTTTACTAGGTAGTCTCTATCAGAAAGAAAAAGGGACAAAAAAAAAGTGTGTATTTATGTACACACACAGAGACACAGACACACACACAATGGCCCATCTAATAAACGAAGCACAGAACCCTTGTTGGACTTTTCTCCAAACCCCTTACACATCTAACATTCAACCAGGCGCTCATCTCCTTCCCCTCGCCCTATTCATTTTAAGTACTTTTTTGCTCTCGGGGAACTTTTTTAAACAGTCAGCCAGAGTGGGGAACGTGCAGATGTGGCAGCAGTATGAGGACGACTCTGAAGATGGCTGCTAGCTGGGTCTCCCCTTGGAAATGCCTACAGAAGTAACCCCCCCCCCCACCAGGCAATACAAAGCGCACGGTGACGGAAGGGGGAAGCCTCGAGTATAGATACAGGAAGATCTGTTAACTGAGTTAGGTCCCTCAATTAGTTTTTGTACCGTGTGAAAGACACAATACAAGCCTTGTCAACTGTTAACTGGCAAAGGATGTAGCGAGTGCTGGACCACTTGTCTGACATGTATGAGGTTGTGGGTTTAATCACCAGCATCATAAATAAGTACATGAATTAGTAAAAAGTTCAGGCATACAAAAAACAAACAAACAAACAAACAAAAACAAAAACAGAGATCTGGAAAATAAAAATTCATATAGCATAACCAAACTCCAGACACTATACAGTTCTACTCACTCATCCTTCATCTCTGAATACTTTGTTTGTTTGGTTTTAACAGAAGTTTCTCTATGTAACTCTGGCTATACTCGAACTCAGATATCTACCTGCCTCTGCCTCTCAATAGCTGGGATTAAAGGTGTGCACCACCACCCCTGCTGTATTTGAATTATTAGAAGCATAATCATGTCATTCACTGTTTTATATATTAATATCCACCCCAGTATTTTTTTTTTTTGCATCACTACATGTAATATATATTTTGTAACACAGTCTTGCAGTGTGAGTTGCATAGTTGAAAAGGCCTGTGAAGACATTTGTTTTTACAGGGTCCAACAGGGTAAAAGTTAATTATAAAGGAAATTTAGAGTGAGCTTCCTTGCTTGCTCATTTGGATCAGCCAAGAACAGGGAGAGGTATTCCAATCCTCATGTTGGGGCAATGCTGGCGGGCACAGACAGGGCATCTCGAGAAGTACTCATCTGGGGTTGGCCATGCACAGAAGGACCCTTTCAAGAATCCCTGCCAGCTAGGGCTGAAGTGACCACCAGCCATCTTCAGATGGATCTTTGGTGTTTCTGTAGCCATCTTTCTGAACAGATATCTCATGCACTGCAGCCTCTGTAAAAAACTACGTCTGTCACTGGTGCTGCTAAGATGACAGAGAGCAAGTTTGCCGAGTTTGGTTTTCAATGCTCGGACATCAGTCTCCACAAGATCTGGGAGGGTGGTTAGACACGGAATGATGGTGTCAAGGTGATTCGTCCCTTGTACTGGACTTGCTTGGACAGCTCTGTCTCAGTGCCTCATGACACTGCAAGCATGGCCTTGCTGAATGCATTGTTCTTTAGCACTCTCAACACTGTCATGGATGCTGTGAATGTCAAGCTCATCTGCAAGGATTTCCAAGGCTCTAATGACATTTTTATTGGACATCATGTGTCCTAGTTTTAGGTTTTTGTTTGTTTGTTTTTTGAGACAGGGTTTCTCTGTGTGGCCCTGCCTGCCCCGGACTTGCTTGAAGACCAGGCTGGCCTCAAACTCCCAGAGCCCCACCTGCCTCTGCCTCCCAAGTGCGGGGATCGAAGGTGTGCCACTGTGCCTGCCTTGGTTTTAGTTTCTTAAAAATTTTTGTGCTCGTTTTTACCCACAGAGCTATTACCTATCATCTATTACCTTTTTGCGTGATGTATCAATAGTTGGAATGGGCATAGATTCTCCACCAGCTGCATCCTAAAAATAGGAGAATTAAAGATACCGGTTTAAATTTTCTTTCTGTATACAACATTATTCCTACTTAAAATAAATCATAACCAAAGACTGAAGACTCTGAAGTCTTCTATGGTACTTTTCACATTTATTGCTCTTTAAGGTCACATTCTAAGTGTAATCTTAACATTTACCATTGGTTTTCTTTTCCTATCCTCGGCAGCACGGGAGTCCTTAAATGCTGATTCAAGTCGAATAAACTAAAATATAAACAATAAAAATGAGTTGCTACTGTGTATCAGCAAAGACCATAGGAACCGATATAAACCAGCAAACTAATCAATCTTTCACCAAACACTACAATTTAAAGACTCCAACTCACTCTACCTAAAATCAGACTTAATTCACCTGCTACCTTTAATGTTTGCAGCTTCAGTGATCTCTTTGGTTAAATCAATCCAGAGTCTAACAAGACATATTTTATCACCATCTGCTGGCAGCAGAGAAGATTCGCGTAACAGAAGAAATGGAACAATGACCCCTGGGCTCCTTAGCTTTCGTGTAAACCAGGAAACTTAGACCAACTGACTAAACTCTCAGACCTCAGTGATTTGAATTTAAGATGAACAACAACTATGGCTCCTTGAGGGTCTGAAACGCCCTTTCAAACAGAACAACTCCCAGTGGACAGTTCACGCACTTAAGGACAACTGTCAGCTTCTTCTCTGTAATTTTAACTTAAAACTAAACACGTGATCACTACTAAAGCCGTTATGTTACCTTTTCTATGTCTTTCAACCTCTTAGAAGTCCCATCTGTAGGTGGCGAATGGGATCTTTTGGGTGTTACATTCTTACTAATATTCGATATTCCATTTAAATGTGGTTGACCCTGGACAGGGTTGTGGGGTGTTGTAATTCTAGGAATAACATTCCGTCCTACTACAGTAGGGATAGTGCACACAGCTGGGGCGGACACAGCTTTTACTGTCGGGTCAACCTCTGAAAAGACAAAAACAGTTTTAATAATCAACTATTTTTTGTGTAGTAGAATTGTTAACGGCAGAAGGACAGACACTCACTTGCCCCGATGACTGGAATTGACAGCCCCTGAGCTGGGGGCAGACCGGGCAGCTTCTCCACAAGCACAGCCGCGGGCTCAGCACCGCTCCTGTGAAAAGTGTAAAATCATCCTTCTTAATCTATGTCACTATATGCATTTTCAAGCTCTCGCTGTTAACACTTTAACATTACTTCTCTCTAGCATTTCAACCTTCCTCACTAGAAGAGCAGAGAAAGTCAGGGAACACAGTGAAAACCAAGGGAGAAATCTAGGTAGACAATCTCTACATTCATTTGTACTGCACGATTCCCCAGGCCCTTAGTCCTCTAACTCCTACAGCAGCAGAGCAATTGCTGAGCAGTGCTAAACAAGACTCTACTAGCAAGAGAAAAACTGAACAACGAAATAAAACCCCTCATTCTGCAATAAACAGAATGCGAGGACAGCGCTGACCCCCACCTCTCTGCTTCTCCTGTGGGGCTGTCTGGGTTGGCCTGCTTATTTGTAGACACCGGAGAGTTGAGAGGTGTTCCACTGTCAGTGTCTCTGGAGCTGTCCAGACAATTGCTGTCCAGAGAGGGTCTTCTGGACTGAAGGCCACCTGAGCTCCGACTTACATCAGAGAGACTCTGCCAAATGAGAAAAAGCTGTTAGGATTGCAGAAGCAAAGGCGAATGTAAGACTACCTTCAATTCTGAAGCTCAAGTTATCTCTGTGATAACGTGAGATTTCAGACCGTCTACACTCTCTTTTCAAATAGGTTTGGCCAATCTGTAAAGTTCAAATCTGGTCTCAAGACCAACTGTCTCAGTAGACCCGTACTGGGGAGTCAGGATTGTAGACCCACCTTCTTCTTCTTCTGAAGGATCTCTGCTGGCAGGTAATGATGAAGCTGCTTTTTCTTTACGTGAGTTGCTTCAATTTTCATTCCATCCTTGAGCATATTTATATTGTTTGCCTGCCTGTACACTGTAACAATGTTAATATGTTAAAAGGGAATTTCTTTCTGAACCACAAACTGTTTTCCTTTTTGAAATGTATAGACCTCCTAATGCCCCACTACACCCACCCTCTTATGGGAACAGGTATTTATAAAATACTTCCACTGTGTCACAGTATTATTAGGAATCAATTGATTCTATGTATGTATCTTCTGAAAGATTTCCTATAATCAACCCTCATTAACAAAATAAATAAGCACCATAATCACTTGTCTGAGTCTAAGATAATTCTTTTTCATTTTAATATGTGTGTGTGTGTGTGTGTGTGTGTGTGTGTGTGTGTGTGTGTGTGTGTGCGCTACGTCACTGTCTGGTGCCTGTCGAGGTCAGAAGAGAGTATTGGATTCCCTGGGACTGAAGTTATAGACAGTAATGAGCCTCCATGTGGGTGCTGCAGAACAAGCTTTAGGCCCTTGGGAAAGCAGCCAGAATGCTGAACCTCTAAGTCAAATCTTTAGCTACCTAAGATAATCTTATATCAAATATCCAAAACGCAGTTCAGGTTTTCCTTCTATACTGAGACTTTTATTACCATAGCCTACATTAAATACAGAACATGAGAGTTCAGAGGCCACCTGCAAGTGCATAGGTGGCAAAATCTGTCTCGGAAAGCCTGGCATCACAAGACATATGGCTCTAGATTTCTGTTCTAGTGCTTTCCATAACTTGTGAGGACCACTTGTATTATCAGACAAATTAAGCTATTTTGTGTTTAGCCAGTAGGAATTTAAGGCCACTGAAGGCGGGGACAGGAGGGTTGTTTTGCACTGCAAATACTATGAAATGTGGTGTATTATTTAGTACTGTGGACCCCGCCACGCCTATGTGTAGAAAAGATTACTTTAAAAATCTACTAAACAGTCTCTCAGCTTTCTTCTTTTTCAGACGTCTAATCCTTAATTATATTCATAATTTCATCCTGGATTGTTTATGATTATCAGGAGTACTTGTTCAAATTAAAGATTCTCTGGTTCCTTCCTCAAAATGTGATTTAGTGGTTTTTAAGGTGAGGCATGGGAATCTACAGTACCATGATAAAAAGGGCTAGCGGAAAGAATTTAGAAAACTCGGTCGTGCCAAGAATAACACCATGAATCTGCATACTACCTCAGATCAACAAGAGCCCAATTTATAACAGGTGCTCCAGAGAGGCTGGGCTAGTTATGAAGGACAATTTTTTCTATTGCTCTTGAAACATTCAGCAACTCTGTATCCACTGATAATTATTTAACATGAAAAATAAAATCACTTTTATAAACTCTGGCTCTACATATAAGAAAGTTACCTGTGAAATTAAGTTTTATTTTGAAACAGAAAATCTATTAAGATGGTACAAAACTTAGGTGACTTAGGAGTATTTAGGACTTCTTCTCACTCCTGCCCCTGGCACACAGAGTGGTTCTCAGACTAAGCAGCAGCCGCAGTGCGAGATGCGCTCTCCATTTGTAAGTCTGTCTCTTTTTACATGAATGGCAACCACCCTCTGTTCTGTATTCTACAATGCCCTTATCAGTAGAAACTGGAAACTGCTTCATCATTCCTTTTCCCTTCTCTAAACAGCAGCCTTGATTTCTACAATAGGAATACCACTTAGTTTAACCAAATTGGGAATTAAAAAGTATCTCTAGCTAGACTTTAAACAGATGATACTGAGTTACAGCCATGGCTGAGAATCACGGCCCCATGAATACAAAGTCTTACCTGTATCAGTAAATGACTGTATATCATATGTCAAGTCTATGTTAACACTTTCTGCATTTTCTACTCTCCGAAAAATTATCCCGAGGAACCACATTGATACGTAATTGTTGCTAAAAAGTAAAAATTTAAAATTCCATTAATTTTTTTCAATCTAACAAATGCTACTCACAATTAAACTTAGTTTTTATTTCTCTAGTTATTCAAACATTTCAGTGACATGACCAAATTTTTAAAGCTATATCCAGAACTCTGGTGTAGCTGCTTAGTATTAATTTTAAAAGAAAATTAAATTGTACTGAAGAATGACTCATTGACCATTTAAAAGATGTTCCAAAATTTTGCTAAGGTTTACTGACTACTTATATAATAATAAGTACATGGTCACTCATATTCAAAACATACATCATTGTCTGCTAAGGAGTCTTAAAACTCATCTGAAACAATGCATATGTCAATTAACATCATCTAAGAAATGTATTTAGGGACAACTTACGCTTTATGATGTTCCTTATTCCCTGGGAATGACTGGGGATTCACATGGGCAAGAGTAATGAATTCATTCCGTTCCAAGTTTCCAACAAGTACACGGATTTTAGATTCTACTAATCCAACCCTGAGATGCAACAAGATTTCTATTAAGTCATATTAAATTTGACAACTCAAGTAAACCAAGTAATACATCAACTACGAAGCTTTGTGTGTTCTCTTAAAAACGTAGTCCAATTATAGCAGGGATTTTTAAAAATAACAAAAGGGCGGCTCAACAGGTCAAAGTGTTTGCCAGGCAAACCTGACAACTCGACGTTGAGCCCTGGAAGTCACAGCGGAAGGACAAAGCCCTTGTGGAGGTGGTCTCGTGAGATCGGATGCATGCTGTGGCTCTCACACAATAGCAGTGACAGTAATAAAACAAGGCCTCCGTCAGGAATATGCAAAATTTAAGTGACTTTCTGCTTACAGAAGAACTGATCTAACTTTAATGCATTTCTGACCATAAAAATATCCAGTCTTGGTTAAGGCTCTAAGAGTCAGGACTTGAGCATAAACAAAAGCTGTTATTAGTGTGGTCTTCAATCTTTTCTACTTTCCAATCTTTATGTATACACCCGAAGGCTAAGCTATCTTTAAATCATATGAACAAGAAAAGCTAACGTAGGCACGTAATTCCTAAAATAAGCATACTCTAATTTTCACAAAATACTGGATTTTGCATTTTCTCGCTTAAGATATATGACTGTCAGATATGTATTTATTAGTGACTCTAAGACAAGATGATTTCAAGAATACTTTCAAATATTTTCAGTTATATAAGCTGACATTATATTGTGTTTCAATAGTAGATGCACGAAAATCTGAGTTGCTGCAGTGCTGTCATCCAAATGAGAAGCAAACTTTTTCTATTAAGTACCAAACAGTCTTTGGTACTTAATCTTTTAGGCTTTTGAGTTGTATAGTCTCTGTGCAACTATTTACTTTGCTATGTAACAAAGAGCAGCATTCAGTAACATATTATGTGTACCTATAACACCTCATTACAAGTGGCAGACTGAATTTGCCATTGGCTGTAGTTTTCTGTCTCTTCATCTAGACAAATTAAATACTGCATCAATAAAAAAATTAATTACCAGAGAAGTAAAAACCCTTGAAGCAACAGGTCAGACTGGAAGAAATCACTGGTCGCACACCTGCCCCACAGACCAGGAATGTGAATATACTGAAGGCAGAGAGGACGACTTCATATGCATGAGAAGATAAACTGCAGCTTGACCAAAGCTGTCCCCTGTCAGAAGCTTTAAACCCTGACACCTGCCCACCACCACCTACATTAAAAAGATACGTAAAGCGTCTCCCCTTTCAGGTATGGTGGGGGACAATAATAGTCAGCTGCAGATGGGTGTCAGAAACATCTAGACTACCTCAAAAATTTGCTTCCATCTGACTCTGAAAAATACCAAATGAAATATTTCCATGGCCTTCTATGACTGCTGGTGCTGAACTCAATGACCTTTCTCTGTCCCTATGCTCCATCATGTACATCAGTCACCAATAAAATGTACTGCTTTTGAAAGCCAAGCAAGACACTATTTTATAAACAGAAAAGTGCCATGTAACTATTGCTATCAATAGATAGGAGAACTGGAAACATAAGTCTTACCATTCTAGATGATTTTCTTCTGTTGATGCACTGGCAGTCAATACTATATAATGTCTATAAAGAATTTGCAGCAATAATCAGAGGGAGAAAAAAAAAAGGCAGAAACATTGTTAGTTTGATTTTTTTTTTACCTGTTTTATTCTTCTTCTCAATGAACAAAACTGTACAAGTACACAGTTTCTGAAAGTTACAGATTACTCACAAAACTATACGCCCTACAATTAAAAGTAACTCACGTATTCAGTGATACTAGACTAGCTATCAGCAGAATGCGGGAGCCCTTACCACTTAAGATGTCTATTAGCCCAGTATCTACCTTGCTTAAGAAATCTGAGTAACACCTGTCATCCATCATAATTAGCTTTCTACATTTCAATTCTTATTAGACACGAACTCTACTATTGATGAGGCTGAGGCAGGAGAATCACCGGAAGTTCCAGGCTAACCTAGGTTAGGTTACATAGTGAGTGAGCACAGAGTGAGCCTGGACTGCAGAGTGGGGAACTGTCTCATAAAACAAATAAGGGTCCAGCAAATGGTTTAGTACGTAAAGGCACTTGTCACCAGGCCTGATGGCTTACGTTTGATCCCTTAAAACCCATACACTCTACAGAAGGCAGCTCTAACTCCTGCACGTTGTCCTCTGTCCTCCACATGAATACTCTGGCATACATGCTCACAGTCATACACAACCTAGCCCCCTTAAAAATAAAAAATGTAAAGCAAACAAAAAAACAAGACAAAAAAATTGACATTTTTCCTGGATACCCATATACAAAGATTATAAAAGTTTAAACACCTGTATTTTTGAAAGAAATTTGGTGGCTCTAATAGTTTGGACCAATCTGATTTCCCTTGAAGAATTTCATCTGTCACCGCAAGACCTACACAAAAACAAAAGCAAAGAGTTTTTAGAAGCTAAGTCTAATTTTGAAAAGTGACCAGCTCTTGTATCATTCTACCCAAACCATCTAACCCAGCAAATGCTTGACTTAGAAAATGTAAACCAACTATGCTGTTTCTTAGAACATGAAAGTTAAATTCCACTATATTGGACTGATTCAAATTTTGTCCTTAATATTATGTATTTTGGAAAGCATCTGAAGTGCCACCAAAAATTCAGGGTTACAGAATTCTAACTGGCAATCAATCAATAGCTACAATATACAGTAACACTCGAACTGTAAAGACTCTGTAAGGGACGACAGGGCCAGACATATTTACCTTGTTTGAACTCCTCTACCATCACTGTTCGAGTTGACGTGGACACGTTGTATGTGGAGTTCTGCTGTGGATAGGCAGGGGTGATTATGGGCATAAGATGATACCTATCTGATGGATTCACCTGTGAAATTAGATCAGAATAATTACCTTTCTCCTACTCAGTAGTCCTCACCTTATTTCCCTCAAAGTCTGAAGAATATGAAATATAAATTTAATACTAAATTCCTTCAATCCTAGGAAGTATATTTCTCTTCTGAACTGCATTTTCTTCCTAAAGTTAGATGTCTGTCAAAACTCTGCAGAGGTTAATTTCTCCTCAGTGAAGATATCAAATGATGCATCTCATAATCAAGTCTTTCAGCATGAGCTAAATAAAACTATAAAGACACTATCTTTGAATTTATATAGAAATGAGTGCCTACTCTTATTAAACTGGAATTTAAAAATTAAAACGGAAGCTACGTGAGAATTATGAATATGCCTTAAACTGTATTGCAAAGTATTATTTTTATCTATCTCAGTAGTTTATTATAAGCAACTACTTGTGAGACAGTTTGTTTACAATGGGTTATGATACTAGTTTTGATACACCTACTTATCTGGTCATATATGGGTAATTTTTAATGATACAACATTTGGATCAGCATTAGAAATTCAAAACACCTGTATCAAAATACACAGCAAGGGGAAGAAAAGAGCTGTTGCTGCACAAGAAAGCTGTGTGTGAAGAAGAGGCGTAATCCTTAATAAGACTATAATTTAGAGAAAGCTACTCCTAAATGGTTGAATAAAATTCCATAATAAATTCTCATACCCGAGGATCCCAGACAGGCAGATTCAAGTTGCTTTCTTCTGGTTGCTTCAATAGCACAGGGTTTGGCCATTCCCTAACATTAATAAAGTAAATTAATTCATATACACTCTCACTTCAGATGCTATATGAAATATTAAAAGTATTAAACTGTTCCAATCTTCACATGACAACATACAAAGTACAAGAGGAAGACTTCTTATTTGATCTCCCTCAGAAACGACAACTAGTCCTTTGTTAGGAGCAATTTGTACCTTCTCATTTGCTTTCACAGTCTGGACTCTGATGATATAGTAACAGCAATAACTAACATTAGCATATGAACGAAGCAGCTATGATTATCATCTCCATCTTCCTAGGCAAGCTTAATGTACAAAGCCAAAATCTGTGAGGATGTTACTCTCTAAGATAAGGCTCAGGTTCACAAGCTCCTTAAGTGCCACCTTAGTGAGTTATTTGAAAAGGAGACTACGGCTAAAAGCACTGATTACCAGAGAGCATGCGTGGAACAGACCTCGGCCCTCAGCACATGTATACAGATGTACAGACTGGTCTTCATGGGGCACTTCTAACAGTGGAAGCAGGGGCTGTCCCTGACTGCTGCCTCTGGATCCCGCTCCAAGAACTGTTCTGCCTCATCTAGCCTTAGAGAAGAGGTGCCAAGTTTTATTACAACTTGGTGTCATGGCTGATATCCATGAGAGGCCTGCCGTTTTCCAAGGAGAAAGGAGGAGAAATGGATGTGGGAAGAAAGGACATGAGAGGAGGGGAGTGTGCAATTGGGATGTGAAGTAAATAAATAACTTAGTAATAATAAAAAGGAACAGTGTCATCTGGACGCCCCACTGTCTCAGATTAAATACATTATAACGCTTTTAATGAATGCAAACAAACAAAAGTATCTCTACAGAGGCCTGTTTCTCTTGAAACAGACTCTGGTCTCTCTATAGCCAGGACTAGAACAGACTGTGGAGCCCAGGCTGCCTGCAAACTCATGGCACTATTCTTACCTAAAGCTCTCACAGGCTAGGATTATAGGCATAAGCTACTATGCCTGGCTATAGTTCTTAAACTTTCAAAGAATTGACATATTCATAGAAGTTAGCAATTAGTTAAAGTATATATGCTTACCACTTTGAAAAAACTAAAAAAAACTTGTGAACTAAAGTTGAAGCTGCTGCATTTGGGTACAGTTGACAAGTTCTGGCAACCAGCATTGCCCAGGAGACTCCACCAAGGAATCCCAGCATATTGGAATAAATACCACGACCTAGGAAAACGAACATTTGCTAATTATTATTCAGATCTATTATGCTTGAAATCCAACAGGATAACTTCATTCATTCAGAAGACAAACACAAAATTGAAAAGATACGCAGAATTTCATGCTAGGCTCAGAGCCAGTAAACCGTAAGTTTCTACTTTTGGCTATCTGCTTTGTTCCCTAATATACAATGACCTCAGTTTTCTGCTTTAGTGCCAACTGTCCTGAATAATTCTATGAAATTATTTCTAAGTCCTTCCCCACCCAATTTTGAAATATCTGGTGTTAAAGAGAGAAACAAACAGAAGGAAAGACACCTGGAGGTCAAGTAGGTAACAAAGAATGTTTCACTAGAAATCATATGGGTAGTATTTTAAAACCAAGCAAAAAATTGGCAACAAATATCAGTATTTCATATAATTTGACACCTCTCTATTGTGAAGAATATACAAATAACATCAGAGTCACTTATGAAATGATGCTTTTATAGAAATCTATGGGAAACTATTACCATATCTCATTAAACCTAATATGCTCTTATTACACAATGTGACATTTTATGTCCCATATAGAGAGGGGGAAAATTCTACAAAGAAGTTTAGACATGCAAAAATATAAAAACTATACATGTAAAAATTGACAAAATACAGTATTTAGTTCATAAGGAGAGACAATTTGTTCATGTCATCCTTTTAATATAAATTACTATCTTGACTATTCAAGACCACAAGCAAATACCACTTAAAGTTGTTTAGGCCCCGACTCTTCAATATGATGGCCACAAGCAACATACGGCTATCTTTTCTGGTAAGATTCACACACCGTAAGACTGATTCATTTAAAACACACCATCTGACACCTTTTGGTGTATTCAGAGTTGCACAACCACCATAATCACATCTGGAACATATTCATCATCGTCCAAAGAAACTTTTCCCAGTCACTCTTTCTCTGAATCGAGAGACCTACGTAACCACTCATCTACTTTCCTTTACAGATCTGTCCTAATTATGGACATTTTCATATAAATAAAAGCATACATATGTTGTCTGTTGAGTAACTGCTGTCACACTTAACACTATGGTATCAACCATCATGCATGTTATATCGCTTGCCAGTACTGCACTCCTTTTTATTGCAAAACAGTATCTGACAGTATGAATATTTGTTTATTCATTCATCAGCGTCTGAATATGTGATTGTGTTTACTCTTTGGCTATTAGGAATGGCAACACTATAGATATACAAGGTTTTTACTTTCATTTTTTTATGAAAATACATATTTATTAAAAAATATATAGATAAGCCAGGTGGTGGTGGCACAGCCTTTAATTCCAACATGCAGGGAGGCACAGGCAAGTGGATCTTTGTGAGTTAGAGACCAGCCTGGTCTACAGAGTGAGTTCCAGGACAGTGAAGGCTATTTCAGAGAAAACCCTGTCTTGAAAAACCAAAACCAAATAGATAGATAGACAGACAGATAGACAGACATATGGGGAGGAGATACTGCAAAGAGAAGAAAACATTCGTGCAGCCAGGGTGCTGTGACTATCGGTAGCTGAGGGGGTGCCGAGGTTGGGGCTGTGGGGAAGAACAGACTCTCAGCTTCTCATGAGCAAGCATTGTGTCCTGAATGTTCAGTAGGAGAAACACTTCAGTCAATCACTC
Organism: Rhombomys opimus; assembly: GCA_010120015.1. Classification (NCBI taxonomy): domain Eukaryota; kingdom Metazoa; phylum Chordata; class Mammalia; order Rodentia; family Muridae; genus Rhombomys; species Rhombomys opimus. The sequence continues at coordinate 2,906,863 of REGO01000081.1, read as the reverse complement.
CTATAGTAAAGAATGAACAGTCAAGGGTCTTTCTTGTCTCCTCATAAACAATGGAGCATCCTGAGCTATCAAGTCCTGTTAGGGAAAGGTGGTCTTTTCAGCAGGCCATTCCCTGGGAAACAAATATGGAGGAGGTGGAGGCTTTAACCATTCCTGATTTTACTAGCATTCCAGGGCTCCCGTTTCAGTTTATCAACTCTCAGTCTCTGTCTTGCAGATCAGGTGTTTCTCAGAAACTGAGCCCAGGCACTTCTCCAAGATGTAGAGAGAGGCCACAGAAACGATTTCAAAAATGTCAGGAGGCTGGCAGATGTTATCTATACACAGCCTCCAGTGCTGCCCTTGGCTATGAGATCCAGGACTAGGCTATCAGCTGATCTCTCTGTGGGTCAGTTTCCTTTTCTAGAAAAAATAAAATCAGCATGGAATTGTACAATATTTTTAAATGAGCATTATCTTGCCTTTCTTAGGAGTCATTTAATTTTAATGTCAATGAAATAAAACACAAATTTAAAGATTCAATTCCTTACTTGGACATTTCAAGTATCTAACAGCCACAGAGTTAATTGCACTGATAATACCATGCAAAATATTTCCATAATCAAAGTTTTATGGAGAGATCTGTTTAGACTACGGGAAAGCTGGTACCAGAATCACAGCACTGCTTCAGTGTAGTCAGGAGCCAATAATGACGTCAGTTGAGGAAGTACCACATACATAATGGCAGTCTCTTAATAATGTAATGGAGATTTAAAAATGTACAGCTGAAGAAGAGGTAAGAAAAAGCAAGCAAGCAAGCAAGCAAACAAACAGAAGAACCATCAAGAAAATTCACAGCAATGTCAGGCTGGAAAGGAAGCTGATTTCTAACTCATGAGCTACTGCAGTGATCACCCTCCGCTTCTGAGTACCTGCAACACTGGCAGCAGCTACCACTCCTGCCTGCCTTTGTGAGTTTTGTTTTTTGAGACAAAGTTTTACTGGTCTTGAATATGTGACCCTTCACCCTCAACCTCCTGGACACTGGAATTGTAGGCATGTGCCACCATGCCCAATTTGCATTTATGTTAGGAATTAGATAGCTTTAAAAAAATGAAGTTTACAAAGAAAAAACTTAAAATAAGCTATGGTAAATTTATAATTGAAGAAAAAACTTTTATAAATCAGTGAGTCATAAAGTCTACAGTAGTGGATATGAATGTCTCTGGCATTTACAATTACTCACCACTCACTTGCTGAAACCAACTACGGTTCAGCATTTACCATTTGCCGTATGTGTCTCCCACAGACGACACACTGTATTTTGCTATAGCTTGAGGCGTCTAGGTACGGTCCACATGAAAGCGCTGAGCACTGTTCACAGGGGTCTGCATTTTTGTACCGTTTAGAGGTTATACGGGTTTCCAGTTGCGGAGCACTAGCGTTCCCCAGGTCAACCGCAGGCTGAACCAGCTGGGCTCATGTGAGCACATTCTGTTCTCTGTGCAGAGCCCCCAATCACCTAACGATTCACTTCACACATCATATCATTGTTCTTTTTTACCTTTTTTTTTTTCCAAAGATTTACTTATCACATTATAGATGTGATATAGATTATAGATTTATAATGTGATGGTTGCTGGGAATTGAACTCCAGATCTCTGGAAGCGCAGGCAGCTTAACCACTGAGACCCCCCTTTTTTACTTTTAAAATGGTGTGAGTGTGGTTGTGTATGTAGCGTTCACGAACACGTGTACACATGCCGGCCAGAGGAGGCCCTGGGTGTACTGTTCTGTCTCTCCCTGACTGATTCCCTTGAGCTTTATCTCAATAAACCTGAAGCTAGGATAACAGCCAGCAAGCCTCAGAGAGACTCGTTTGTAGCCCTACCTAAGGTTATGGTCACGGGCACACAGCCATGCCTTGCCTTTTGTGTGTGTGCTGGGGATTCACACTCAGACCATACAGCACATGCTCTTAATCAAGGAGTCATTCCTCAGCCCTCATACCATCATTCTTCAGCAGGGTCTAATCATAGTTACAAATGCAGACTATCCTATGTCAGATCAGAGATAAGAAAGGGCCTTTTCTGAGTCACACACAAACACACACACACACTCTCATATATGTGTATGGTTTCTATGTATACATGCACATGGACACACATACCATTATACCTGAGAACCAGCTTTTCAAGTTTACAAGCCACCAACCTTCAATAGCATCAATAAGGTCATATGTGTTTTCAGATGTGTTTCAATTACTGGCAACAGAAAATTAGAATTTTATAAAAAACTTGGGGTACTTACGTTTTGCCCATAACTTGACTGCTCTTAGGGTGAGTCTAAAAGTTTCTTTATTTGGCACTAAGTGCAAAATTTCATCAGTAACTCTACATCCTGAAAAAGACAAAGTATTGATTTTTCACTAAGGAACAAAACTCAGTTAATTCAAATAGAATTCTAACCTTCAGACTCTGAAATGATAAAAATATGAATGAGAATTAAGTCAGAATACATTTAAATTCTGAAACATTACATGAAAAGGTCCTTTACTTTAGGGGAACTGAAAGTCCATGGATAATGAAATCCAGTGTTGGAGATGGGTCTGAGTTCCTTTTCAGTCTCAATGCCTCCAAGTTACAAAACTTATTATTTAATACAAACTTTCCACAAAGAAGTCTAATTTACTATCACATTAAGTAAAATAAAGTAAGCTGGGCATGGTGGTGTTCAACTTAAATCCCAGCACTCAGGAGGCAGAGGCAGGCAGATCTCTAAGTTTGAGGGAAACCTGGTCTAAGAGTGAGTTCCAGGACGGCCAGGGCTACACAGGGAAACACTGTCTCAAAAAACACAAAAACAAAACCAAAAATGTAGAAGAAAAAAAAGACTGTAAGTTAGTGGCTTTCAAACCTGAACATTCTGTGAGGTCAAATCTATTTATAAAGTCTTTTGGCAATGACAGATCAAAGTGCTATTACCGTAGAGGTTAAACAAGGCAACAGAGTATAGAAGTGTACAATGTATCTTCATTATTACAGCTCACAGTTAAGAAAAAAACAAACAAAAGGAAAGAAATTTGTCAGCATTTCAGCTGTACCCTAAACTATCCATTTTTTCAAGGAATAATGGGTTACTTGAAATTATGACTGAAGATAAACAAGGCTACACAACTGCTTATTTAGTAGATAATCTCTGAAAAATAAACTAAGATCTTGCCTCAAGGAAAACAGACACTATTTACTGTGGATAAGAAGATTTAAGCTTTCAAGTTAAGTTACTTATAAATCACTTGTATCTGCTATTGTGAACCTGACAGCTTCTAATACTTTCAAGACCCTCATGCGGAATTGGTGCTAATATTAATCAATATAATTTTAAACCTACTTTATAATGAAATCTGTGTTAATATTTGGAAGATAAAAATAATTTTGTGAACTAACATTTTTCTAAATAGCCAGAATATGATAGTTTAAAAAACAAAAACAAAAAACAAAAGCAAAGGCAAAAAGGTACATCAGAGGACAAGACAGATCACTAGCTCACGGGATGATAATGTCATAGATTATTAATTCATAATTGGTTATTTCTTGTGAACTATAAGTATTCTAAACATTTTTTAAATTTATAATATGGTAAATACTGACATATAATCCAGATGAACAAAAGTATTCTGGGGTTCTCAATAAATCTTAATGGTTTACAGGGCTTCTGAGACCAATTGAACCACAATTCTAAACATAATCCTTCAAATAAATTGTGCTTCTGCGATTGCTTAAATGTAATTATACTATTTTCATAAAGGAAATTATGACTTTAAAACTTCTGGTGTTGGTGATGGAATACAAGGTCTCTCATACACTAAGCTTGTGTTCTAACACTGAGTTACTCTCCAAGCTGTTCTCAGTTTTGTAGTTTGTTCAAGCCTCAAAAGAGTCCATTAATAATTCTGCAGAAGGGCTCTATTTACTGAATTGTTTTCAAGCAGGTATCTAAGCTTTCTTTGTAGACACTTACCATTTAAACTTCGAATGCACCGTATATCAAGGCTTCTCAGGCGAGAGTCGTCTCTTAGATCTAAATTATCTGATATTGTTTGTATTGCCAGTCTTGCAAAGACTAGATCAATCTTTAGGAGGAGGGTAAAAAAAAAAAAAAAAAGATAAAAAGACCAGTATTACTTCTCCTAGTCCATTCTTTCCAGCCCCAACTCAAGGTTCCAATTTTTAGTCTGGGACATCCTACTGAAACCTCAAAAGCCTATGAAGGTGACCTAATGTGGGGCGATCACCACAAGTCTTAACATAAAGATGGAAGACCCAACAAGCGTTTACATTAACTCCCTCTTGAAGTTCTACTAAAGTACTAGGAAAAACCTGTTTTGATTTGGCTTAGTTTTGTTTTCATGGCTAACCCACTAAGAAAATGAGACAAAAGAAACAGCAGCAAAAGACATGGGAACTGGAAAGCAGGCAAACAGACAGCAACAGACCCAATAGACCTAAGAAAACAGATTTAAACTTTTCATTCTGGACAGGTAGCTATGAATAAATACATTAATAAACTTAAAAGAACATTTGGAAAATATAAAAAGTATTTTTAGAAATTAAAAATAGGGCAGTGGAAATTACTATAAAGCTTAGAAGACATGAAAACACCAAGAGGCAGAATAAATATATTAAGATGTGGTTAATGAATGAAGAAAGGAGAATTTTGTGTGTTTGTGTTTTTATTTATTTAAAGAAAGCTGTTCTCTGGAGCCTCAACACAGAAATGTTAGGATTCCACAAAAAAGACGTGTGTGTAAACAAAGGCAGGAAATCCAAGAACTGAAGGACTTTCTATTCTAAAAGAGGACTATTGCATGCCAAGCACATCAGTTTAAAACACACAACAAAGGACGTTATCATCATGAATTCTACAAGTATGAAGACAGAATAAAAACAAACACTAAATAAAACAAGAGACAAAATTGGTCAAATATACAAAGAAAAACTCAAAATGGTAATATACTTTTCTACAGCCCAGAAGCTACAAGACAATGAAGGCCTTAAAGTATGTAAAAAAAATAATTTCCTACCTAGAATGATGCACTCAGCAAAATTATGAATTCAGTGTTTTAAGCATGCAAGATAAAAAGAAAACAAATTCTTATTCAGGAATCCAATGGATGAGCTCCAGTAAGATGGTAGTGTATCTAGAAAGAAGAAAAGTCTACAGTAGGGCCAGAAACTCTCAGGAAGCTGCAGAGAGCGCGACAGGATGACAGCTGTGCAACGATGGGCAACAGTCAGCTGAGACAGAGCAGGTGAGAAGGCTCTGGACTTTTTCCTAAGCTGCTGCCGACTCTAAGCTTAAAGGGGATTCAGACAACCATAGAAGACTGGGTTTAAGTTAGACATAAGTGTAACAACCGAACAAACAGAAGTAAATAGTCACTAACTCTCGAGGGGGGGAAATGTTACCGAGCAAAGGAATGGTAATTCAGTATACTCAGTACTGAGCTTTGAAACCTTTTAAGATAATAATGTAAATATGGCACTACTTCAAACGAAATTAGAATAGTGCAATTATTTTAGATGACCATGGGAATGAGAAAGGTTGTGAACAAAAAGCATGAGGGGAGATGGAGGTTTGTTCATTTTCCATGGTGAGCGGTCAAGAGAAATGGGAAAGAAGATGAAAAAACTATTTAATTCTTTAAACTGTGTGGTTAGTACCAGGCAAGCTGGTACATAGCTGTATTTTTAACACCCAGGAGGCCAGCTAGAGTTACACAGTGAGATTATTTCAAAACCCAAGCCCCAAACCAAACAAAAATGTGTACATGCTAACTCTGATTTTGAAACAAACTTAAAGGTTAAATATTTCAATTGTAAAAATAAAAAAAAATTAAACACTTACTTCAATACCATCAAATTCAAATTTTATAACAGGTACAAAAGCATCTTCTACAGCCTATAAAAGAGGAAGACAAAAACAAAACACATGGGTTAAGCCCTTTATCCTTCCTGACTGCCAGCAGCATATGCTGCCTTGTGACGTGAGTTCCGCTCAGTAAGAAGGGTAGAGACCTCCTTGGTCTAGTATGCAGGTTAAGCCTTCAACTCCACAACTTGTGCCTTAGGTCACACACAATGTCTGCACCTGCTGTTCAACCTGTCCTGATACGAAGTCTGTCAGCAACTGGAGAACAGAGCTACCGTCACGTGTATGTGTATGTATCTCTGGGGTGCACATTGAGAAGTGATTACTTTAAGTGTAAAGTGTGTGGCAACCAGTCCTGGTGCTTAGGGGTTAGATCAGAAGTTCAAGGTCACTGTGGCTACACAAAGACTTTGAGCCTGGGATGCATGAAAAAAATACAAAAGTATTAATGTTAAGTTTCAGTTATTCAGAACTCCTACACAGTCCATCAAAAAAGCATGTAGAGGCTGGCTTAGTGCTTGGCCTGCCAACCTGGGACCACAGAATCCAATCCTGGGCACAGTGGTGCATTAGGGAGGAAGCAGGAGGTTCCCTAGGGTTTTTTGATCAGTAAATTTACCCTTATTGGTGATTCCAGGCCAATGACAGACACTGTGTGCCAGGAGGTACACACTGTTCTTGAGGATGACACTCAGAGTTGTCCTGTGGCCTTCATATGTACACATATGCAAGAGTATGATCACCTCATCCACATAAAACCATGCTGTGAGAACTGATGCCAGTGTTTCATAGACGGATAGAGTGGAAATGTTACTTGCTAAATGAAGGCTAGATATATACACAGTCATCAACTGAACCCTCCACACATCACCCACAACTGGATCTATGTCAATCATTTCTCAGATATCACAGTAAGTGCTGTGATCCTCAGAGCTACCTGATGAAAGTTATCAGCAATTCTCTGCTTTTCTGGATGAGAAAGCTGAGGCTCAGGCAGATGGCGGCTTGACTGAGATGGCAGAGCTACAGGCAGAGCTCGGATATAAAAGCAGTCTACAAGGCTATAAAACCCATGTTCCTGATTTCTATGCATGTTAACAAGATACAGCAACCTAAGAGGTATGTCAATAATCCTAAGTCCTTGCTTTTACAGCTGTTTCTAAGTTCAAACAGTAGATGCAAAAGGCTACTTACTCTTAAGTTTCTAATGCCATCTTGATGTTTCAATTTTTCAAAAAAGGACTGAAAAAAATCTGATCTCTCCACATGTCTTGGGGCCACACAAAGTGCATCTATATCAGCACCTACAAAATAAAATTATTTCTTATTAAAAAGGATATATTATATCTTTATTAGAGCTCACATAAACATAAATACAGAACTAAGCATGAAAGATGAGTGTAAGATGATGTTAACAATGTTGATTAACAGAAGTAAGATCATGGGAACTATGTTCAGTATTTGCTAACTGTGAACAAGTAAAAAGTTTAATAAAAATTCTTACCACTAGAACATAAGGAAAAAGCAGTTACCTTTGGTGTGTACTCCAAGCCTGTAAGATCCAAATGTGAAAATTTTACCACCAACAGTAGCTACAACAGACGGTGGGAGATTCTAAAATAAAGCAAAAGGCATTCAATCATGTAAGTTATTTTGCATAAAAAGCACCTAAACGTGTGCAGTCTTTTACTGCACAATTGATGGACTGCACATTTGTTGATCCTGATAAGAGATGCGTAAAAGTTCTCTACGGCTCCTTTAAGGAGCTCAACTATCAAATTAATAAATTGCAGCTTTTTCCAATAAAAAAAATCCTGGCCAATCCCATTTTCCCTTTAGTTTTTGTCACACATATGTTTAATTGTTTGGTTTTAGCTTTTCAGCCTTCTTCAAGAATGAGGACATTCTTGATAGAAGCACTTTATGAGAGCTAATGGAAAGACTTCAGTTTAATTTCTTTGACTGTATCATAATTAAAAAGCTACCTTTTAACCTCTTTCTGGGGCCAATTCCAAGTGCTTATTAGATATTTCTACTTGTATTCTGATCTACTTACTATCTTTACCTTAAACATTCTTCCTATGATAAAAGCTAGATATCTCTTCTAAATTATTATTTCTGTTTCTCAATATCCTTACTGTCCAAATGTATCATTATTATTATTCTTTTATGGCTGAGTTTGTTTGTGTTTGAGACAGGGTTCCCTGTTGCTCAGACTGGCTTCAAATGAACATTTCATCTTCCAGTCTCTACCTCCCAAGTGCTGGAATTGTAGGCTAGCACTACCATATCCATATCTAATTTTGGATTATTAACTTTTATTTTATGTTACTCACATATGTTGCTTTCTTTCTCAACTTCCCTTATTCTATGGTTTGTAATAGTTATTACTTACTTGGTTGTAAAAACTCACCCTTTCTGTTTCATGAGCCACCTGTATGAAGCTAACCACCAGTGCCTTCTTCTTCAACTAAGTAATAATTTTGGAGCCTGCTACTAAAAATCTTTCTATGTTCTCCCTTTCCTCAAGTTTAAACTGTCACCTTATTTTATGACTTAATCTTCTTGCCATGTCATTTGTCATTGTCCCTGCCTTGAATGCTTGCTTGCTCATCCTATCAATATCTTAATACTATCCATCATTCAGTGGATAGTATTCATGCTAAGTTCACATTCAGTTCCATTTCCTTCTATGAAGCATTCCCTGCTTATCTTCAACTCTGTAATAAGCTTCTTCTTTGTGTTCCTCTGCCATTACAATTTTTATTACAACAATAAAATAAGTTATTTTACACTACATTTACTTCTTGTATGTGTAGTGGATGTATGTACATGTGTTCTTGTGTGAGTATATGGGGTCAGAGGTCAACTCAAGTGTCTTTGTTGATCACTCTTCACTTTTCCTCTTTTTTTGACAGGGTCTCTCACTGAACCCATAGCTTGTTAACTGGCTAAGGCTGGCTCGCCAACTAGCTGACAGGATCCTTAGGTCTCCACCTCCCCAGTGCTGAGGTTAAGGTGGATGGTGCCACACTCGTTTATTTACCTGCCTGCCTGCCTACCAACCTATCTACCTACCAACCTCCCTACTAACCAACCTACCTACCAACCTACTCACCACCTACCTACCAACCTACCAACCTACTCACCACCTACCTACCTACCAACCTACTCACCACCTACCTACCAACCTACTCACCACCTACCTACCTACCAACCTACTCACCACCTACCTACCTACCTACCAACCTACTCACCACCTACCTAC
>REGO01000081.1:2826819-2897009 GCA_010120015.1 Rhombomys opimus | reverse complement strand
ACCTACCAACCTACTCACCACCTACCTACCAACCTACCAACCTACTCACCACCTACCTACTTACCTACCAACCTACTCACTACCTACCTACCTACCTACCAACCTACTCACCACCTACCTACTTACCTACCAACCTACTCACCACCTACCTACTTACCTACCAACCTACTCACTACCTACCTACCTACCTACCAACCTACTCACCACCTACCAACCTACTCACCACCTATCTACCTACCAACCTACTTACCACCTACCTACCTACCTACCTACCAATCTACCTACTCACCTACTACCTACCAACCAACCTACCTATCGCTAACCAGGCTCTGGGAATCTGACTTCAGGGCCTCATGCTAGTGTGGCAAGCGCTCTATCAACCGAGCTCTCTTTCCAGGGACATCTTTCTAGTATGTAACTCTCAGCAATTCAACTGTAACTAAGTTGGTCAGAGGTGAGAACTGGAGTTGTTACTGTTCTTTTATTCCCCAAACATAGTTCCAGATTACTGGTGACTAACCTGAATAAAATTATCTGTACAAGACACAGTTATTTCCTGCTTAAGGTATATTAGTGTTTCAAGAATCTTTAGCTGGAAAGGAGTCAATAAATTCATTAATGACTCACATTAATAAAAAGCATAAATAAGCCAGGCCATTTCAAGTTTTCATTTTCCTTTTCCATGTTGAAGAAGGGTAAGACTTGCTGGGTATGGTGGTGCTCGCCTTTAGTCCCAGCACTTGGAAGGCAGAGGCAGGGGAACTCTGTGAGTTCATGGCCGGCATGGGCTACAATAGAGAGCTCTGAAAGAGTCTGAGTGACACAGTGAGACCCTGCCTCAAAAAAAAAAAAAAAAGAAATACATGAAATATATTTATGAAAGAAATATATGAAAGAAAGAAAGAGGATGAGCCCTGCATTTTTATAAGAAAGTGATATGCTGAATTACAGGATAAAATATTTTTTTACACAGCCACAGAATTTAACTAAAATTTATTTTTGCTGTGTTTTTGACTAGAGTATCTCAACAATGTTCAAATAATCTTTGACTTAGCTTAAAACTTTCAGTTACTTATTCCCAGATTAGAATATACAGGAATGAAAGTATAACACTGATACAATGACTTGGTTGCTTTATCTACTCAATAGATGTTATAACTGACTTTTCCATCACTCCTGACTAGCATTTCAGCTCCAGAGTTTAACCTGTGAAGCAACCTTAGCTACTGATATAATGCTCCTCACGGATCAGAAATGAGCCAGACACCTTTTGGCAACAAAAGTAAATAACATAAAGATTAGACTAAATGTAATGACTAAAGTCTCAAGGAAACTCTGTAAGATACACTGAGATATTTACTTTAAAGTGAGTGCTGTTAAGGGAAGAGGTAGACTACTTCATGAACAAACAAAACCACTGAAAACTACAAGAGTTAGGGCCGCTTGGTGACTGGACAAATGGTTAGATATGAGCAGTGAATGTTTCCTCAGAGGTGCCCATGGCGACAAGCTTGGTTCCTAGGATGGCTGAGTACTGGAGGCACCATGGACTCTAAGAGGCTGGAGACTGGGTGGTGGGAGGCTCCTAGGATAGCACGGGTTATTTCCTAGGTGGAGCTGTAACACTGGCTCTGACAGTCACCACCACCCCAACTCAAAACAATCTGATCACCTGAGCCTGGACCTGGCCCTCCAATGCTGTGTGCTGGCTTAGCCTTTTCTTCCTGAGTAGTCTCTCAGGAGTCAGGAAGAAGCTGACTAACTAAGTAGTCTCTCGGGAGTTAGGAAGAAGCTGACTAACACAACTTTGACCCTCTAGCTGAACACGCCCTCTCTCATCCTAGCCAATGAACGAGTCACGCAACAATAACAATTCACCATGCAAAACCCTCTAAGGCACAAAAACTAGGTAAGTTCCACAAGGAAAATACTGCATAATTATAAACCAGGATCTGCAAACCTCTATGTTGGGAGATCAAACAAGTGCAATTAAGAGAATTCCACACGAGAAACACAGAAATTAATAAATGGCAGACCGTGTCAGAGAAAACAGAGATACTGGGGCCTAAGAGACACTGTAGAGCAGGAACCCAATCTCATCCAAGGCTCTTTGTGCTGTGCTCCAAAGCAAGGCCAGTGTTGCCAAGATGGGTACTTCGTAAGAAGTCTAACGTCTGGCTTTTTAGTGAAATCTCCTGACACTGAGAATTCTGGCCCAGCACATGTGAGTCAAACCAGACATTTTTATAGATGTGCAGCTACGATTAGCTATCTCTGCGGTAAAACCTCATTTACTTACAAGGCCAGCTGTCTAGACCACTTTATTCCCAAAGATGTCAGTCTGTTTTTTGTTGTTACTGTTGTACAATAAAGAAACTAATGGCTAACTTACAGTAAGTCAAAGTGGAGAGCTACAAAATTAAAACACCCATTTAAAGTAAAATACTTAATAAAGATTTTTGATATAGTTGTAAGATATGAAAGTCAACTAATGCATTGACCTGTGTTTCATTTGCGTACAACCTGGGACATGCTACCATTCTGCAAAAAAGACAATCACAACAAAGAAAAAGAAAACTGCCTTTTGCAAGCAAGGTGAAAAGCATCCTTCCAAAGATACAAAGTAAACATTCATATGCTGTATAAAGTTACTAAACACAAATGCAGAGCCTATTTTAAAGTATTTCAGATAATTTGACTCTTATACATCACTGTTAGAACGAATGACTAAAATATGAAAAAATGAATTCTATGCAGTTTCAATCTTACCTTACTTTCACTGATGTCAGAAATCCATTCTTTTACTAAATTGTTCAATTTACCAAGAACAACCAGCCTATAATAAAAAATGAGAACTTTAGATTTAAACTTTAAGGCAAAAAGTAAATAATATTAAAGAGACAACACACAGGTAGAAATTGTGCTGATGCTACATTAAATCCATATTATATATATATATGTTCATGCTATCATAGCTGTTGCTAGCACATCGAGAGATCTCAGAGTGTCATACATGATAACTGTAATAATATTTTGGTCTTTGAGTTGTCTTCAAAAAGTTTTTAAAAACCTACTATAAATCACCAAGTACCCTTCAATTAGAGGCTACAGAACTGTCAACTCTGCTTTACTATAGAATGACATCAACTCAGTGTCACACTAGAGACTAGCATTCTTTCTCACTGGTACTCCTGGGTTTTTGTGTAATTAAAATAGATAATTATTGGCTAATTTTTATGAAATAGTACTTAGCTAATGCAGTTTGATATTATTAAACTTAAAACCAATGGCATAAGCACCCATATTAAAAAAAAAAAAAAAAAGATGAGCTTTGGCACCCTATGAACAGCATGAAAACTATCTTGGTTCTTCCAAACTTGCTCTCTTCTCAGTCCTCCCCAGAAGATGGAAGTCCATCAAGTAAGATGCAGACTGAAAACCTTGGAATCATCTTTGGGAATTGTCTCTATTTGTCATTAAACAATCCTACCTTTAACACATCTAGACTATACTAATTTCCAGTGCCATCCTCAGGTTTCAGGTATCATTCTTTCCAACCTAGGTTGTTATAATGACCTTTTAACTAGTCTCTGTGCATTTGCTCTTGTCCCCTGATCCCCACCACTCTTAAGACTATTCCAAAAACAATGGCCAGAGTGACTGCTAAAACATGAGTCAGATCATGCCAATCTTCTTCTCAAAACTTTAATGGGTTTCAATTTCCAAAAATCTTACAGTGCCTTACAAGGTGCCCTTATCCTTTGAGCTCCTTCCTATCTCTCAAATATACCAATATACACACTCGCCTTAGGCTTTCTGCCCAGAACACTTCCTTTACACATCCACATGGCTCCCTTCCTTCCAATGAGGTCTTCTCTAAAGACTTCTACCCTCAAATTTATTTTCCCACCAGTACTTAATCATGTTTAAAATTGTACTAATCTGACTGGTTGTTAGCCTCCTTTCCTAATCTAGATTAAAAATTAGAGTCAAAAGAACCAAGATTGTTCTTTGGGGGGGGAGCAGGCATTTTTATACACTTATGCAGGAATCACTAGGCATTCAAGATGTATGAGTTAATGATTAAGAAGTGTACTGTAAAAAATATTTTATAGTTTCAATGACATACCTGTGGTTTAATTCTTCCTCATCTTCAAATACTCCAAATGGTTTCATGGCATCGATTAATTTCTGTGTATAAATATGATCAATTTCTTTAGGACATGCCAAACTAATTGGAGAGGTAATTCCATAATGCTTTTGTTGACGCTGGCTGTCCAGCATAGTGTTTCTGTTTAAGAAAAAAGAAACAATGGAAAAAATTTAAAGTATGATTTCATATGGATACACTGAACCTCTTAAATCCACTCAATTTATCTGAGCTACCTTAAAGTTTGTGGAACATTACCAAAGAAGTCACTTAAAAAAACAAAAAGGAAAGGTGGGTATTTTGTCTTTATGAAGAGTTTTTCATATAGCTTCCATGCTTAAGATGTCTTTTCAGGCCCAAAGCAGTGTGTGTTGGCATCAAGACAACTATATCAACACCACTCAGTTCAAATGCAAAGAGCCTGAATGGGATTTATGCCAGGGCCCCTCCATTATTCCCTGAAGACTGAGTCAAGTACCATCTAGATTACGGAATCTCTGAAAAACAGTCAGACACTTGAAAGACACTCTTAGTAAAAACAACAGTCTTCCTGCAAGTAAAGGAACAGAACATCCCATCAGAGGGTCCTTAGGATATAATCTAGCCTTGAAACAAATCACAACTAGGCTAACCCTTGGGAAACCTACATTCCAAAACACCTTTCCCTCGGATCAGAGTTTACAGTTCTAACATTTGTGACCATACTTAATATTCTCATTTTAGACTAGAACACAACCATTTTTACACTGAATAGTTGTCAAATTCTTTACATTAAAATAGCAGTCTTTCAAAGGATACACGTGATTGACCTTAACCAGTAGAAAATTACAATCTTGAGTAAAACCACCACAGAATTTCTGACTACATCTATGACTAAGATGTGGGGTAAAGTTTGTTGCAAAAGTAAAAATAAGCATACAGCCTAACCTGCTAACCACCTTTCTTCATACTTGCAAAAAGAACTATTTATAACAGTAAGACGTAATCTCAAAGAGGCAGTTTTTTAATGAGTAAATTAGCCCTTTAAAAAATAACAGAGGAAAAAAAGAGGTTAATAAATGGAGAAGCCTATGCCTGTAATCCCTTCAAGAAGAATCTGAGTTCAGAGCCTGGGCTACATAGCAACACCTCACCAAAGAAAGGTGTAATTGACACTAGGATTTCTTTCTTTTTGAAACAGGGTCTTCCTGTGTAGCTCTAACTGTCCTGGAACTCACCATGTAGACCAGGCTAGCCTCTGACTCATCGGGCTAGTATTAAAGGTGTGTGCTACTACGCCTGGCTCTAGCATTAACTCCAATATTCTACAGCACCGCAGGACAGCTGTGATTAATAATTAATTACAGTGTACATATTTATATAATCAGCAAATGTGACAGACATGCCAATTACTTTAAACTGATCACATATGTCAATCTATAATTTTAAACACAGAAATACAACAGTGGCTAATTCTTTTTGCATTTTAACTGCTTAACACATTGGCTTGAGGTGGGAGACATAGATAACGACAGTATTTATCTAGTGGAGACCCGGAGTTCCATCTCCGCACTAAAAACAAACTAACCAAACAGTGCTACACAAGCTAAAGCATCTTCTTCAGCTGGAGGTTTTACGAGATGGGGAGAAAGAAAGGGTAACACAGAAGATACAATGGCTTAGCCAGGTTTGGTGGCATAGACTAATCCTAGCAGTCCAGGGACAGAGACAGAAGCAAGCTCATGGCCACTCTGAGCCACGTGAAACTTCATCTCAACAGCCTATATACCTTTGAAATGACTTAATGAAAAATAAAAGTGTTAAAACCAACTTTAATTTCTCTCCCATTTTTATCTTGCTGTAGAACAAACAAAACTTCAATTAATTATTTCAATTATTATTGCTCCTTAAAGATTTGATGTTTTTATATCTAAGAGAGATAAGGTTGTCTGGGCAGGTTTATGTGTGATAAATACATGGCACAGACGGATTTTCACATAATCAATCCCACCAGCAACTCTGAGAGGCAGGTTTCAAAAAGTGCTATTTGATATACAAGGGCCTGAGGTTCAACAAACATCTGCCCCACCTCTCCCCTCCATAACTACTTCAGCTCTGACAATATAATTCCTTGTTTCAGTTTACTTGTATCCTCAAAAGTTGGCTATTTAGGATTCTGCTGGGCTTTGAATTCAAAACCTAGGGTTCTAAACCTCTGTTGTGGAAGAATGGGGAAGTAAAGGACATACCCCACATAGCCTTCAACCTATGAATTTCACTTACAAGGAAAGACTTACAGAAAGTTTACTGCAGGTACACAAGATAGGTAAATAGAATGTTCATTGACATTCTGTGAAAAAAAAAAAAAAAAAACTTTTAAATAACCCCAAATAGTCACTAAAAGGTATACGTTGGGGTGAGTTTATAAATGGAATGCATTAGTTAATAAAAATTAAGTAGAAATGAAAATATTAACATAAAGGTCAGAGAGAGCATGCTCTAAAGAACCAGTGTACAAAGTAGTAACTGTGTTATACCTATAAACAGTTAAAACAAGTACAATGGGCTATAGACACACGAATGTGTTGTATCAACATTAAAAACGCAGTAACAATAAACACCAAATTCAGTACTTTGGGGCCTCAGAAGAGCAACGTGAATGGAACCAGAAAAGGGATAGGCGAGTCCTTCAGATGTATTGGAATGCCTGACTTCTTTCAAAGAAAGATGAAAGATTAGAAAGGTAAGAACACATCCCATGTTATTATTTGGGAGAAACGGGTGGTGGCTACACAAATGATGTTTCTGTTTTTCTGTACGTTTAAATTATTTCCGGATAAAGTGAAAGGTAAGAAGCTCTAATAAATTCCTGGCAAGTACAGAAACTGCTTCTGACTTATCAAAGTGTGAGCAGGGGAGACAGCCCGGTAGATACTGTGGATCGGTGGGAAGGAATGGGGTGGGGGGGGGGTTAGCCTTTCTCACAGAACTACCCCAAACCTATGGGTTGGGCTAGGTCATCCTCCGGAAGACCTGAAGACAGCGGGTCCGGCCAGGAGGAGGGGGAGGCAGGGGGATGGTATTTGCGCCAATGCAGACAGGAGCAGACGGGCTCAGACAGGGCTGGGGCAGGAGAGTGACCGACCGTTTTTCTCCTCGGCCACACGCGCCTTTGCCCCTCACCCTGGTCTGGGGGCGTCCTCAGAGGCGGGCGGCGGGGATGCTGACGGCGAACCCCGAATCCCCGCAGGGCGGCCAGGTGAGCCGCGGGGAGGGGAGGTGCCCTTGCGGAGTGGCGGGCAGCGGAAGCAGACGTCCCGGCCGGCAGTGCAGGGTGCGGGGCGCAGCGCCGGTCGCCGCGGGGCTGCCCATCGCGGCGCACCTCTCTCCTCCTCGCCCTCAACCGCCGCCCCCACTTACGCAGACATCTCTTTCATCGCTTCCTGCGTCGCTCTCCAGCGAGTGTCTTTCGCTCGGGGGTGCTGTTCTTGCCCTCTCTTCCTTCCTCTGTCCACTTCCCTTTGCTCGCTTGCAGCTCGCTTGCTCGCTCACTTCCCCACTCTCTACGGCCGAGGCATTCAACCGAGTAGTGAAAACACCACAAAACCGGCTCTATTTATGACAATACAGCGCCGCGGCCGCCAATATGGCGCGACTTCCCAGGCTGCCTCTCGCCGCCTGCGGCCCCGCCCCCGGAGCCCCGGGCCCGCCCTCCGCCACGCCCCCAGCCAGAGCGCCTGGGCCCCGCCCACCTCAAGCGTGCGCTCCCGCAGCAAACGCGTCGATCTCTGTGTCGGAGTGTCAGGTCGCCCTTTCGGTGGGACTGTCGATCCAGCCAAACCTTTGGGAAGGCTGTTTGTCAAGTTTTCCTTGTTTCGGCAAAAAATGCATCTAGCAAATACCACCGCTTTCCCTCATGCCGCTCTAAGCCTGCCGTTATCCCACATCTTAAAGTCGTAGACGTAACCAGTACGCGGTGAGAAGATTTTTGTCTCCATAGCGTCACACCCAAGGACGTGCGACCTTAGCCCCATCATCCCAGGGGGAAGGCTTATACATTAATTAGTTTAACTTGTATCCTTCCCCCTTGCAGTGCCGTCTCCAAGTCCCGACATATGACTTTGTGGCATTTAGCTCAACGTAATTGCTACGAGTTAGCCATAGGGTAAACCCAAGACCACCCTCCCCCCCCCAAAAAAAAAATCTCATATTTTCAAACAGTGAAAATCATGCTCTGTGTGATTATGAGGGTGAAAACGAGGGAGATCGTGACCTATTTTAAAATGTTAAAGAATAAAAGTGACTTCAAACCGCGTTCTTTTTTCCTTGGGAGTCAAACATGCCTGTCTGGGGAATGTGACTCAGTCACAAGAAAGGTAACTTACTGAACTATTCATTTATTCATTCAAAGTACTTATTGAAAATCTGGTCCGTCAGCTTGTCATGCTCCATGGTCTTTCTTTTAATTTATAATACTTTATTTTTATTAATTACAGTTTATCCCCTTTGTAGCCCAGTGAATTCTTTTTTTTTTAACTCTTATTAATTACACTTTATTCACTTTGTATCCCCCCATCCATGTTCTTTCTGATGCTTAAAAGCAGATGTCCTGTTTGATCTCATCAAGTTCAGAATTGCCCTATCAGAAGGTGGAAAAAAACGTCAGACACCAACGATATTTTTCTGCTGCAGAAGGATGTGTCACACATTGCAGAAACGAGATTTGTACCCTCAAGAGTGTACTGTCCAGTGGATGAGAATATATATACACGGGGTATTTAAATACAGATGGGGTCCAGCTGTCGTACGGTGTAAGTTAGGAGTTGAGAGCAGAGGTTTTGGTAGGTGGTGAGAAAACAAAATATATTCCAGGGACTCTGGAGTAGTAGCTAGGATTGAATTGATTAAAAGTTGACCCACATTTGTTATTTGCTAGCTTTGTGACCTCTAGAACTTTAAAACAAAAAATTAGGTTAACCTTGAATTTTGCCTTAAAGGAATGAATTTCATTTGCTTTGGCTTTCATGTGGAAGGCAGAGGATAACTTCTGGCACCTGTTCTTCCTTTCCAACATATGGGTCTCAGGGGTCAAGATTAGTTCTTCAGGTTTGGCAGCACACTTTATCTACTGAGCGTTATTAATTCTCCCAACTTTAAACTTTCGACAGTATTTTGATATGTGTCTCTAATAAGAACACTTTGCTACAGGGACGTCACATGACTACACTCAGCCACCAGTGGTAGTTTCCGAAAGGGGAGTGACACCCAGGCCTTGCAGTTCATGAAAGCCTTCCTCTCACTTTCTTTCACCTTTTTTCTTTATTGTGAAGGTCAGAGGGCACGTTCTGGCATCCCCTGCCTTCGCCCACAGCTTATTGTCTCC
Organism: Rhombomys opimus; assembly: GCA_010120015.1. NCBI lineage: Eukaryota > Metazoa > Chordata > Mammalia > Rodentia > Muridae > Rhombomys > Rhombomys opimus. Next base: position 2,887,497 of record REGO01000081.1, on the reverse strand, counting down.
TCAAAGAAGAAAGACCTCCTTCTGTGGTTTAATTTTATTTGACTGTCCAGTTCATTCAGCACTTAATTTTAGCACTAGGAGTTCTTATTTCTCATAGAAATTCCCTGCTGCCAGTAGAGGTGTGGTCAGCCCTCCAGATCCACAAACTCTGTCTTCAGATTCAACCAACCTCGTATTTAAGCCATTCAGGATAAAATCCTATCCACACTGATGATGTACACTTTTTCCTTTCATTCCATAAACTATTTTTGTTGAAGACATCTCTGGCTGTCCTGGAACTCACTATTACAGATCAGACTGGCCTTGAACTCACAGAGATCTGCCTTGTCTCTCTGTCTTCTAAGTGCTGGAATTAAAGGTGTGTTCCACTATGTCCTGCTCCCTCAAACTATTTACATTGTTTGGTCTCTTTTTTTTTTAAACACTATTTTATCTGTACATTTATTTTATTTTATTTAATGTATGAGTGCTCTCCATGTACACCTGCATGCCAGAACAGGGCATCAGACCCCAGTATAGATGGCTGTGAGCCACCATGTGGTTGCTGGGAATTGAACTCAGGACCTCTGGAAGAGCAGACGGTGCTCTTAACCACTGAGCCATCTCTCCTGCCCCTATTTACATTGTTTGAAGTAATATAAATACTCTAGAGATTATACAGGTGGATAGCCACAGGTTATATGCAATAGCTTAGATATGTTTGTTGTTATTTACTATTTACATGACGTTTTATATTGCATTAAGCATTATAATTAAACTATAGATAATTTAAAGTAATGGGATGATGTTTGTAGATTATATGCAAATATGGTGCCATTTTATAGAGAGGACTTGAACACCGACTAGTGTTGGAACCAGGTAGAGGCCCTGAAACTAGCTCCTTAATGCCAAGGGATGACTGTTCTTTGTTCACACAATTTGCCACTTAAAAAAAAAAAAAAAAAAAGGTCAATTAGGCACAGAGGAAGGTCAGGGCAGGTGTTTATTTACTTTCCTGAACCTAGAATATATAAAACGAGGAACATAATTTGAACGATTGAAAAGCCTATTGTGTTTTGTTTTCTAGAGATCTTTTTGCCTTTATTCATGTGTATCCATGTGTGTCTGTGTGAGGCCATGTGCACATGTGTGCAGGAGCCCATGGAGGCCAGAAGGAGCTGAGGACACCCTGGAGCTGGAGTTTGAGGTGGTTGTGAGCTGCCTGGTGAAGGTGCTGGGAATCCCTCTCTTATCAGTTCATGCTTTAAGCCACTGAGCCATCTCTCTAGCCTCTGCTGATTAAAAAATACACATTTATAGAAAACAATGCAAATATGAAAAAAATTAAAAGAAAAATATTACTTGTGTGTGTCCACGTGTGACGCTGTGATGATAACTTTGTCGAGTGGAGTCTCTCCTTCCACCTTTATACGGGTTCCAGGGATAGGACTCAGGTCACCAGGCAAACACTTTCACCTGCTATGTCATCTTGACAGCTCTCAAAAGCCTGCTGTGTAAAGAGTTAGGTATTTAAAAGATTTCCAATGTCAGATCTTTGGCTTTTCCTGGTCTAATCTTGTGAGGTAAGGCTCCAGAAGTCTCTGGGTAATTTTTTTTTTTTAATTAAAGAAAACTTGCTAGCAGCAGGCATAAATGGTGCATGCCTGTAATTCCAGCACTTAGGAGGTAGAGGCAGGAAGATCAGGAGTCCCATGTTTTCCTTATTTTTATAGTATTTAAGGCCAGACCACAATACACGAAACTGTTTAAAGGCGAACACAAAAAACCCTTATTTCATTAACAGAGGCTTTGCTCTGTGTGTTGAGATGTGAGATGCATCAAACCAAGCAAGGTAGCAATCAACAGCTTTCCAGGAGGGTGTCTTAACAGCCTACAGTTCAGGAATTCAGATCCCCTCCCTACTGTTTATTTCCCCTGCATGTGTTTGGATGAACAGAAAAAGTCCTTACACCAATTTAAGAACTTTCCCCCAGAACTCAGGGGATTACCATACAGACTCAAAGGACAGGGAGGTAGACTGCTTGCTTCTCTCCAAATGGAGGCCAAGATTAATTATGGGATTCACCTGTTCCTGAAACAGGCTGGCTAATAGACACTGGCTATGTGCTACTTTTGAGGCAGCCTTGGCCTCAGGGCTCTGAGCGAATTCACTTGCTCTGATGAGCTCACTCTTCTCAGCAGGCCTGAAAGGCAAGCACGAGACTCCGTGCTCGATTTACAATCCTGTTAATTTTGCTTTTTGTTTGTTTTCAGCAGTTGGAGATTAATGAGTGAAAAAGGATTTACATTTTCAACCAGCCTTCTTCTAAGCACTTGACTGCATTGTCACTGGCAACTTCAGCACTTTGATTTCCTGAGTCAATCAGGTTGCCGTTGCTTTTTCTAATACAGATTATCTTGTAGAAAAAGACAAGCCATCCAAGACTTTAGCTGTCACTCTGGCTTTGACAAAAGCTGTTGTCGAAAATACATCTTTGTCGAACTTTTCATAATATTTTAGATGACACCTTAAATAAATCAGACATTTCTGAAGTGTTTTACAAGGACTAGTGCCACACCTATTTTTCACAACCAGGAAATCAAATCAGCTTATATATGTGGTGAAATCTTATTCAGCACTCAGAAGCATGAGTTTGTTGCTATTCTAACTCGTGCATGATACAATTTTCTGAACTGAAGGAAACAACCTCTGTTCTACTCCTGTAACAAAACCAGATACATACACACACACAGAAAGAGAGAGAGAGAGAAAGAGAGAGAGCTACAGCCAACATCCCTGATGAACACAGAAGCAAAAATCCTTAATAAGATACTTGCAAACAGACACGCCCATATCAAAAAGGTCATTTACCGTGATCAAGATTGCAGGGATGGTTCAGCATATGGAACCCACTACAGAAATCCACAACTGGTCAAAATTCAGAGAATGACTGACTGTGGGGGGCCCAACATGTATAATACAACCCTACACCTAAGCCCCAGGGAACACTGCAGAAAGACTGTGAGGGGGCCTTCTAGACCAGGCCTGCATAATGACAGCAGCTGACCTGCCAGCGTGGGTGAGGGAAATCACACAAGGCCCCACATTCACTTTTATTAATTTGGGTCTTCTTTCTCTTTTAGCTGCTTTGGCCAAAAGTTTGTCTTTTTTTAAATTCAAGTTGTGCACTGCCATGAAATTAATGGTTGCTGAAGGACAGCAATGTTTTCTTTAGGAACAGGACCCTTGATACATCATGCAACCCTAAGTGGTCAGAGTAACATTAAATGGTCTCAGTGGCTTATATGTAGCAATACTCAAAGAAGAAGAGATTGAGCTGGTTATTTGAGGCTGGCCTGCTCAACATTACTGAGTCCTGGGACAGCCAGGGCTAAAAAAAAAAAAAAAAAAAAAAAAGACCATGTCTTAAAAACCAAAACCCACCACCACCACCAAAGAAGAGACTGAATTTGAGAGTGAGTAGGGTAGACATGAAGGAACTGGAGGGAAGAGGGAGAGATGGACATACTATAAATGCAATACTCGTGAGATGTTTTGAATAAGAATGGCCCCTATAGGCTCATATATTTGAATGGTTGGTCATTAACGAGTGACACTATTTGACAAGGATTAGGAGGTTTGGCCTTGTTGGAGTGTGTATGGACTTGTTAGAGGAAGTGTGTCATTTGGGGTGGGCTTTGAGGTTTCAGAAGCTCAAACCAAGACCAGTGTCTCTCTCTTTCTGCTGCCTGCAGATCCATCTGTAGAACTCCTGGCTTCTTCTCTAGCATCATATCTTCCTGGCTGCTGCCATGCTTCCCACCATAGGACAGTGGACTAAACCTCTGAACTGTCAGCCAGCCCCAATTAAATGTTTTCTGTTATAAGTGTTGCCATGGTCATGGTGTCACTTCACAGCAAAAGAAATCCTAACTAAGACATTTTTTTAAAAAGAAATTTTTAAAAAAGAACGAAAAGAGAAAGAAAGAAAGAAAGAAAAAAGATTTTTTTTTTTTTAAAAGAAAGAAACTAAAACCTTCAGGATGGAATTAGTTATACCACTGAAGATTTGGGAACCTTCTTCCCTTTGCTTAGTGGCTTCTGAGGGGCAAAAGGTCTCACCTTTCGTATGTTCCCTCTATAAGGTAGTATTTTGGTACAGGTTCAAAGCAACAAGGTCAAGGAGATATACTGACTAAAAATTCTGAAACTGTAAGCCAAAATAAATCTTCCCTCCTTATAAACCGTCCGTCTTAGGTGTTGTCATGGTGACAGAACGTTGACTAACACAGCATCATAACCTTTGCTGTTTCCTTAGTGTTTATAAATGCAACCCTTTATTGTTTTTGCTCAAGGAATTGCTTCCTCCTTAATGTGCTGCTAGCTCCTCACACAGTCCTGTGCGGACGCTTCCGGCACCGAGGAGGAATCTGCTTCTTGGCACACGAGTATCAAGGTGAGCTATGGAGTTGTCCGGTTATCTCAAGTGTGTCATGGCTTTTCTGCGTATCTCTAGCCTTGGTGAGGTGTGACTCCTATTTCTTAAGCTTACCATAAACTTTCTCTTTGCTGTCACAGGCGCCAGGAAGGGTATGTGAGAGGTGGTCTTAAGGGCAAGTTTGGGGGGCCCCAGAGCATGGGTATACGTGGAGAATAAAGTATACTGTGTTGTGAGGCAGAGGACAACGAAGGAGATTTGGGACTGAGCTGGCTGGCAGTAAGTGTCATGGTAGAGACAAACAAGCTAGCTGTGGCACCTGTGAGTCGCTGCTACAGGTAGATAAAGAGAGCCAAGTTGTTTAATAATGCTATCTTGGTTAGGGCTTTACTGCTGTGAAGAGGCACCATGACCACAGCAACTCTTATAAAGGAAAACATTTCATTGGGCTGGCTTGCAGTTTCAGACACTTCGGCCATTATCATGACAAGAAGCATGGCGGCATGCAGGCAGACATGATGCTGGAGAGGTGGCTAATCGGCAGGTAGCAAGAAATGAGCGATACGTTGGGCATGGCTTGAGCATCTGAGACCACAAAGTCCACCCCCGGTGACCACTTTCTCCAACAAGGCCACACTTCCTAACAGTGCCGCTCCCATTTTCTTTCAAACCACCACAGGTGGGGTAAGTTCTGAGAAGTTCATTGGTTTGTGATTTCATCACATGGCCTCAGAGTGTTTTTGTACTAAGTAAAAGGCTCAGCATCACCAGGTGAAATAGAAGCCTCAACCGAGCGGAGCCTCATCAGAGGCTGAGTAGAACTGCCTCGCTGGGCAGCTCTGGAATTGATTATTGACCTACAGGAAACAGAGGGATAAAGGAATTACTGTTTTCTTGACTCTTTACTGGTGGGCGATTTGTTACATAATCATAGTGTCTGGAAAAGGAACAGAGAGCTGGAAGCAAAATCGACTGTAACCTGAGCCATAGATTCTACTGAAATACAATTGAAAGAAAAAAAAAACAACTCATAATTGAGTTTCACTAAAAGAATAATTAAAATACTAATAATTAAAAAAATCTAGCCAGATTGTTACCTACCATGTTAATATATTATAATTGATTTAATTTCTATATATTAATAACCATAAATGAAACTTAAAACATACTGCTAAGTTTGGTAAGAAAAACTGTCATTAACATGGATTAAAGAACAAGAACTTTGGGCGGAGTGCAAGGAATCTTATGAAAGAAGTGGGAGATAGTAAGAAACCCCCTGCTCACAGACTTTCCCTTTAAAAACCCTACTCACTCAGAGCTAGAGGTCCCACTTCTCTACTGTTGCATCAGTGAGACCTAGCTCCTGAGTTCGATCGCTCTCATAATAAAGCTTTCTTGCTCTTGCATAGAGTCGTCTCCTGGTGGTCTTTGAGGGTCCCATGATCCTGACATTACAGTTTCATTTATCAGGCACTTTATAATCACAAATCTTTTAAAGGCTCCAAGATGCCTTCAGTTGTCTGTTTTATCTCAATTGGGTTTTGATTTTCTCTTTTTTCTCTTTCTTTTATTATTTTTTTTCCTTCCTTCCTTCCTCTCTCTCTTTCTAAGACAGGGCCTCTCTATGTAGCCTTGGCTGTCCTGGAACTCACTACATAGACAAGGCTGGCCTCAAACTCATAGGTATACATCTGCTTCTGCCTCCCATGTGCTGGGATTAAAGACACAAGCAGGTATACCCTGCAAAGTTTTCAAGGAATCAATTCCTTTTTAAAAGTTGTCAACTTCATTCATATAAGTTTGTAGTAATCCTGGCTCCTACCTTTAGCAGCTGCAGAACCTATAGTGGAGGGCCTGTTTCCATGCATGATATTTGATCCATGGTGCCGTCTCTCTTTTGTCTTTGTTGTTCTTGTTAGTGACAACAATTTGACCAATTTATTATTTTCAAAGCTTGAGCTTTTTATTTCATTGTTTTTCTCTATTTTTTCCTACTAACCTTCGTTGATTTCTGTTCTTGGTTTTTTTCTTGCTTCTTTATGCTTTGAATTTGTTTTCCTGTTAATTTTTAAACTAGGACGTCTTTTATGTGTTCTTTGATTTGTGCAAACACTGCATCTTGAGCCTGTATCCCCCAGCTGCCTACCTGTAAAGACTCCCAAATTCTTTCAGCCCACTTTCGTCAGGTACCCAGCAGCATGCCTCCCCGTGTGTCCTCTTGACTGAGTCTTTCGGAATGTTGACTGGCTGCTAGCTTGCTCCTGCACAGTGAATTCATGGGCGCAATGGCCATATCATGCTCCCAAGACAGCATTTCAGGGCACTCCTCCCCATCCCAGGACTTCTGTAGTCTTTCCTCCCTTCTTCTGTGACGATCCCTGAGCACTGGGGTAGGTTGGGGGCAGGGGTCAACAGAAACGTCCCATTTAAGGCTGAGCTGTCAACTACACTTGTTCTCAGCACTTTGACCAGTTACGAGTCCCTGCACTAGCTGCTGACCACCAGGGGAGCTTCTCTGGTGAAGGCTGAGGGAAGCCCTAACCCACGGGGGTACACATTGCCGTTTAGACGGCAGGTTGACAGCACGCTTTTAAGCAGAACAGTGGGGTGGGTTCTTCATCAGGGCCTGTGACCATGGGCTTTGTCCAATACGAAAGCAGTCGCCCTCAGCACCTTCGTGCAACTGTTGCAGGAGTGGGCATTTACCTGGCAGGCCGGCACTTACCTGGCAGGCCAGCACTGCCTCATGCAGGACTGGCTGCAGGCATCCATCGTCGTCTTTTCTCTCCAAATGACCCACGTGATATTTTGCTCTTTCTACCTTTTGAGATAGGAATCTTGAGATAGGAATGTTGCTTTTTTTCCCCCTACACAACGTTCAGCATTATAAACTTTCTTGTCTAAGTAGTGGTTTCACTAAAATCCCATATATCTAGATATAGTGTGCCTTTATATTCGCTCAGTACACATATTTTTCATTTTTCTTAAGCCTTTCTATTTTATTCGTGAATTTCTTAGAAGTGCATTGTTTAATTTCTAAGTATATGAAGGTGTTCTCGTTGCCTTTCTGTCACTGCTTTTCAGTTTAACTTCATTATGCCCAGAAAATATGCTGTGTGTGGTTACCCTCTCTCCCTCCCTCCCCCTTTTTCTTTTCAGTGCTAGGAACTGCACCCAGGGAACATGCTTGACAAATGTTCTCCCACTGATATATACCCTGGTTTAAACTCTTATAGTTGTTAATTTTTATTTGATGGCTCAGGATTTGGTGCCATGGTGAATATCTCCTTTGAGTGCTTGCCATAGTTGTATATACCATTGTCTGTTCTGTCAGTTTGCTGTGTTGGTGACTGAGTTCTATATCTTTATTGATGTTATATTTATACAGCTCTTTCAGTTGTTGCGAATGTTTTGTTTTTAACAAAGCCTCAAATTTTCAATATTACCAATCTGGGAGCCAGATCCTTGTGAAAGTCTTCTAGCTCAGAGAGGCAGAGAAAGCACCCAGCTGACCTTCCTCCTCAGCCTATGTCTCAGAAAAAAGGAAACCCCTTTCCCCATGCTGTCTCAAAAAACTCTCAAATTGAATGCTCCTCTCTTTTACTTCCCGTGGGTCTCCCTCTCTGTCCTCCTGACTTCCTCTTACTCTCTGAATTTTTTCCTATGTTCGTTCTGTCAACTGGTTGCTTGCTCTGCCTCTTGACCTATGGTTGATTTTATTTAATTCAAGCAGAAAGCTCTTGGATTAATGGTGTGTGCTAGGGCTGACCCACACCACCTTTTTTTTTCAGTAAACAACAGAATCTTGGATTCACGGTGTGATCACATGTCCTACGGCAAGAATGAAGTGCTGAATTTCCCAACCGCAACCATGTATTGGTAGTCTATCCTTTCAGTTGTGTCTGAGCTTGCTTCGTGCGTTTTGTGCATGACATATTTTATGTGCTTCATGCTTTTGAGCTTACTCTGACAATCTGTCTCTCAATGAGCGTATTTAGACCATCTGCATTAGAGTGAGTATTGATAGGTTTGCTGGATACTTCTTGTGTCAATACAAGCTAGAGTCATCTTTTCAGATGGAACTTTCAACTGAGTAAATGCCTTCATCAGATCTAGCTTTAAGTGGTTGATGGGGGAGGGCCCAGCTCACTGTGGGTGCTGTCATCCCTGAGCTAGTTGTCCTTGGTTTTATAAGAGAGCAGGCTGAGCAAGCGAGTAAGCAGCACCCCTCCATGGCCTCTGCATCGGCTCCTGCCTCCAGATTCCAGCCCTGCTTCATTGATTTCCTGTCCTGGCTTCCTTCAGTGATGAACTACAATGTGGAAGTGTGAGCCAAATAAGTTCCTTCCGAACTTGCTTTTAGTCATGGCATTTCACCATAGCGATAGTAACCGTAAGTAGGATAATATGTTTTGGTTTTTATGAATCATTTTCTATTTGTTTTCTCTATTTATATTTCATCCATTTCTCTCTTATTTCAATATTTTAAATAATTTATTTTTTGTTGGTTTATGGTGTCTTGAAGTACACTGTTTGCATAATTTTCTTCATAGTTACTTAGCTATTCGAACATACTTACATAGCCACCCTCATCAGTCATTTTAAAATATGGTAGCAACTGGCTATTTCAAACACAACTCTTTTCCTCATGGATTGGACATTTGAATATTTGTATAACGGTATTTCACAAAAGCAACCTAAGGACCTGAAGCTTTGTGTAAATCTCAAAAGGATGCCTTTGGAATATTTTCGGAGAGACTAGAGTTTTTGTCTTTACATCCTTGCTTCTACTGTTTTAGCATACACTTTCTTTCTACTTTACATAATCTAGAAAAAATTCTAGAAACTTTAACTAAAGGATGGGGCAAAGATGGAATGTAATTGGATTTTACAATGATCAAATAGTATCTGGTTTCCATTTGTATCTCAGTTACTAGGTCATGTATGTCACTTCAGTGCATTCCTGAAGCAGAATGACAGGAAGCTCTTAATAACAGATGTAGGAAAGTCAATACTCAAATTTGCAAACTATGCCGATTTAATTATTTCTTCACTAGGTTACAGTAAATTAAGCAATTTCTCTGCAAGCATCTGTTGACCTGCTACTCAGGATCTTTACCTTGGTGGTGCTTGCTTTGGGGCTATTTATTAAGGTTTTCTTTTGTTCGGGTAGCTTTAAAGCATATAAGTCCCATCTCATTTTATTTGAATATCTTTCATAGTAAGTAAAAGATAAGTAAGAGTTCTCAAATCTCTCTCATCTCTCACAGTGATGAAAGCCCCCCCCCCCATCACTAACTCAGTACCACTGAACTCACAGAGATCCGCCTGCCTCTGTCTCTGCCTCCTGAGCGCTGGGATTAGAGGTGTGTGCCGAGTGCCCGGAAGGAACGTCAGCTTGATTGGACTGAAAGAAACCTAGGCAATTAATGAAGCATACCTCTGGGTGTGTTTCCAAAATAATTAGATCATGAGGGCTCTGGTCATTGGTGGATTTAAATTTTCAATAGATTATTGAGATATAAAAGAGTGTGGAAGGTAGGGTTTAGTTGGAGGAAGGGGGGCATTCAGGGCATGCTTTATGAAAACAATGCCTTATTCCTAGTCTCGATGTCTCTGTCTCTTTCCTCCTATGAACATCCGTGTTCTGCCGTGTCTTTCTGCCATGATCTTTGCCTTACCATAGCCAGCCCCAAAGACAATGGAGCCAGTTAGCTGTGGCTAAAGCCTTTGAACCCATGAACCAAGATAAATCTTTCCTTCTTTAAACAGGTATTTGTCATAACGACAGAAAACCAACCAGAGCACAGTGGCATTATATTCACAAGATGTAAAAAATGCTCAAGAAAATGCTTTTTTCTAAAAAATCTTACAGCCAAAACTGAGTTAAATAATTAAAACATTAATAATGGTAAAGGAGGTAGTTGTTCAAAGCCAGTCTATTGGCAGATTCTGAATGAGTGTATGTCTAATATTACATTTGTTTGTTGTAAAAGACAATATTATGATAAAGTATGACTTAAAGGATGTGGATACTTAGGTTAGTTTGAGAGACCAAAAAGATTAAAAATTAGCAACTATTATTAAGGCTTGAACTATGTGGGTGGAGAAGTCTAATAATGCCCTGAGGGGAAGGACCGCCTTACTGCATTCTTTCCCCACCTACTAGAGATAACAGTTGCTAGGAAACTGGCCCATCCCCCTAGGGAGGGACATCAGATCATTATGGTCTGGGGACCTTCCTATAGCCAATCGATTCAAAATGTAGCATCTTGACCAATAGATGCTTGCCAGGCAGGAATTGCCCCTTGGGCATGCTGGGAGGGATCAGAATCTATATATCACCCAACTAACCTGGCGGCGGCGCGCTCAGCACCCACCACTTCGGCAGTGGGGCTGTGTAGGCCCAAGCTGCAGCTTGTAATTTACAATAAAAAGACCCTCATGTGTTTTGCAACGGAGTCAATTCCTGGAGATCTTTTGGGGGCTCGCGAACTGGGTATAACAAGTTGGGTGCCATTTGTTGTAAAAGACGATTAATAATTACTATTGATTTATCTTCTGGTAATGCTTGCTGTTCTCCTAAACAGCTGTATAACCAAATCACCACACAGAGAACTGGGTTTATTTAGTTAACCTAGAACACAATGCTGGGCAATAGTTACTCCCTCCAAGCCCTCATAGTTTCCTAACATTTAGATTTCCCACATTATACTTGCTTTTAGTGATATCTTAGGTCTAGTCCATCTCTCCATGTAGTTCCAAGACCTTTCCTCCAGTTCTCTCTCTCCTCCCTCTCCTCTTGCACTTTCTTCTCCTACTCATTTCCTGCCCTCTGGCTCCTCCCATTGCTCAACACTGTGGCTAGTTGCTTTATTTTGTCCTGTTTACACTCAGTTGAGACAGGATGCTTAGAATAAGTATCACAATGCAATATCCGGATTGAAACCAGAGAGTGGAGGGGGGAGAAATTAGCATTTGAATGAACAAGGGTAAGGTGTATACATTTCAAAAGAACATGATACCAACATTTCCCCCTTTAAGTCCAATAAACGGCTCCTTTTCTTTTAATACAGTAATAATTATGAAAACTGTTTGGTAAAACCTACATGTGCAATGTCTAGTCCATGTGTATTTAGCAACTTAGGAGACAGAATTTGATCATCCTATCTATCATGACAAGTTAAAAGTTCTATACCTAAATTAACTTTTATCTTTATAGATATTAACTATATGAAAGGATTTCTTAACTTTTAAACAACTCAAGCTAAGTGGCACTAAAACTATTTGGTCTTCAACCCCATCAGAGACTTGAGAAGGAATAAAATTAGTTTTTTAGAGTAAATAGGAAGTGCATGTTAGCAGCTTTCAAAAATGAAAATTGACAGGAACAGTTTGCTGCCTGAACAGTCACCCATAACTCTCTGTAACATTGGCACATCATCTTCAGCCTTCTGGCTTAGAATATTTGACAGATATGTACGTGAAACAGGAACTATTTAGGACTTGCTTACCCTGTCTTGGCAGAGTTTGGCACTTGACCTGTCCTGAATTTAAGCTTGCCCATTTTAGGCAGAATTTGTCTGTCATGAGGGTATTTTCTTTACCTGAGTGGCTTGCTTGCTACATTTGAAGCCATCTCCATATGGAGGTTCTTCGATGTTCATTATTTTCTTTCAGGTAGATGGGGTGCTGCCAGGAAATGAGTTGTCTCATTGTCAAAGAATCTTTAAAATAATAAAAACACTTTTAAATGCCATGTTCTGTAGGTCTCTGAAGTTTTTGAAGACTACCTATCTTTATGTAATTGATCTGTCTATAAAAATCATATCTATCTGTTAAACCTAAGATGTATATACTCCTGTGATAAACTAGACTAGTGTCTGGCATGACTATGAGTTGATTAACTAGCAATTACTTGCATACCTAATATCCTAGCCAGTTTTTAATAGCAGTTTAAAAGTATTGGAAGTAACTTTGAATTTGTATCAATATACTAAAGCTTATACCACTGTATCAAAAATACTTATTTTTGCATCAATATGAAAATTCCTATACCAGAGTTAAAATTAACCTTATTTGGGAATAACAAATAAAACCCTAAGTTGAGTAGATTCAATAATCTACTTTTTTTTCTATTCCTAAAAGATATCCCTGTATATTCCTTGTTTCACTTTGAATAAGACCATTAATAATAAACATCTCCCAATGACAATAAAATTTCATAGCCATAGGAAACAACCAAAAACATGCCCAACCCCCTTTAAAGAAAATTGGATGACGTTCTCATGGATTTCTTCTAGCTGACATTTTGGACATGTAGAAATCCTATAGGGGACCCAATTAAAATTGGGAAAAAATGGTTAATTAAGCAAGCAATAACATTTGTGGTTCAGTCTTTGAATGTTGAGAAAATTTCAGGCTTAATAAAAGTCCTCTTTGGAACAGTCTAAAATGCTGGACCAATTAAGATTAGTAGCTTTTGTCAAAGTTCTTTTGATGATTGCTTTGATGAGAAACAGCAATTGAAGCAGTTGAGGCAGGAACAAGCAGAATGCTGGAACATGCAAGATGCTGGGACAGATGTGTCAGTGTCTCAGCATGCTGAAGAATGATTCTGTTAGGTTTGATCCAGCATCTCTGGTGTCCAGTTCTTTTTTTTTTTTTCTGCAAACATATAACTTCTCAAATCATTATAGAGTTCTAAAATTATAAATGTATGATATGTGCAAGATGCAACTAAACTATAAGCAAATTTTATCTATGCCAATTAAAATATTAGCATAATACATTTTTGAGAATATTATAGCCAAGGATTTATTGGCCAAGTATTGTTGAAGTTTTGGCTGGAGACATTTTTTTTTAATCTCTCAGTTAGTTTTAGAGTTGTTCCCGTGTAAAGGGATCAGAGCAATATAAGTTACCATTATTACTGAACATACAATCATTATCCTGTTGAAATCAAAACAAGATTGGATAGATCAAAATATCTTTTTGGGCTCTTGCATGCCTGTTGTATTAGGCCAAGTTGCTACCTATTTCTGTAGAGAAACCTCCCATTAGAGAGACCAAACTGGTGGCCTTGAGCAATAGAAAATGCATGTTTTAAGGAAACTTTATATAAACTCCTTTTTAATTTAGAATATAAGCATACCGTAGGTATCTTGTACCTGTTTTGAGGTTTAGCCCTAGATTTTTATATATGTTGTAGCTATTTGTCCTATCCCCTTATTTATATAGAATGGGCAGTTATGCCTTTATAGCCAAACTTTATTTAAACCTCCTCTTACCTTTAGCATCTAAGCATACCCTAGGCATCTTGTACTTGGGCTTTACATTGATAATGGCTATTTTTTGCTTGCCCCTTATTTATACAGGATGGGCAGTTATGCCTTTATAGCTGAACTTTATATAAACTCTGAGCATTAGCATATAAACTCTCTTACCCTTAGCGTTAAGTATATCCTAGGCATCTTGTACCTGGATTTTTACATTGCTTTTGGCTATTCTTTGGCTTACCCCCTTTTTGATATGGGAAGGACAGTTTTGTTTTTTAAACATATGAGTATAATTTTTGAGTTTTTAGGACTAAACTAGGTTGGTATGTACTTTGCTATCTTTAAGCCTCTTGTGTCTTTTTTACCTAGGCATGACCAACATTTTTCCCCCATGAAAATATCTCATGTTTAAAAGGATAAGGCAGTTTTCAGAGCAGTGTGACATTATCTCTCTTTACATAAACCTAAAAATGATGTGAATCCAACCTTCAGAGCAATAAGGACATATCTATTATTAAGAAAAAAGAATTTACATGGTAACCTTAAGGAAAATTTTGTCATTTTGAATTTTAGAGTAACTCTGCAAATGGCTAAACAGTAGTGGTTGCCATCCTGGCTTTTATTATGTAAATAAGCTTGATCCAGAACTCAGAGATCTGCCTGTTTCTTTTTACTTTGTGTTGGGAAGAAAGACATGTGCCTTCACCAACTTGTTCATATATATATATATATATATATATATATATTTTCCAAATCAGTATCACTGTAACTCAAAGCCTTTAAATGAAAATCAAGCAAAGAGAAAAGAAAAATTTAAGTTTGGGGTCAGTTGTGCCATTTTACGCTATAACAAACAAAGCCCAGTTGGTTTTTTTTTTTTTTTTTTGGAATTTAGTTGATGTTTCAGTGAATTGGCGAACCCTTACCAGAAAGAGCTGACAAGTATCTTGCAGCCAGAGAGCTTTGAATTTTAGCTGTCATTAATCTAATTATTAGGAAGAGTGCCCATTTTCTTGTCTGTAACTCAGTATTCCAATCCTTGGTTTTTTCCCCATTTTTTCCTTCAACTTTCTTGGAGAAGGTATGGAGAAGAACCAACACCATTAAACATATTGCAACCAGATCCATGACCATGACAGCCAAAAACGAAGCCAAAAGGGATTAAAACATTCTCTGCCATGGCAATTTTTTTGTTTTAGATGCAGTATACGCCAAACTCTGTCTAGAGGTCTGTCTGCCTCCAGTTCCTTTCTTTCCTGCCATGGCTGTGGAGCTGAGCCAGTTGAGCCAGCCACAGTATAAAACGGCCATGCTTGTTGACCCCTCAGTTAAACTGCAGCAGCAGCCAGTTTTGGTATGGAAGTCTCAGGTCTGCCCACAGGAGGCTGTCTTTTGCTCCTGGGCCTGTTTAAGTGTCTCTCTTAAAGAGACAGTAATTGACCTGGGAGTTTTTAGGTTTTAAGTTTGGGTTTTATCACTGGGAGATTATTCCCCCCACCAAATTATGATAAAGTTATGATTTAAAGGATGTGGATACTTAGGTTAGTTGGGTGCTATTTGTTGTAAAAGACGATTAATAATTACTATTGATTTATCTTCTGTTAATGCTTGCTGTTCTCCTAAACAGCTGTATAACCAAATCAGCACACAGAGACTGGGTTTATTTAGTTAACCTAGAACACAATGCTGGGCAATAGTTACTCCCTCCTAAACCTCCAAGCCCTCATAGTTTCCTAACATTTAGATTTCCCACATTTTACTTGCTTTTAATGATAGCTTAGGTCCAGTCCATCTCTCCACGTAGTTCCAAGATCTTTCCTCCAGCTCTCTGCTCTTTCTGCTCTTGCACTTTCTCCTCCCACTCATTTCCTGCCCTCTGGCTCCTCCCATTGCTCAACATTGTATCTAGTTGCTTTATTTTGGCCTGTTTACACAAAGTTGAGACAGGATGCTTAGAATAAGTATCACAATGCAATATCCTGATTGAAACCAGAGTGGGGGAGAGAATGAACAAGGGTCAGGTGTCAAAAGAACATTATACCAACATTTGTTATATGACATTTCCTACTGTAGCAATATATTATACACATTATAATATATAATTTAAAAAATAAAAAAATAAAAGCATGGCATAAAATTGTAATATCTTTTTTTATATAAATATTCTAGCATAAAGGCTAAATATTAACATCTTTTAAAATATTTTTTTAACATGTGTAAGACCTGGGGTCTCATAGCTCAGGAGTTCAAGATCGCACCCTTCCCAGAAACTCCCCCAGACCACAACTCGTTGTAAAAGCAAGAGGTTTAATTTAACCATTGCGCAATGGGGTCACCCCTGCTGGTCAGCAAAGAGTGGCCCTGGGAGACAAAGACCTTAGGTTTTTAAAAGAAAAATTGTGGGAAATTTAAAGTTGCAGTTTTGACAATTTAGGATTGGATGAGGAAGCTATAAAGTAAGATGATTGGTTAGTCTTAGGTGCTCAAGCTTGGCCAGTCCTGCCAAGTGTGGATACAGCTACAATTTAAGGTGGGGGTGGTTAGCTCATCCTTGAAGCTTAGGCGCTTTGGACTTTTGGCTGGAGGTCAAAAGCTACTCAGAAGAAGTCTGGGTTCATTGCTAAGAAACACTATCTCAAAGACAAGGGTCTGGTCCTTCTTTTTGCTGAGTGAAGGTCATTGCTTGCTTGCCTTTTTTCTATCTGTCCTCATAGATAGGGTCACATTTTTCCATTCTCTGGAAAGGTATTAAGAGGCTTTAGCTTAATCTGAACCTAAAACTCAAAACTATAGGCTTTAGAAGACATACAGGTTACAAAGTTAGTCTAACCCTCTCACCTGGGAGAGAGCTGCTCTCAGTTATTAAACTATGGGATTTTGACTGAAGGAGTGGGAGGGTTTTATATTTCAGATGACTAACAAAATAGCAGACGCAGTAGACTCAAGAGGTTCTTATAGGCCATTTTGTGCTAGGAATGCAGCCTAGTTCACCAGCTACCTCTACAAATACTAAAATTCTATTATTTCAGTAATAGACAGATATAATAGTCAAGTTCCCTTACTCTGCATTTTATTATTTTTTAACATTTCTTTTCCCCAAAGTAGTACTTATATTATTTTATTACTTATTATTTTATTCATGCAATGCACCCCATCTATCATTCTCACTTTCCATTCCTCCCAGGTCCACCCTCACAGCCTTGTACCACCTCCCCCCAAAACAATACACCAAGTTCCATTTGTGTTGCCCATGCACTCACTGGAGCAAGTGAGACCCCCAGCGCCCAGCCCCTTAAAGAAAACTGAGTCCACCCTGGAGGTGGTGGCCCACGCCTTTAATCCCGGCACTCAGGAGGCAGAGGAAGGCAGATCTCTGAGTTCAACTTCCAGGACAGCCCAGGCTGCACAGAGAAATCCTGTCTGGAGAAACAAAAGCAAACACAAACAAACCTGAGTCCTTCCTTCCCCAGCTCTGCCAGAAGCCACCAACAATGAAGAGCTACACTTCAGCGTCTTTGTCACAGTTTTTAAGGACTCTCTTCGGTGGCTTCCAGTCTAGACTGTCTTTGGAGAGGACGGCTGTCTGGGGAGAGGTTGTCACGGAAGCCTCCGTTCTGAGTGAAGACTCTGAAATCATCTCTGCCACTGCAGCAGAAGCCTCCTGTCGGTTGGGTGGCAACCGAGGCAGCACGGATGAAAGGCCAGCCCCGCCTCCTGAGACAGCACGGATCACAAAGGTCTTTTCAGGAGGCTCACTCCAGAAAATGAACCATTCCTCATCCCACACGTCTTGCTGTTGGTCAGAGTCTGGGTGTTAGGAGGCTGGGCAGTGCGTTTGGCTGGTGTCCATCACCCTGGGCGTCATGGTAAGCAGCACGAGCGGGGCAGCAGTGGCCGCTCCCTGGGTCTGTGGGCGGACGGAGGGCACCTGCCTACCAGGCAGTGACCAGGAGGCTGGCCTGATGGTGCCCGAGCCTCCCGGCGGCCTGAGGCCCAGCCTTACTAGACAACGGCATTACCTCTCGACCTCTGCAGCTTCCTTCAGTCCTATACCCATCGCCACACCCCAAGTCCCTGGCTCAGCACGTGCTGCTCTGTTCCCATTCCGTGAAACTACTTTTTAAAAGCATCTTCCCCTAGCACCTGCCTGTTGAAGAGTTGTTTCCACCGCCACATCCCCCTCAAAGCTTCCACGGGTGTCCCCTACCCACCAGGCACGGGTGGCTTGACTCTCCTTTAATTCTCTAAGCAAACAGGCTAGAAGGAGCATAAAGTGATTTACCGCTACTACGTTCTTTGCACGTTTTTATATTTTCTGCCGACCTACTTTATTAGTCGAACAATTTGAAAGCTTTGAAATGATTTTTGACTTGAATTGTTTCTGTGCTGGCAATTAGACCCAAGCGCCTAAAATTTATTATGGGTGTAAAATTTGTTTGTAGACACCATTGATTATTAAAACATTTTACTAATAAATATACAGTTGCATTTCATCCAACAAGTAGAACTTAGAGTTTCAAAGCACGTGAAGAAAAATTTGCTCCAAAGTACATGTAAAACATTTTCATTTTAAAGGCAAAATTCCAACAGAAACAGTGAAACCAAATCACATGCCTTCCACATGGAATTTTGCTATCACACTGATAGGTGAGGACCTGTACTTACACAGCATGACTGATCATGCAGAAGTGTAGGAATATCAGAAAAAATTGTTTAACTTTGACTTTGTCACGGAATATCTTGTTTTCTCCACCTGTGGTGCTTGTAAGTTTTGCTGAGTGTAGCAGTCTGGGCTGATATCTGAGGTCTCAGAGTCTGCAACACATCCGTCCAGCCCCTTCTGGATTTTAGCGTCGCTTTTGAGAAGTCAGGTGTAATTCTAATAGGTCTGCCTTTACACTTTATACTTGGTTTTTTCCCTCGCTACTTTTAATTTTTTTTTCTTTGTTCTCTGTGTTTAGTATTTTAATTATTATGTGCTGAGGGAACTATCTTTTCTGGTCCAATCTACCTGGTGTTCTATAGGCTTCTTTTCTATGATTTTGTGGAAAATATTTTCTGAGCTTTTCAGCTGGGAATCTTCTTCTTCTCTTCCTATTATCCCTAGGTTTGGTCTTTTCATAGTGTCCCAGATTTCCTGAATGTTTTGTGTCATGAATTTTAAATTTAACCTTTTCTTTGACTAATGTGTCTATTTCTTCTATCATATTTTTAATGCCTGAGAGTCTCTCTTTCATGTCTTATACTATGTTGGCAATGACTGAATCTGTAGTTTCTGTTTGCTTACCTAGATTTTTTTATTTCCAGAATTCCCTCAATTTGTGTTTTCTTTATTTTCATTTTCAGGTCTTTAACAGTTTCCTTTACCTGTCAGTTTTTTTTCTTGGCTTTCTTGGCATTTTTAAAGGGGTTTATTGATTTCCTCTATTTTTTTTTTTGTTGTTGTTGTTTGTTTGTCTTTTCCTTAATTTTTAAAGGAATTCATTCATTTCCTCTTTAAGGACCTCTGTCATCTTCATGAAGTTGGGTTTAACATCGTCTTCCTGTGCCTTAGCTGTGTTGAAATAGTCAAGGCTGGTTGTAGGGAGATGGCCAGTCTCCCGTGGTGACGTATTTTCCTGGCTGTGGTTGACTGTATTCTTTCACTGATGTTTAGGCATCTGGATTTGGGGTGATTATAGGCCTGGGTGTTGATTTCTGTGTTTGTCTTTGTGGTTGGTCTTCCTTGGTTTCTGTTTCCTCTCTGGTCTTGTGGCTGGAGTAGTTTGTGGTTGAATAGAGGATCTCTGCCTGAGTTGGGGGGCTGGATTTCCGATGGCTTGGATGACCTCTGATCCAGCAGGGAGTCACTGCCCAAGTTAGGGGCTGGAGCTCTGGTGATGTGCATGGCCTCTGATCTGGTGGCGGGGAGGGGGTGGGGGTGTTCCTCTGGGGTTCAGGTGCTTTCCTGGCCTCTGGCGGGGTAGGAGGCTTCTGCCGGAGGTGTGGGCAGAGATAGGGTGACTTTTTTTTTTTTTAATAAGAGTTGCCTTGGTCATGGTGTCTCTTCACACCAACATAACAGTGACTAAGACAGGTGGTAAACAGGGGATTTTGTTTTTCTGAAAGTTTACGTGAAGGACACATTTTGCCTTATTGTGCATGTACCCAAAACTACCTCGGCTGAACTGACCCCTTTGTCTCAGACCTGGGTATGTTCAGGAACACGGCTGAGTGGGAATGGATGACAGAGAAGGGAGTCACCAGCAGCTGCCAAGGAAGCGTCATTTATTCCGTTGTTGAGGTGGAGTGCCATGTGCAGTTCAGTGCAGGCCAGGGGGCAAAGGTTACTAGGCATGCTGTTAGAAGTGTGTGTCCACAACCCGGCCAGGCGGGGTCCCAAGCTGTCTGTGTGTTTGCCTGCATCAGCTTCTCCTGAGAGACTTTTCCCCAGTCTGTTAGGGAACTGAAGACAGAAGATTGGTCTTCCGGGACTGCTTCATGTTAGGTGGGGACAAAGATCTGAATAGGGCAGAAATAGTCTCTAATTTCCCCTTGAGTTGCAATGTCTCTTGGACTCCATTGAGGAGCATTCATGAAATACCTCAGTTCACTGGTCTGGAGTTAAACATAGCCTGAATAGTCCAGGTGGCAACTCTTGGTAGACGATCACTTATAACTGGATTTTTCAGATCCTGCAAGAGATAATGTGTATGAGCTTATTGGGAATCAGGGAGAAGATAGCCATTCCCCAAAGGGAGGAGTGTTGACAGATTCCATGGTTTTTGAGGCCAGCAGGCTATTGCCCAGAGTTTGAACTGAATATGTTCCCTGAAGAATATTTTTGATATTGTGTTGGACTTTTCAAGATTGTACAATGCAAAAGGATTTACCAGACTGATCACAAGAATGCCAGGCTACATACGTAAGTGTATTGTTTTGTAACAAAATCTCAGTCATCTGATTTTACCAATGAAGACTCGGGAACCAGATGCTGGTGTGAAAGCCTGCTAGCTCAGAAAGGCAGAGAAATCACCCAGATGATGCCCCAGCAGGAAAAAGAATCTCTTTTCCCACTCTCTCAAAAAACCCTCAAACTGAATGTCCCTCCCTTCTACTTCCTGTGCATATCCCTATCCATCCTCCTGACTTCCTCTTACTCTGTTTTTCCCCCCTGTATTCACTCCCTGTCAACTGGTTGCTTGCTCCACCTCTTAATCTATGGTTGATTTTTTTTTATGCTGGTTGCAGAAAGCTCTTGGATTAAAGGTGTGTGCTGGGGCTGAGCCACACCACAACTAGAAACAGTTATTTCCAGTAAGCAACACAATTGCAGGGTGATTGTAATCAAATATCCTGTAACACTGTCCCCTTTTTGTCTAAATGAAAATGAAAGGTTTTTCACTCTAACACAGTAAAACTATTTATAATACCGAAGCCATTTCTGCTAAGCTTTCTACAATGTCCAGCTTGGTTGTATTTGACAGTTTTAGGATTGAGTATTTTTGAGTTCAAGTCTCCTATGAACTCAGCAATTTGAATGTCCTAAGCAGTCTGTGGTCTGAAGCTGATATTTGGGTGGTGCTTGTCAGCTTAATGGCAGTCTTGGCTAAGTAGAATGCAGCAGTCAACCCAATGGTGTCCACTGTTTGTCCGCCATCTAGAGAGAGAGAGAAGAGACGTGGGGCAGTTTTCCCCAGTGGTTAGGGTTACCACAATCTGGGTGGATTCGTCATTGCAGGGCCCAATCATCTTCTTGGGGAACTCAGAGGTTACTGTTAGGAATGGTCATGGTTTATTGTAGAAAACCTAAACATTTCAAATGTCATATCAGCAGATCTCTGGAGCACTTGAAGACACAATCTACTAAGTTCATCTGAGGCACACAAACTTTGTTCCTAGTTACCTGCTTCAGCCTCAAACCTGAAAACACATACAGGAAGCTGGATGAAGCTTATTTCTAGAATTAGTACTATGTATGACTACTAGTATCAGGACAGAAAGTTTATAATAATCATGTAGATTTTGACATAATATTTATACCTTTAGAAAAGTTAGAGAGTCAAATGAAAACCAAAAGATTATGAGATCAGTGGCAATAGAACAGTCCTTTATTTTCTGTTTTTCACTGTCCCATTCCAGGTGACTCTTCTGATATGAGACAGAGATTTTGGATTTTCTGTTAACAAGCATGCATAGTTTTAGAGAGGAAGAAAGCTGTATTCCAACCCCAAAGCCAGCTTAAACTTTTAACTGAATGGGGACCACATAAAGACCATTTGTCTGGAAAGGGCAGTAGAGACAGGCTGGAGGGAGACTATACCACTTGGCCAATTTACTCTTTTTCTTAGGACATATTCTCTTGATGATCTGTCCTCTTTCTTCAGAGGTTTTGTCCAGTGGTCTCTGGATTCCTTAGGTGGATTTATTCCTTAGGAGAATAAATCTCCTGGAAAGAGAGAAAGAGGAAAACAAACAAACCTGCCCCTACCCTATCTCTGAGGTTTTCCTTTTTTTGGCAGATTATATCTTCTCTAGGACAAAATTTTTTTTGGCAACAGAAAAAGTATTATCAACTTAGTGTATGTGGTAAGTATTTCTATATTCCCTTTTTTCTTTACATATAAAATCATTTAAGTGTATTTATTTTTAGATCACAAAGGGCATTCACTTTGAATGTCAGCCTGCATTTTATAAGCAACTTTTATATTTAAATCACCGTAATTCTTATGTGCCTGCCTCTGCCTCCCTGTGCTGGAATTAAATGTGTGAATCTCCACTTGGCTATAAATTACTTGTAATAGTAATTTTCATACTGTTGTCTTAGTTTAATTTGATTCTCCATTTCCCCTTATATTTTAGTGTTAGGGGTATTCAGGCTTTATCATCTTGCTGATTTATTCTGAATTTGTTCTTTGGCAAATCTTAATATTCTAGTCTTAATTAAGCACGATGCCAATTTGTCCAGTATATCATAACTGTGTCAGTCTTGCCTGTATGTGCTACATAAAACTTAAAAAAATAAAGTGTCTTTGCTAAGTTTTGCCAGGTTTTACCATTTCCATTCATGCATCCCCGGACCATTTATCTGCCCGTCAGTGGCTTTCTGTTTTGATGACCATACAGCTTTACCACGTCACGGGCACCACGAACTGGAAAAGACAGAGCTTTTCCCTTTGCCCTCCTCGTCGTTTGTTTTATAGCCAATAGTGTTGTGCTGATTTTGTGGTTCCTCCCTCAGCATTGGCCATTCCATGGCCTGGTCTAGAGGCTGCCACTTCCATTAATTTGGTTCTATTGGTGGTTGATGAACCATCAGTAAAACCATGCGTTAGCCAAATGTTGTCACCATTGGTTGGTCCCCACAGTGCCTCTTTGGGAGGAGGGGGGAGTGGTTTAGGGATGGGGATTGCCAGCAATCAAGCTATTTCCTCAGTGAGGGAAGGCACAAACCTCTTTGCTACAACATCCTGGTGACAGGAATTCAGATAGGTGCCAGTTCCACTGTAATACCTTCTCTTCCATGACAACACCTGCAAAGAACTCTGCCTTCGAACAATCCAGCCCTCATTGTAAGGGGCACCCTTATGACCATAGGGTGTTTGGTAATGACTGAATATAAGGGTCTCTGTTCCTCCTAAAATGTCCAGATTTGTTTCTCAAAGAGATAATATTTATTCTCTGTATATGGAAAGTGTTTGCAATAGAAGCCAACAGGCAAATGTTGATGTACTACTTTTTTGTTTTATGAAAAGTCTCCAGTTGCCAATTCACCAATAAATATGATACCCACAATTAGGATATCATCTGGTTCAATACTGGTCAGTGTTGCATGCACGGAGATGAGCTTACTGGCATGTGCAAAAGCTGCTCTTTGTTCTTGTGTCCACTGTAAACTAGCTGCCTTTCTAGTAACGCTGTAGAGGATTTTTATAATAATCTGTAAATATGGTATGTAATTTCTCTAGTGTGCACACATACCAACTAGGAGCTGTATCTGAGTGTTGTCCCTGGGTGGTGACATTAAAGGCATGTGGCACAACCACTTTATTTACTCACTGTAACTCTAGAATTTAGAAAAGCACAAACTTATAGAGATCCGCCTGTTTCTGCTGGGATAAAAGGCCACCACTGCTCTGGTCAACTATTTTATCTTAGCTCCAAATCACTCCAACTCTTAGAGAGTTAGAAAACAAGTTTGAATTGTAGTAACCCTTTGGACTTACTTAAAATTTTTAAAATCTATTATCTGTGATTTTTAATACCAACTAAAAAGTATCCTTTTTACTTAAGGAAAACAAAACAAAACAAAACAAAACTCAAAGGCTGATATACAAGATAGTGTGGCAGTCTACAATCTAACATCCTAACATGGAATTAAGGCACATAGTTTAAGAAAACCCATTTTTCATCTCATGCCAGTAAGGTAAGGGCGCCTTTGGTAAATTATCATTTGAAAATATTATTATTTTTATTTTTTCATGCTTAGTTAACCATTTTAAAAGTTGGGTGGTTGGAACCTCTTAAAGACCAACAGCTGTTGTGTCCTGCTTGTGTACAACCTGAAAAGTCTTTTTCTCTTGGTGTTGATCTTGCCTTTAAAGACCTCATCACCCTTTTGCTAATTCTGAATCAGCATTTTTAAAAGCAAAGATTCAGTTAGTATTTGCCTTCTGATCTGACACTATTCTAAGATTTACAGCTGAAGTTGATCTTTTTGCAAAAAGTCAGTGAAGGCTTCTTTTGGGCCTTGTATAATTTTATTTTAGTAAATGATTCAGATCTCTTTTTTGATTTTTTCAACCTTGTCCCAAGCATTTAAAGCTGCTAAACAACATGGTGTGAGTATCAAATTCAAGCTTTGTAACCTTCACCTAGCAACCGATCCTGGGAAATATCAATACCTGGAGCCTATGTCATTGTTCTATGGCTGTAGCTTCCTCTTCCTATCATGCTCACGCTGTGAATGAGGAGCCAAAATTGTTGTTGCCAAATCTTGGGGGATAATTCTGTTCTGAGTTGCCCATGAATTTAATATCTGCTTCATAAAGGGTGAATGCATACACATGAAATGATCGCTTCCTTAAATCTCCTCAAATCTAGTATGTCTGTAGGATTCCGTTGAACTTTTTCATAACTTTGGGGGTGCCTTAGATAGCAAGTGGATAAAATGAGGTTGTTTCTCTAACAACCTTGGGTCACCCCTTTTCAGTTTCATCATGGGGTGTCACAGTAGGTTCTTGTCTAAATTCTTCTGTGTCTGAGTATTTTCTCATTTTTATTTATAAGTCTCTCTAATTTTTCTCCTAAGGCTTGTATCATTTGGCAGCTGGGATGTAGCCAGACTATCGAAGAGGGTTAGAATAGATCAATATCTGCTCAGCTCTTCTATCTTAAATCTTGATGAATAAATCTATAGTTCTCTGTCTCCTTATTTGGGAGCTAGAATGAGTGACTAGAAAAGGCTTCCCAAATTATAACTATCTTTATATTCCTCACCTGCCTAAGGCAATCTAGACTTTTATGTCATTGGCTTTAATAAAGAGCTTGTGGCCTTTAGCTGGGCCGGAAGAGGAAGGCAGAACTTCCGGGAGAGAGAGGGATTCTGGGAGTTAGAAGGCAGACGCAGGTTATTTGCTGGTGGGACGTAGAGGTGAACGGATGGGAACAGGAGTGGAGAGGTGAGCACACGGCAAGGCATAGTGCCAGGGTTAGTCACGTTAAACTAGAAAGCTGGCAGGAAATCTGCCCAGCTAAAATACGTTCACTTAAAATACGCTATCAAAAAACCTACCTCTGTGTCAGTATTCATATTGCTGGTGGGTCTGAGGGTGGGTTTTGAGGTCTCAGAATTTTAAGCCAGGTCTAGGGGCTCAGTCTTCTGCCATCTGCTGATCTGGATGTAGGGCTCTCCGCTTCTTTTCCAGAATCATGTCTGCCTGCGTGCTAACATGCTTGCTGCCATGATGAAAATGAACTAAAGCTCTGAACTGCAAGTCAGCCCCAATTAAAATGCTTCCCTTTACATAATAATTACCGTGGTCATGGAGTCTCTCCAGAGCAGGAAACCCTAACTAAGACACCTCCTGAGGAGCTTCTTAGAGGAAGGTGTTGGCACCCGTGTGGGGTTAGACTACCTGAATGAGAGTTGGGGCAGCAGTTTTATCTATGGCCAGGAGTTATGGATCTAATCATAAGAGGATCCTAGGCGGCCATATGCTCAATCGAGTAGGTCGGTGGGTGCCATGTCTGACAGTGCCTCTTTCCCTGTGGTTAGGGTAAGGAATGGGAAAGGACAGTCGACAAAGGGGCACGGTTCTGTTGGTTTATGATGAGAAGGGACATGGTTCCTGAATCCTTAGTTCTAAAGAGTGTACTAAACTGGAAAAGGAAGGCCCCAAAATTTAGTCAGAGATATTTGAAGGAGATATGAGAAATCAAGACAGAGGAAAGAAGTAAAACCCTTCATATTGGTTGTACAGTATTGAATTGGTGGCTGAGTCAGTTTGTCCTGCCATGAAGGGTCTTTTGATGGCAGATACCCTAGGGGCTTTTAATTGTCTGGTGTGTCCCTGAGGATTGACAGGGACTGCCAGGATAAGAGACAGACGATGCCAAGCAAAAGTAGTAGAAAGAGGAGTCTCTGCTTAGGAAGGGGCTGTTTTGGCTGGATAAAAGTCTGATAGTCCTATCCTCATTTTGTCTCTGTTTCTTTCTCCTTGACTCCGTAACCCAGACATATGTGAGAACAAAGAAAAAAAAAACAACAAAAAAGAAAAAAGGCAGGGTGGGAGGCTAACATCCACACTGTGTGTGAGTGTGTGTGTGAGACAGCGTGCGCGCCCATGGCCCGGCGTCAATCTTGGAGTCACTGGGCTGTTTCCCCACACATGTCATCAAGCTTTCAATTTGAATTTGAAACTTGGGTAAGGCAAGTAGATTCAATTAAACAGTCCTGATCAAGCTGTGCTCTAGGTGATTACCTTCTCAGTTCTGGTTCTCCAGGGTGGTTCGGAAGTTGTCTGAGGGGCACTCTGCTCTCAGAAAATGGCCAGGCCTGCTTTGGGGGACAGGTGTTGGTAATCTGCCTCAGGCTCTGCTGTTCTTGGAATCCACATTGACTTCAAGTTTAGGATAATAACCGGAGACGCTCAGGTGCCTTTAGGGGTGTAGAAAGGTCATCATAAGCAAAATCTCAGTCATACTTTGTGCCTTCGGCCTTGAAAAGGGCTAAGTTAGGCACCAACATTTTAGGCAGGCATTCTTTGGCTGTGTAGGGTCTGAGAGGAGTACCTTTCTCCAGCCCTCCGCTTTCAGTCTATGCACGTGCAGGCAGGTGAAGTCAGGTTTTTACAGCTGGCTGCTTTTGTTTTCCTCTATAAGATTCCACACCTAATGGGACGAGATTTAATTTACTTGAAGTAGTTGACAGGAAAGCCTTCCAGGTACCACATCCGTATGGATTTTCACTTGGGCTAATTTGAAAGAAAGAGAGCGAGAAAGAGGGAGGGGGAGAGGGAAAGGGAGGAGAGAAAAGGAGGGGCAGACAGGAAGGCAAGCAAGCTTGTGTCATTACCTGGTGAGGTGGGAGGGAAACCTAAAATCCAAGTGGCAGCAAAGTCTGGTTCCACTCTAGAGAGCAGAGACTGCCTTGGAACACCTTGTCGTAGGCTTCTTGGATTCATTTAGCCTGCTGTAAGTTTGCTCCATGCCTCCGATAGAGAGGTACTGTCATCTGCCTTACTCCCATGACTCCATTCCAGGGGAGGCTCATGCTAGCAGCAGGGGCTCAAGAGCAGCTTCCGCTGTGGGAGGCTGGTCATCATTCCCCAAAGCACTGCAACCGTTTGAGGCTCCCAAAAGGATTTACTGGTCAGATGGATGGGTTTGTTAAGAACATGCTGTAGAATACCTTTGAATGCAAAGAGACCACAGAAAGAGAGAGTTGCTTCATGTTGCCAAGGAGGGGTTCCTTATTCCACTGTTTAATTTGAGATGTAGAGGGTCCTGGATTGCTAGGCTTGTTATCAGAAAGAGGAGTGTGTATAGCCTAAGACGAGTACATTCTAGTCTGTCCCTATGCTTGCCTACTTCATATAGTTTAAAAAAGTATCACTTGTTGAATTTTGGTATGGCAGCAGAGAAAAAACATCCATAATTGTCTTAGAGAGCAATTAAAACACTCCTTCATTATTTTTGCTATGTAGTCATTGGAATTCAGTCAGTTCCTGGGAGCCCCATCTCTGAGTGTTGTGGCACTGGGGACCAAGCATTTAGCACATTAGCGTTTGGGGCAAATTCTAGATCTAAACTATAACAGGAAAGGCAATGGATTGACTGGTTCCCAAAAAGATGTCCACATTCAACTCCTAGAACATGTGTGTGTAAGCTCCTGTGGGAAAGGGCGTACAGAGCCTCTAAGAATCTTGAAAAGATCATCCAGGACTGTGTGGATGGCCACTAAGTCCAGGGACAGATGTCCTTCCTAGGGAAAGGCAAAGTGAGATGATCCATGCACAGAGGATTGGGAAGGCGAAGGCGGTCATCCAGCCACAGGCCAAGGATCCCCAAGCTTGATCCCCTTGGACTTCTGGCCTCTGGGACTGTGGGAGGACAGTGTTAGGAAGGTGACACCGTGTGGCTGTGAGCCATAGGAGACTAGGAGGGGGTGGAGACTCACACTGACTGGCATGGGGAAGGGGGTGGGAATTCTTGTGACACCGGCAAGTTCATGGTCCGTCTTTACTTTGGTCCACTATGGTCTCCAAGTGGCCTTATGTGATGTGTTCTGTGTCCTTCTGAGGTCCAACAGGAAACCATTGAGGCTGGCTGTGGGCCAGGCCAGCACCTGACATACCCCAAAGCCTGTCTGGGTGGCAGGGTTTTCCAGGCTTCCTCAAAGCCTTCACCGACACACAGAAGGCAGAATGCTGAGAATCCAGCTGGCTTTTGATTACATTGTATGATAAAGAGAGTCACTATTTGTTTCTCTTTCTTATGATTCTGGGGTTGAAGTTAGAAGCTTGGGCATGCTGGCATGTGTTGTGCCCAGATATTAAGGTCCCCAGAAACCACCAGGAGCCAGACCACATATGCAAGAGCAAAGAGCTTTATTTGGGCTAAAGCTTGGTCTTTCCACCATCACCAATGCAGTGGATCAGAGAGGAGAGCCTGGGGCAACTACGTGGCAGGGTTTTTATTGGGGTTTGAAGAACCTAGCCCAGTAGTTACATGATTGGATGATATTCAGCAAGGACAAGCCTGCTGCAAAGTGACTGGCTAACCAACATAATCAACACTGAGTGATCTATCCACAGGCCTCAGGAATGCTAGGTGGGTGGGCTGCCCAGCACAGATGCCCCACCCTGAGAAAAGATTCCTTCCCATTCTTGTGGTGTATCCAGGCTGTTCCTTGGGTAGGGAATTTTATGGTTTTCTTATTCCTGGAATTGGTGCCTTTTGGGGGAGGGGGTCAGACCTGGTCCTTTGACATGTACTCTACCAGATCTTGTTTTGTAAGTTTTTGTTCTGCAACAGACACTCCTTGTGTTGTCTAGGCTACCCTGGAGCTCACTTTGTAGTTCAGAGAGGCCTTGAACTCGAGATCTTCCTGCTTCAGCCTTTCAAGCTGGGGTTGCAAGGTCACATAAGGTCAGGTAGTAATCGAAGGTATTCTTTTTATAGATTTTATTTATACGAACATTCAATGAGTTTGTCTTTGTTACTTAAACCTTTGGGTTTTCTAAATGCATATTGTCCTGTAACTGTCAATCTGACACAGCCTAGAACCAGTTGAGAGGAGAATCTCAGTGGAGGAACTGCCTAGATGGCTTTGGGCATGTCTGTGGGAGGTTGTCTTGATGGTTAATGCTATAGGAGGGCCAAGCCCACTGTGGGCCACAGCATTCCCTGTGGTTGTGGGCCGCAAGAGAAAGCGAGTAAAGCGTGAGCCTGGGAAACAGCCAGCAAGCAGTGTCCTTCTTGGGCGCCGGGTCCTTGGCCAGAGGTAACACTGTAGAATAGCAAGCAAGCCTGCCTGGAGTTCCTGCCCTGACTTGCTTTCTTGCTTCTTTTCTTTCTTTCTTCTTCTTTTGGTTAGAGTGTTTTTATCTCACAACAGAGCTGAATCTAGAACAATACATAAACATCTTTCAGTTTTTTAAAAAAATAACTATTTATTTTTTGCTAGTTACAGTTTATTCATCTTTCAGTTTTAACTTACAGCAAATACTGGCAAAGGTAGTGCAACCGATGTAATGAGAGCTGTTTGGAATCTCTAGTCAAGTGTAAAGAACCCTAAGGCCAAAACCTTTGAGAGCCGGTGGCCACTTAATTATTGGCTTTTATAAATATACCATGAGTGTTTTTCTAATTGGGGAGAAAGAACTGGCTTCTATAGAGCCCACAGAGGCAATATTGCTCAGCGTGTTATTCCCATGTAGGCTTGATTTATTAATAACTTGGAGAGGTGAGTTGAAGTTTTCTACTCTGATAGTTAACATATTGATTTCCGTTTGTAGTTCTCTTAATTTTTACTATGTAGCTAAGATCATAAGAGCTATTGATAGCATATACTGATTGAAAAGGGTTCACCGTGACACTTTTGAACCTGCCCTCAGGATCATATTCTCCTTCCAAAACGGGAGATTACATTGTTTCATGATTCGGCTTGCTTGCTGTGTGAGCTAGGGTAACTTACTTGTCCTGGTGCTTGGGTTTTTTATTTCTGTTTTTACCTATTTTTATTGCATTAAAATTATTTCTTTTATTTTTTTTTAGATTATAATATAATTACACCATTTAACCCTTCCCTTTCCTCACTCCAAAACCTCCCGTATACCCTTCCTTGCTCTTTTTCAAATTCCTGGCCTCCTTTAACTGTTGTTACATACACATATGTTTACACATGCACATATACATGCCTAAGTACAAGCTGCTCAACCTGGATAGTGTCTTTTGAGTGGATGTTTTCAGGGCTGACCAATTGGAACCGGGTAACCAGTTAATGGGGTCTTTCCCGAGGAAGACTATTTCTCCTGCCCTCCAGATTCTTTAGGTGCCTGTAGCTCTTCATATAGGGTTGAGGCCTCATGGGTGACTTAGTCTTCTTAATGGTATTGTGTCATCTTACAAGGCTATTGTCAGTAAATACTGCTCTTCCTGTCTGTGTTTAGGGGAGGAGCAGAAAAGGACAACGATTTAGCCACAGTTGATGTGCTGGTCCTCCTAAGTTAAGGAGGAACTGTGGTGGATTTTATATTATGTTCATTATATCATATAAGTATATTATAAATGGACAAAAATTAAGGGTGTTAGGGAAGAGTGGCCTGCAAAGGTGGCAGGAAAAGAGAAGTGACAAGCCTAAGCCCGGGGATCAAATGCAGTAGACAGCGTGAGAGTGGAGGGCAAGAAGGGAAACTGATCCCATGTGATATGGAAAGACACTTACTAGGATAAAGGTGAGGTCCAGCTCAGGCTTGGGTGTGGATATGGGTCATGGGGAATGGACCCATTTTCCACGTCGTTGCTGAAGACACCCAGAACAGAGCAGCAAGAGGACCCCAAGTCTTCTCTTCTTGTGTGCCTGGCAGATGAACAGGGGACAGTGTGGCAGCATGATGGCACAAGAGTTAAAGAAATGGTGCTGTGACGGGTGCCAACCCGCCTGTGATCAAAGTTGTGTGCCTCATCCACCATCCCTGAAGACAGCAGGGGCACAGAGAGCACCCAGCAACGGCAGGACAGACGGGGTGGTTTCTGGGCACAGACGGAGCTGGCATTGTGGAGAACACATTTTCTGTGAGAAAAGCCAGACAGTGGGTCAACAAAGGGAGAAATCCAGGACTTTCTGTCTGCCTCAGTGGCCAAAGGTAGGCGTGTGTGTGTGTGTGTGTATGTGTATGTGTGTGTGGTGGTGGGGGGTGGGGGGACCGAGACTGCTGGAAATGGCTGGCTGACAGATTTCAGACAATATCAGAGACAATGACGCTCAGGTGGGAGGCCAGGGTGGCGTCTACTTCTTAATGCCTTGAGGCCAGAGGAGGGCCAAGAGGGGCCTTATAGGTGGGGCAACCGAGAGGATTTTTCTAAATGCCACAGCGCCCTGCTGTGGAGTAGAATCTGCCTCCATCACAGTTTTTCAGGTTTGCTTTCATCTGCTAAATTAACCGAGAGGAGAACGGGGCAGCAAGACCTTAAGATTTTTAGGTCTGAGGGGGGAAGAGAGAGAGAGAGGGAGAGAGGGAGAGAGAGAGAGAGAGAGAGAGAGAGAGAGAGAGAGAACAAAATAAAACAAAACTTTGATTTTATAGTATTTGGATATGGCGCCCTCTAGTGGCCATTGTGTAGAATTAAATATTTTGGAAATGAATTCAAAATTTCAGAGACTAGAGTTGCGGCTTTGAGGGACTAGCCTGAATTCTGGTATGTGGCCAGATCTAGCCTGTGGCTCGAGATGTATCTGTGTGTCCTAGAACTTACTTTCTGAATAAGATTGGTGATTTTCTTCTAACCCTGAGGTAGATTAGAAGTCGTTGACTGTTGAGACACTACTGAGCCAGGCACATAGGGCCAGCAGGCGAGATGGATTAGAGTCCTGTCCTGTTGGTGCTTAAATTCTGCCTTAGAGGACGGGCCAATATCTAGAAGACAAGAAAGGGACCCTGTGGTCAGCACTTCCCAGGGAGAAAGCTGAGCTTGGCAGCAGCGTGCAAGCAATGGGACATGCGTTGGGCTGAGGTGGCCAGAGCCCATGTGGGGGTGGGGTGGGGTGCTTGCCAGCTCTGTGAGCCCACAGGCAGCACCTGCCACAGCTAAGAACGGTGAGCGGGTGGCATGAGCCGAGGCCACGGAACAGTGAGGGCCAGATCCCAGCAGGGCTCGTCAGTGTGGGCAGCCGTCGGCGTCCACCCAACAGTTCTCGTCCCGTCTTAACAGACTGAATTTAAGGGCTATTTGTTGAAATGATCGGCTTTGCTTCAAACAAATGGAAGAAATATTTCAAAACCCAAATCTGATTTAATCTGTTTGGCGCATCGGATCAGCCAGCATTTGGTGTAGCGAGGATATCCAGGTTGGAAACGGCAGGCTCCTGTTGCAAAGCGTTTTTACTTACGAGAGACATTGTCTTCTTGAAGCGGCTGCCTCATAGAGGCAGATCTCCTCCCGAGGAGAGACTGGACTGGCCTTCGATTCCAGTGAAGATGCTTCTGAATCCAGACTGCCTCTTCTGAAAGTGCTTGGCCTAGCCACGCCTTCAAATACGACAGCTCTTCTGCCGTGTGAAGGTGAGGATGCTTCAGTGTTGCCTTGTCACGTCATGGACTCTTAGAAGTGAGTGTTCAAATGCAGAGTTCCCTGTGGAATAGTTGGCTTCTTTTTCTCCACATGTGCCTCCTCTAGAAGAAGCTCTGTGAGAAACAGGGTGGGAAAGGCTAGACAGAGCCAACCCTGTCAAGCTTCTAAGAGGAGAAGAAATGCAGTGTAACCTTCTGATTGGCATGCACCCAGCTGGTAGCCGCCTGTCCTCTCCTGAGTGTGGGCATCTGTACCAGCATGTGGAGGAGAGAGATGCAAAGGGCATCGCTGGGACTGGAGAGTTGGCCCAGCAGTGACTGACCTTGCAGAGGCCCCCACCTTAATTCCCAGCACCCACACCACAACCACCTGTGACTCCATTTCCAGGTCATCCAATGACATTTTCTGGACATACGCACAGGCAGACACACAGACAAACACACACACACACACACACACACACACACACACAGACACATACCCACATGTAGATACACACACACAGACATGCACAGACGCGCACATAAACACATACAACACAAACACATAGACACACACAAAGAGACACACAATTAAAAAAAATCTAAGAAGAAAATAACACTTGTGAGAACAGTGCTTGGTGAGGAGGAAGGGCAGAAAGAGAGGGCGAGTCTGTGAGACTGAACGTGGCCGCAGATGTGGAGAGCAGAGGGCTCTCTCCGTGGGGTTTTCTAAGTCTGCCCCCCAGTCTGGTGGTGGAGACAAGTACTTCTGTGTGGTTGTTCTTCTCCAGGAGTCAACATTTCCTGCTGAAAACTAACTCATACTCTAGACAATAGGATAAATGTGGCTTAGAGGCTGTAGCAGCTCGCACCTACGCTTTCAGGGATTGCTTGAGGCAGGAGACTCGCCTCAGGTTCACAGCTGCTGCATACAGAGCGAGATCCCATCTTAAACAAACAAAACCCAGAAAAAATAATAAATAGATATAGATACAATTAACACACAATGTGGCTGGACTTGCCCAAGGGAAGGGAGGCGTCTGTGTGGCAGAGCATGCATGTTTGGTCAACAAGGCCAAGACCCAGTCAGCTACTTAGAAGGCCTGTGCGGTCCACGTCCATGCCTCCCAGTTTACATGCTGATTGTGTGGACAAGACACCCGAAACCTGGAGCTCGGCACCTGCGTGTCGCGCTTGCGTCGGAGGTCAGGTGTCAGTCTCCTTCTGTGAGGACGATGGCGTGCCTCTCAAGGATGTGGCGGCCCTTGCCGCTCAAAACAACCTCGTGGGCTGTTCCTTAGTTACTCTTCCTTCCTCTGTGATAAATGTCCCGACCAAAGCAACTTGACGGACGAAGGGCTCCTGGTTTGAGGGCGCTGTCCAGCATGGTGACGAACCCCTGGCAGCAGGAACTGGAGCGAGCTGCTTGCATTGTGTCCACAGAGAAGGAGAATGAGCTTTCTTTTTGCTCAGGTCAGGGCTGCAGCCCCCCCCCCCATGGTGCTGCCCACAGTTAGGGTGGGTCTGCCTACCTCACCACCTGACCCTCTCAGGTGCGCACTTCCTCCAACAACGCCACTCATGCCAACAAGGCAACGCCTCCTAAGAGTGCCACTACCCACGGTGGCTATTTTCCTTCAAACCACCACAGTCACACTAAAATCTGACTGTCAGTCCATCCTGCCTCCGACATACTGACTTCCTGCAGAAGGACCTGCGCTCTTCACAGAGCTCAGGGTGCACCTGAGCCTCGAACACAGAAACTAGGAGCATCCGGGAGAAGAGAGGGTGCAGGCCCAGCTGCGGCCGCACGCCAGAGAGATGAGCGTGCACACAAGATGCAGTGTACGAGGACCACAAAAGTAAAATGGCTGCTGTTTCGTTCCTGTCGTCCAAATTCCAGGCAACAGAGTCTTTTGCGGCATCCCTCACCAGGAACATACATGGAGAGAGATTCTGGGAAATGTAATCCGGGCTGGTGAGGTCGACACAGTCTACAGATGCTCCGTATATGCACCATGTTACTGTTGTTACAATCAGAATAACAATGTTACTGTTGTTACAATCAAATGCTATTGCACTACACAGGTACTGACTCACCACCATGTACACATTGCCGTTCTTTTCTCCATGGCACCTCATTTCATCCCTTTTGAGTTGTTACAGCCTTTGCTGTTTCATACAAGGCTGCCATGAAGGATGTTGCCCATTTGCTTTTCCTACGTGCAAGCATATCTGTACATTAACTTCGTGGAACTTCCTCAACTAGTTTTTGGGTTAAAATATTGTCTAGTTGTTCTTTGCTGAGATTGTATCCATTAATAAAAGTATGACTTTCTTGTTTTCTCACAGTCTTATAACTTAGTGACTTACCAAGCGTGTTTACCTTTGTAAGCATATAATAATGATGACATGAAAGTGTCAGGCTCCATCATCCTAGTGCAAAATAAGACAGCAATGTTCAGACTAGAAGTTGCTGAATTTGCTCTCCCAGAAAGCAAATGCAGATACGAGGAAATGAAAATAAAGTCTTACAAATACCCGATTCACTGTGACTATGCACCTTTTGAACAGTTTGTGTTTGTATTAGTCAGAAACACAAGCCATGGGTAGGACAGGCATGAGTGGCATTGGTGGGGATAGCCAAAGCTAGCCCTTGGCAGGGAGGAGTAGGAGGCATCCCTTGGAATCCATACAGGACATGCCCAGACACCAAACTCTCTGCACAAGAAGATTTCTGACTCTGGAGGAGAAAGCAGGAAGGGGGTGCTGCCTCTGGGTCAGGCAAAGGCAGGCGGCAGGTGGCGGCAGCAGCAGGCGGGTTTGCAGGAGGGGGTTTCTAGGGAGAAAGGGGAGAGTATGTTAGGGTGTGCTGCTAAGTCCTGAATGGACAGATTAGCCAAATAATGAATTTTCATTGCTGGACCTTGGTGTGTTTAGTCTCAGGAATGAGTCAGTGGCCAAATAAGTCCCTTGGGGGCTAGCTTTAGGAATGCAGTCTAGTGGTTTAGCAAGGAGAGGAAAGGGGGTTCGCGAGACCTTCCAGTGCCATGTTTCCCAGGCTTGGGCCTTCTAGAGAGCCCTTCAAGCATCGTATCAAGAGTCAGTATCATGAATCTGTTATTTTGGGAGACACAGGAGGGACTCTGAAATGAGGGAAAATGATTTAAATGAGATATTATTGGGTATGGCTGTTGCAGTGTTAATTGTTCATTTCACAACAGACACAGCTGCACAGGGGTTTTAGGTGGCTTCCTGTTTTCTAGTTGAAGATCGTTTTAATCAGTAGGAGCTTTTCAGCATCTCAGCTTTCCTTTTCAGCAGTGTTCCCTTTTCCTGGGGGGACTCCGGCACATTAAATGAGAGCATGACCAGAACATGCCTGGAGATGCGCTTCTCAAAAGTGTGTAGACTGGCCTTGTGGCCGGTGTTTGCAGTGGCGTTACATTTGTTACAATCATTCAGGAGCCATTCAGGCACGTATGACATTGATTTCATATCCTTTGGCAAGTGTGGGGACGTTTTATCACAGTAAGTTATCAGAGATGCGTTTATGTGAGTGAAGGGAACACATTAGTAGCTGTCAGGCGTGTGCACCTGTTTTTCTTGAGTCAGAATCCCCTTCTGCTGGGGTTAAGGTATGTGAGGCAGTGGTGGTCAGCGTCCCCATTCTAACAGCGAAAGAGCTCCCCTCGTTAGAAGTGTGCTGGCTTGACACAAGATGAAGTCATCTGACAGGAGGAACCCCATGAGAAAACGCCACCATAAGACCAGGCTGTGGGCAAGTCTATAAGGCATTTTCTTAGTTAGTGATTGATGTGTGAGGGCCCAGCCCATTGTGGGTGGGGCCACGCCTGGTCATAGGTGCTATAAGAAAGCGGCTGAACAAGCCCTGTGAGCAGCACCCTCCATGGGCTCTGCATCAGCCCCTGCCTCCGGGTTCCTGCCTGCTTGGGCTCCCACTCTAATTTCCTTTGATGAGGAACAGTGACGTGGAAGTACAAGCCAAATAAACCCTCTCCTCCCCAGCTCGCTTTCTGTTATTGTGTTTCATCACGAAGGCAGAAGGGTAAAGGGTTACG
This sequence comes from Rhombomys opimus, assembly GCA_010120015.1. NCBI lineage: Eukaryota > Metazoa > Chordata > Mammalia > Rodentia > Muridae > Rhombomys > Rhombomys opimus. The sequence goes on along the minus strand of REGO01000081.1, from coordinate 2,850,463 downwards.
AAGGGCTTGTGATCAACCCTACTTTCACGCTAACAAATCCATTGGCTACATTTTCCCGAGTGCTTGAAGCCACCTGGGCACCAGACTGATGAATTTGTCATGCACAATACAAGAGACAACATGCATTTTGCGTTCTTACTTTTTTTTTTGTCCTCTAGGTTCCAAGGGACAGTTTGGGGGCCCTGACCCTTGTGAAGGTTTGGGGCGGGCGATCTTGGTGAAAACACCGACGTTAAAAACGTGTCGCTTGTCTGAACTTTGCCCTGTAGAAAATATTGTTATCGAGAAGGGCAAATAAACACCCTGGAGGGAGACTGCCTCTTCTACCGCTGTTCACCTGAACAGACAGCTTGAAGTCTGTAAGAGCTGTCACAACACCGGTGACTCAGGTGACACAGTGCTGGAGACACATGGGTGATTGTCTTTAATAAACACTAACGGCAGCTTTTCAGCTCACTGCTAAGTCTGAATTTCTGCTTCTTCTTCCACGTTCTATTTTCCTTCCCTAAGACACAGTTCTGTACCCCACTTACCATATCCTGCTTATCCTGAGAGTCAGTGATTCCCTTGTACATAAAGGATTGTATGGGAAGGAAATAGATACTGGGTTATGAATACAGGATATGAAAAACTAGAATAACTTTGCATACGTCTAAGGTCGGGTTATCAAAATAAAATAAGGAGAGCCCAGTATTCATGACTTGGCCTCTTAAGGAAGCTTCAAATACCCTGGAGCATTCCTGGATTTTTAAGTAACAGCCAAGCATTCGAGACAGGGCTCCCTGCACCCAAGATGGTAATGAGGGCAGATGTTCTAATGAACTTGGGTGATCACGGGCTAGGATGCAGGTGGTGTCTTAAAATGCTCAGTCATGAGCCTAAGAACCTTCATGCTGCAGACGCGGGCTGAGAGGCCTTGTGAATAAAGAGATCTCTGGGGACAGAATCATGGTGTCCATAAGAAAACGTATCACATACACCAGCCCCCCTGAAATGGCTAACCTTTGCCTAAGGATGCAAAACAGATTTTCTCAGAGTTCTAAGTAAATCCCGGAGGTAATAGGGCATGCTGAACACAGTGAATATTTCAAGAACGAATCTCTTCGGAGCTTCTGCCAATAAAATATTCTCTAAGCTAAGGCGGCTGTCTTCTCAGCTTCTCAATAATGGAAATGCTGGTCAAGGTGCCAGCTATGGCGCCTCCGGGGTCAGGAAGGACTGACCAGTGCTTCGGGTTCCTTCAGGAGAGGATTCTCTTCGTGCTTTAAAAAATTCATCTCCTCCAGTCTTTATCAGAGAAATATAATGAAAACCCCACACTCCACTCCAGCACTACTTACCCCGCTAATCTAAGAAGAGACAGTGATGTTTGGCTGAAGGATGGCTTCCTACAGCGATGCTGAGGGCTGGAAAAGAGTCTCCTTTTTCTTTGTTTTTGCAACAAATCAGGAAAAAAAAAAAAAAAACAAACCCCTGACATTATGATGTAAAACTATTAGAGAAAACATTAGAGCCAGAAAACAGGCCGCCCACAAACCACCTCACTGAATACTCTTTTCCTTCCTTCCCCATCGAGACAAAGCCTCACTATGCTGTCCAGGCTGGCCTTAAGCTTGCAAGCCTCATGCTTCGGCTTCCTGAGTGATGGGATGATAGTCTTACACTGTCTTTATTCTTTTCGTTCTATGAATCAGAATGTATTTAGGGATAGCTACTAGAGATGGTGCAGCAATGGTCAACTAAATTTACGACTGTTTCATGGTAGAGTACGATTTCCTTAAAAGTCAACACATGTTGCTAGTGCGTCTCTAAAAACCACGGCTCTTTTTAGCTTAACTGTCGTCTTACTTTATCAGAAAAAAAAAATAGACTTTCTTTTGGTTGTAGACACTGGTTTTGGGGGTCATTTCTAGTTTGGGTCCAGAATAACAGGAACTATTACCATCTTCTCATCTGGTATGGCATGGAAACCACGCAGTCAGTTAACCTAAAATCTTTCTTGTACTATTAAAATACAAACCAAACAGGTCATGTAGCTTAGTGGGCGGAGCTGGCCAAGCACATACAAGGTGCTGGGAGCTGACAGCTCACGAAGGTGTGGCGAGTAAGGACCTGAGCTCGGTCGGTAATTGTCTGACATTGCTTCGCTGATACCTCTCAACAGGCCCAGTTCAAACTCTCATACATTACATGTGGGTCTGTGATCTAAGAGATAAAAAAAATGCTGTACAAAAGGAAATAATAGATGCCACTGAGAATATACTGGGGATAATCTCCTTTTCTTGGTGGTCCAGTCTGCCTACTCAGGACATTTGGAATGACTCAAACCTTTGGCTCAGGAGAGCTATGATGCCATTGTCAAGGCAGATGTGTTGCTGAATCAGAGCAGAGACTGCTGTGTTCACCCAAAATCTACTTGTTCATTTTCCCAGGTGCACTGATGGCCATGTTGACCAGCTCCTTTGGCACTGGGTGTGGCCATGAGACTGATCTCCATGTGACCTGTGAGGTTATGAGATACGCCATATTTCAGGCCTGGCCTACAGTGGAGAGCAAGGGCCTCTGTGGGGTTTCTCTTTCTCAATTGAGTTAGAAGAATTTGACATTGAAGATCTGACTTTGAATGAAGGTAGAGGCACTGATGGAGGCTTAGATGTCAAATCATCATGTCTGATTAAAAGCACTTATTTTGTACTTCAGCAAGATTTAGGCTATGTGCTAGGCAATGGAGACCTTGGATTGTGTCCATAGCTGCAGAAAACATTATCCAAATTAATATAATTTTGAAACAGACAGCTATTTTTTGTTTAATTATATATTCATTATTTTTGTTTCTCCGCAAACAGCTATGATGATGGTTGAGAGGGTACCAGCCTCTCAAAATAAACATATTTTCAAGTTTGAAACACAACAGAGGCTGAGAGAATACTAGAAGAAAAGTTATCTGTAGGGTCATAAACAGCAGAAAGCAGGACCTGAGCAGGAGGGGAGCTGGGAGCAGACTGTCTGGGCTGGAATCTTGACTATGCTGCTGTTTATCTGCAGCCTTGGACAGCTAACCAAACTATTTTAGATGCAATTTCCTCTTCAATGAAGGAAATAATAATGTATATCCCATAGGAATCTTGTGTGATTAAACTGTGTTCTATGGGTCAGATGTTTATAGTAGTGTCTGGCAAAGTTAGCACTCTATAAGTGCTAGATGATAATGGTGATGATGGTGGTGGTACTGGTGATGATTATGAAGATGGTGATGGTGGTGGTGGTGGTAATGATTATGAAGATGATGTTTTGGTGGTGGTGAAGATGGTGATGGTGATGCTTATGAAGATAGTGATGTTGGTGGTGGTGGTGATGATGGTGATGGTGTTGTTGGTGAAGATGGTGATGGTGGTAAGGGTGATTATGATGATGAGGTTGTTGTTGGTAATGTTATGAAGATGGTCATGTTGGTGATGATGGTCATGTTGTTGGTGATGATGGTGATGTTGGTGGTGGTGATGATGATGTTGGTGATGATTATGATGATGGTGAGATTGCTGGTGGTGGTAATACGAAGATGGTCATGTTGTTGTTGGTGGTAATGATTATGAAGATGGTCATGTTGTTGTTGTTGGTGAAGATGGTGATGTTGTTGATGTTGTTGGTGATGATTATGACGATGGTGAGATTGTTGGTGGTAGTAATATAAAGATGGTCATGTTCCTGGTGGTAGTAATGATTATGAAGATGGTTATGTTGGCAGTGGTGAAGGTGGTGATGTTGGTGATGATTATGATGATGGTGAGGTTGTTGTTGGTGGTAATGATTATGAAGATGGTGGTGGTGGTGGTGGTGGTAAAGATGGTGATGTTGGTGGTATTGATGATTATGAAGATGGTGATGTTGTTGGTGATGATTATGATGATGGTAAGGTTGTTGTTGTTCCTGGTGGTGATGACGATGATGTTATCAAGTAAGTATCATGTGTCAAGCAGGAGCCAACAGTCCAAAGGGGACGAAAGTAAGGTTGGGCAGGGTAGAGCTATGTGTGAAGCTCAAGCTATGCTGTCTTGTCAGTCTTTGGGCTAATGTCATTCCTCATCAATTTTTTTCCCATCTGGGTGGATACAGTCTTGCAGTAAGATAACCTCTATGGAGGGTCCTCTGGCACATCTGGAATGAGCATCCCTCTTTCCTGCTCAGAAGTGTGGGTATCTGCTTCCTGTCAGCATTCTGCTTCATGAGTACCAGGTGGGATGAGGCACAGTTCCCATCCTCTCCCTCTCAGATTCTTTCTGTTTTCCAGTGCTTAAAGGTATAGAAGCCAAGCTACTGTTTAGGGAGTCACTGGGCTCTTTGACTATTACTGTTTCTGTCTCTGGTCAGCCTGCCAGCCAAATGACAGGCTTCCTTTTTCTTTAAGATTCATTTTTACTTTTAATTATGTGCATCTGTGTGTATCTGTGATGTGGCTGTGAATACAGGTATGTACAGAGGCCATCAGTTGAATCTTTGAAGCTAGGGCGCCAGGGATTGCAAGCCCTTGATGTAGATACTCGGTCCTCTGGAAGAGCAATATTCTCTCCTAACCACTGAGCCATCTCTCCAGCAACAAATGACTTAGAGTTATACTTAAAACAGCAATTTTCAACCTGCAAGTCGTGACCCTTTGGGGTTGCATAACAGATATCCCACATTTCAGATACTTACATTATGATTCATAACAGTAGCAAAATTACAGCTATGAAGTAGCAATAAAATAATTTTATGGTTGGGGATCACCACAACAAGAGGGTTGAGCATTAGGAAGGGCTGAGAACCACTGACTTGAAGGCTCACGGATTTCTAAGCGAAATAAGGAAGGAGAGATTTTCGTCTGAAATTTATTAAGTAGAAAATGAGCTTAAGGTTTTGTTTTGCTTTGAGATTGAGTCTCACTCTGTAGTTCAGGCTGTTTTTGAAGTTTCTGTATAGCCTAGGCTAGCCTTAAATGCTCCATCTCCCTGCCTCAGCCTCCTAAGTCCTGAGGTTGCAGGGGTGTGCTAGCATACTTTCTTAATTTATTTTTTTATTGCAGTAAAGTGCAGACAGCACAGGGTCACACTTTAATCACGGCTAAATGTGTGACTGCGTGGCCTTGCTCACACTCATGTTGTGCAACTATATCCATCACCCATCTCTAGAGCACGTCCCCCACACCCAGCAGGCACCCAGTGCTCATAGGCACATATTCTCACTCCCAGCTCTGCTACCAGCTGTTCAGCTGTCTATCTCTCAGCATCTGTCTAATCTAGGTGCTCCACATAGGCAGAATCCTATAGAATTTGTCCTGTGTGTCCATTTCATTTTGCTTAGCACGGTATAGCCCGATTTTAATCTTTTTGTGGCATGTCTTAGTTAGGGTTTCTATAAAACTTAGGGTTTCTATTGTTATGAGGAAACGCCCTGACCAGAAAAAAAAGCAAGTGAGAGAAAAGGGTTGGTTTGCTCTACACGTTCATATTGCTGTTTATTATTGAAGGAAATGAGGACAGAGACGCAAACATGGCAGCGCCCTCGAGCCATGGAGGGCACCGCTCACTGGCTTGCTCTCATGCTTGTTCAACTGCTTTCTTCTAGAACCCAGGACCACCAGCCCAGGGGCCATATCACCCCCAGTGGACTGAGCTCTCTCCATTGGCCATTACCTGAGAAAATGCCAACAGCTGGATATTGTGGAGGCATTTCCTCAACTGACGCTCCTTCCTCTGATGACTCGAGGTCGTGTCAAGTTGACACAAAACCAGCCAGCCCACGGCGCATAGTAGAATTTCAGCTGTTTGAGGATGGGTGAGTCTACCTACCACAATTTGTTTCTCTACTCGCCTATATTAGGGTTGCTTCCAGCTTTTGTCCACTGGAAATCATGCTGCCCTGAACATTGATAAATATGTCTCCACTTTCAATTCTTTGGAAATATTCCTAGTAGTGGACGTAGGAGATTTTAAAATGCATGTGGCCTGGAGCTATGGCTCAACAGGCAGGAGTGCTGGCTGCTTTTCCACAGCAGCTGGGTTCAGGCTCTCAGATGGCTCTCACAGCCATCAGAAACTCCAATTTCTGGGCATCTCATGCCCTCCTGTTCTGCAAGGAAACCGGGCACACACAGGGTGCACATACATGGAGGCCCAACACCCATACACATAAAGAAGAGAAAATGCATTTACATTTCATTGATTAGAACTGTGTAAATGTTTTCCTACAAGGAGCAAAGATGGTACTTAGCAGCCGAGTGTTGTTTTTTTTAAACAGTCTCTGAAGTAGAGGAAATCAAGACAAGGTGGGGAAAGGTGGCAAAGAATTATATTTAGTGAATCTGCCTAAAGTATCTGCCATGATATACAGAAACCCTTGGCAATGGAGCTGGATCGCAAGACGCTGTACTCTGTGGTGGGGACTGCAGAGAAGATGGGCTCCTGGTGGGAACTGTGGTGCTTTGGGAGTTCTGAACACTGAAATCCAGTGCCAGCCTTCCCTTGGATCTCACCTGGGATGGTTTGTGATTTATGAGAACTGCCTCATCTACTTTCTGCAGAATTTTAAACATATCCGCTTTTGATAGGTAATTGTCCATGCTTTGGTTTATATAAAATAGGTTTTCCAACAGAAGGTGGGCGCTCAACTGTAGATAAAGGTAATTAAATGGTCATTAAGTCTGGGTGGCTTAGCAGTAACAACACAAGTGAGGACAGGACAAGATGGCCCCCCAAAAGGAAATCCTTCTTATGGGAATCTTCTAAACTAATAAACACAGCTAGTTTCTGTTTAAAAGCCACTATCCAAGATTATTGTTTAACTACTCGGACACTTACTAATTTCTCTACCAAAATACATTTATTTATCGCCTTAAGTTTGGCACCTGGGTTTAACCATCAGCTTTGTGGACACTGAGCACTCAGAGTGAAGGCTCATCTTTTATACACATTTTTAAGTTCTCTAGTGTTAAGGAGTGAAGCATTGGCGTAAACATTAGCAGTGGTGGGCTCAGGAGCCGTGTGGAAGATGTGATGATCAACAGGTGGGTGAGGGAGTTTGTTCGCCCCTGGCATGTGTTGCTAAGGAGAGGAGGGTGTGGTGATTTTATTAGGGTGCCATTTCAGATGCTGCTTCACAGTCAGAAGGTAACAGTGGCCTAAATGGTCCATAGAAAGAAGATTCCAGGGAGGAAGGGAACCAAGAAATTGGAAGAAGATGGATCACGGGCCGAAGGAACTGTGTTTTCTTCTTTCTTATCGAAGTAAGGTGGAACTGGGGAACCTATGAGAGTCAGGCACGAGACGGAGGCAGGCATGCATCCAAAGCAGCAGACTGCAATGCTGCTTTCAAGGTGGTTCAGCAGGAGGAGGAGCAGGGAATCACAGCAAGAATGGCGGGACTGAGTGAGCTCCAGCATGGAGGATCCCCAGTGGAAGGCTTCCGCCTCTGCCTCCGTGTGCTCCAGCCTTTTTCATTCACACTTTTGGCTTCCCCTCACCTCCCACTTCCTAGTTCACACTCTCACATCTTTCTCACTTTGGATTCCCTGGCTTATCCCCCAAATCAAAGTCTTGTGTGATACCCAGTTTACTTGCTCTCTCTCCTTTCCTGTTTCTCTGGCAGAACCTCAACTCTGACTAGAATCAACATGACTGGCCTTGCTTCTCAGGAGTGCACTGCCCCGCTCAGACGTCCTGTGCTCTCCTTTGGTCCAGGAACTCTTCTCTTTTGCAGCAATAGCTTTGTACCCTCCCCTTTCTCTTTAGATGCTCCATATCCCCTCTTGCCTTCTGACTCTTAGCTGTTGGCTGACATTATTTTCACTGAGTGAATAACAACAACAAGCAAAGAATGACCTCAGAGTCAGTGATGCTTCCTACACATTGTGCCTTCTTGATAGACTACATTTTTGCCTTTTTAATTAAATTTGTTCTTTAACAATGTTATACAAATGTGCAATGCATTCTGGCTACTCTCTCTCTCTCTCTCTCTCTCTCTCTCTCTCTCTCTCACACACACACACACACACACACACACAGATTTTTTTTCCCACCCCTGTCAGATTCTATCCCCAACATTGTCTTTTCTACACAAGTCCCATTTTTACATTCATATCTTTTTCTTTTGTTTTGGAATCCACCAAATGTCACCAGAGCCATTGGTATGACCGCGAGTTTGGAACTGTCCACTGGAGCCTGGTGGAATCCCTCATGGGTACACAACTGAAGACAATGAGTAAGCCTCCCCTACGAGCCACAGTAGTCAGTAGCTCAGCAGACAAGCTGTTAGAGCCTGAGCCCCTCTCTGATCCCTGGTTGACAGGCCCAGCTGAGGCAGCCTCAGCTGCTGTGGATTGTGACGGCAAAGGCTATGTCAAGCCCAGGACACAGCACTTTGCAGCCCTTCTTCCTTCTATCTTCCAGCTCCAGAAAGAATGGGAATTTGTTCTGTCTCCCTCTGCAATGCTCCCTGACACCTGAACAGGCTGGCTGAGACTCTACAGAGTGGAAATAATCTTCCTCTCACATTTGATTCTCCAGTTTCTCTTCTCTGGGCTTCTACACTGGGTGGGGTAAAGAATGGGTCTTGAGTCCTTTTTCTTCTTAAGAAGATTTCCACCACCCCCTCTTGCAGCCCCTTCTGGTAATCCTGCCTCTATGATACAAGGAACCTTCAACCCCAAGTCTGCAGGGTTTCTTTGGCATGCATCAGACCACTTCTTGTGGTTTTAGGTCCTTGGCAGTCTCTTCAAGTAGATAACTCAATTATCACTTAGAATCTACTTTGTAGATTCCTCCTTTTTACATCCCTTCTGCAGTCTCATTGCCTCTTCTGTTGTCTCTGCTTCATAGATTAAAGCTTTTTAGTGTCATTTTCGTGGGGATTCAAGAGGGAACAGAAATAAGAGCAGTTGCTCAGGCTTTGACATTCTGCCCAGAGCTGTCTGCTTTCTCATCCCACTCCAAACAGACGGTTATCCTACTGCTTTCCTCAAAACTCCTCAGGATCAGACCTTGCCTGACCCACTGGCCAGTTCTCAAGCTGGTTCACCCCCCTTCTCAGAAGGATCTGTGATGTCTGTCTGTCCGTCTCTGGTATATGGTGGACTGCCATCTTCAAGCACACTGTCCTCTCTCCTGTGCTGCCCTCCGTCTCTTTCGTGGCTTTGCTTTCTCGCCCGAGCGCTACAGTGTCCTCGGGCTCCATCCTGTACTCTCTTCTCTATTAGGATTCTCCTCAGTGACATACAGCACTGTGAGTGTCAACTATTGCCACACCAACATCTTCCAAACACACATCTTTATCTTTAATCTCTTGAATGCCCTGGACTCTGTTTTGTGTAAGTCTGTTTGTCTGCCTGACATTTCTTAACAGAAGCTCAAAAGGCATCTCAAATTGGCCCTCTCCAAAGTGAAAATTTATTTTCCTCCCAAATCCTTTCCCATCTCAAGCTCTCTCATTTAGCTTGTTCACAATATTCCTCTTAGTTTTTGCTCAGGAGTCATGCCAGGTCGCCCTTGATTAATCTCTTCTGTTCCACTCACAGCAGTGTAACCAAAGATCATTGCAAGTCCATCTCTATGGTACATCTGGGCTGGATAACCGCTTGGTACCGCTCTTGGTTTGAGGTGCTCACCTCTCGCAGGCAGGCCTGTGGTAGCTTCCTTTCTCTGTTCCCTCTATGGTCGGCCTTGTGCTCCCCTCACAGCCCAGGGGATCTCTCTGAAGAGCCGGCTACTCAGGTCACTTCCCCAGCCACTCTGCGGCATCTAGCACATTCTGGGTGAAGTCTCTTCTTACCTACAGCTCCAAACCCGACACATTCTGCCCCCCCACTTCCTTTCCAGCCTTACTCTTACTCTGTGTGGGTGACGCTTTTTTCTTTGTACACACCAAGCTCCTCCCTGCTTCTGAATCTGTTTGTTCTTCCTTTGCCTGAAATGCTTCTCTTCTTGCTGATCTTTGACTTGTTTACATATCTGTTCAAACCCCATCTCTTCATATAGGCCTTCTCTATTTGTCCTATCTAGAATAAACTCTCATCTCTGCTTTCCAAGGACCCTGGGAACAGTCTCCCAGTGGTGACACTGTGGGCCTTCCATGAGGGAGGGTGTTACCAGCCTGAGTTAGCACGGAAGAGCTCGTATCTGCTAACTAATAGACCACTTCAATAGGAATGCAGGCATTCCTTGTATTTGCTTAGTTATTATACAATGCTAATTAGCCAAGGGGGTCAGAAAAAGATGGTGATTATCTATGGAATGCAGCAGGGCATTCTGGAAAGAGACTGTGAATATACAGAGAGTTAAACAAGGAAGTGCTCATCAACCCATAATAATCAGCTGTCTATTACTATGACAAAATACCTGAGATAGCAAACTTAATAAGGTAAAAAAAGGTTTTATTAGTGAACTTTCGGATCATAATCACTTGGTGCCATGGCTCCTGGGAAGCAGTGGAGCGGTCTATGACAGCAGGCGGCATGCGGCATAGAAGGCCGGGGGCAACTGAGAAGCCAAGCAGAGGCAGTGAGAGGAAAGCCATGTGAAAGGCCAGCCTGTCAACACAGGGTCCCAGGATTTTCAGGAACCTCTGAAGCCTTTCTGTCAGGTCCGAAGAGGTCGACTTCATGTTTTGCTCTGTGGTCTCTCCTGAGTGTGGAAGCACACTCAGACAGCACATCCTAGTGACTCAGAGAAGTCACGTCCTCATAAGCTGAGTATTGAAATACAGGGCCTTTGGGTCTTCTCACTAGTTTTCAGGATGCGCTGAGACTAAGTAGATTGCAGTCACTTGTAATACTGACGAGGATATTTATCTGCTGTGGAATCTATGCCCAAAAGAGCGAACTGGTGCCGTCCAACTGGGTGTGCCTGAGGGTACCTGGGGTCGTTGGTATTCTAGGTGGGGGTTTCCAGCAGGAAAAAGAATGGGAAATGCCAAGGCCTCCATCCCCAGTCAATCCCTCCAAGCCGGTGTCTTAGGCAGGCTCAGGGCAAGGAGCCTAAGATGCTAGATCACTCCCCAAGTGAGCTGCTGAGTCTAAGTGTGACATGATGGTGTTTGCCCAGCCACTCAGCGAATTGTCCCCCACTCCCCCCACCCCCTGAAGCTGCCTGGGCTCGACAGGCTGTCAGCCACATTTATTGGGAACCCGCAAGCGATGTGAATTGGTAGGCGATCCAGGCATTGAAGTAGCAGTTCCCAGGAGTTGAGGGCAAAGTTATCTATCTATCAAATCTTGTCTCTCTGCTGACATCTGAAAAACCCAGGCGACACCCACACACCTGCGGCCTCAGCAGCAGTCCAATTAAAGGTTGCAGCTTTTCTTTAGTTACTTTCTGACCTTGGCGTCTGAGAGAGGGTGTTAGGCTTCGCTTCTAATCAAACTGCAGAGGCGTCTCAAGGTCCAAAGCATTTGAAAATTAACATAGGTGGCCGTGCACGCGTGCATGTCGCATGTTTTGCTCAGTCACTTTCAGTAGGATCTCGCTCAATTTCCAGACAGTGACTGATCACCATGCCCTCACTTATTTCCACAGGCAGAAGGAACCTGTCCAGAAAAAAACCTGAGCATGCCATGGGATAAAGGTTTAAATGGGCTTCCTGCCAATGGATTGCATTTGATAGCTGCGTGGGTGCAGCCCATGGCAGGAATCCACACCGCTCACAGGAGATCTGTGGGGCCCTAGGGTGTTGCAATGTCACTCTGTCTGGATATGTGACAGCCAGGATGTGGGATTTGGTGATTATTTTTGGTTTGGTTCGTTTCGAGCTCAGAAGAAAGACTATATATAAAACATTGAGAGAGGCATAACTTCCAGATTGTCAAGGTTGGTGCTAATAGTGAGTGATATACTAATATGTGTCCTATGGAACCACAAACTTGCAAGAGCAATGCTCGCGCACTAGACGAAAGGATAAATCTTCTGTTGTGTAATGGGGAAGGAAAGCTGGCAATGTAAATGCAGTCTTAATATTTTTTTTTCCCAGCATTGCATGTGTAATTAGGCATTCAGTGACTTCCTCGTCTAAGGAAATTTGACTGTAATGAGAGCTATATAGCTAACTATTGAAGGAGATTTTTGAAAATGCAAGGGTAAGGATGGAAAGGTATTAACTTTGAAGAAGTATTATATCCTTGGCCTTCAAACCAAATAAAAGCAAACAAACAGCCCCCACCTCACACAATCCACCCATCTGCCAACACATGAGCCCTGTACATAGATGCTAGGCTCATATTCTTGGGCCAGAAAGAGAAGCCTCCAATGACCTTTATCTCCTAATGTGTGCATTCTGTTTTATCATTTAAGATTTTCCCCACAAAGGGCTTTTGTTTCAGGAATGCAATGTCCTAGGCATCTGAACAGGGCTCAGTTTGTGAAGTCAACCCAGGATGTCTTGGAAATGCAAGCTTAACCTTGGTGAATCCAGTTCACCATTGAGAAGAGAGCTTCAAATGTGGAGTTTAACTAAATGACACACGGCATGGCTCCCTCCCCATCTGCTAGCTTCAACTCCCAAACTTCCAGGCGACCGCAGGCGGGGCTGGAAGCAGAATGCTGGGGCTCACACCAGTGCCATGTGTTTGCTAGGAATCGAGGCAGGAAAGGTGTAAGAAGTTAGAGAGAAACCAAGCTTAATGGTCAGTGGCTGTGGAAGGCTCTCAAGGGCCACCAGTCCACGGTCCTTATCTCTGGCATTCTGGGGACAGTCCTCAGAGGCTGGATTAGTCCTACTGACTCATGTCCCTGCTTTCTTCAGCATATGTGGCCAGAATCCCTGTGATGTTTCAACACGTGAGGGTGAACAGTTGGTCTGTTAGGGAAAGAAATTCTTTCTAATCAGCAGTGACTAAAGAAATTGATTTTGGAAAGAGGTGGACCTGCTCTGGCTTTCTGAGCACTTGCGGGAAGTATTTTGATCTGTCAGAAGGGGGCATTCTTGCTTTTCCAGACAAAGGCAGTGGCAGCTTGTTCCCCAGCAGCTGCGGCAGAAATCGCAGCACAGCTCTTTGGGTGTCTATACAGAGTGGGTGTGCTATTCTGGATGCACGTGGGCCCTGCCTATCTGGAAACCCGGGACATCACCTGGGAGCCCGTGACAGGCCTGGGCTGGCAGGCCTCAGGCCAGACCCACCATGAGCAGAGAAAAATTTAACAAGGTCTTAGGTGGGCTACAGACATCTTTAAGTTAGAGAACTGCGCTTCAAAGCCTTCTTTTCAGAATTCCTGATGGTGGGGGTGGGGTGGATGGCAGGCAACTCTGGTATTGCCAAAAAAGATTCGTGGGCGTCTAACCTCAGCCTACTGCCTGGCAGTCTCCAGTAGAGAAGCCGGACAGTCCGTGTGTTTAATGAACGCCCCGGAGAATACCAGTCTTGGTCAGCAGTAAGGAACAGTAGTAGGTGGCCTTTTCTTTTTGCAAGAAACACTAAATGGCTTTAGGAAGTTTTTGTTGTTGTTGTTGTTTTGCTTGGTTTGGTGTTTTTTGCTTTGTTTTAAAGCAGGCTCTTGCGTGTAGTGTAGACTATCCATCAGCTCGCAAGGCTTCCGGTGCGAAGATTACCGCCATGCTTGGCTCACAGAGAGCTGAAAAGCTGCTGTCCCCTGGATGCCTCTTCCTTTAAAAGATACAGTCTCTCCTTTTTTTTTTTTTTTTTCTAGCCACAATTACTTACTTTTTTTCTGATTTAAAATTTATTTCTTTATTTAGTGTGGCACAATGTGTGTGGGGGGGTTGAGGACGATTTACAGGAATGTGATCTTTATTGCAACTCTGTGGGTTTTAAGCTTGGGGTCCTTACCTGCTGGGTCATCTGGTTGGCTGGTCACTACTGCTCTTAAACACAGGATGCTGACTACAGAGGAAAGAGACTCAGAAAAGCACAAGAAAAGCAGTGCCAGTCGAAGGAGGAGCTTTGCTGTGACCCAGCAGAGGGCAGCAAAGCTCGCCCTGCTGCCAGGACCTGCCGAATCCCCATCGTGGCCTGGCTTCCAGAAGCCCTCTGCTTCTCACTTCGGTGACTTAATGGGGATGTTCTCAGCCTTCAGATCTGCTTGGACTGTCATGTTGGACAAGCCAATGTGTGTGCCTGTGTCCGCACGTGCGAGTGTGCATGTGTGTGTGTGAGAGAGACAGAGACAGACAGAGACAGAGGCATAGAGGAAGAGAAACAGGGAGGGCAAGGGGTCACAGTAGATGCTGGTCAGTCTGTTAGAAATGGAGCGTGAACCATTCACTTTAGTTGTTTTAACTTTTCTGGACACATATTTAAAAAGATAAATTCATAAAAAAATCTATTTTAATGCTGTTTTTAAATTCTTTTACTCAAAATATCCAAACTGCGGCCTTTTCAGAATGAAACCGATATATACCTTATTGGGAGTCTCTCCCACCCCTTCGTCACCTGTCTCTGGAATCCAGTGAGTTTTGGTTTCTTTGCCTGCAGTGCATCTCAGTTTGACGTGACCCCACATCCAGTGCTCAGGACTCACAGTGACTGGCAGGCACAGTCAGACACCTTGGGCCTCAGAGGAGAAACGGAAAGATGGAGAAGCAGGGATTGGCAACAGAAACAGGAAACGAGAATTTAGCATCATTCACAGATCCCGTTTTTATACGTGAGAAAATATGGGGGCACTGGGTTCCAGTTCATTACCCAGTGATGGCCGGCCGTGTAACCAGAGCCGGGCCAAGGCTGGAGTCAAAAATCGGAGGACACTGAGCAGCCGCATCCCAAGTGGCTGAGGGCAGCATCTGCTGCCGCAGCTGGGAGCGCCCGGGTGCTTCCTGTTTGTATGTGTCTGCTTTTTCACAACCACTTCCAGGCTCACCCGAAAGTCTTTTGAAACACATTTGCTTTACCTGGAGAAAGAAAGCCTGGCTGAGGAGAAGTTCCTAAGGTCTCCTGAATGAAAGCCACTGCGCTGTGGTCCAGTAATCCCTCAGGGCTTTCCCTTGGCCTCACTGCAGAGGTCAGGTCTGGCACACTCAGGTCTCTGCTGCCTCCAGCAATGCTGCTCTGGGTTAACACTATTTTGGGAGTGTGGTTCTTCATTTCAGTGCGAATTTCCTCATCTTTCTGCACAAATTGAGTGAAATCCTTAGTGCATTTTTCTTTCCCTTAGATGGATGGGAGCTAAAGAGAATGGAAAGGCCTCCAGCTGTTTGAGGCTCTGTCCTCAACGACAATCAAAATTCTCCATCTTTTCTTGTTCATAGCACTTTCTGATTGAGAGAAGATTCCAGCATTTATCTGCACCTGCAATTTTGACAAGAAAGGAAAATTTAAAAGACCAGTGGAAGAATTCTCCGAGGGAAGGCGGCCAGTCCACTGCAGCCAGCGCCTGAGACTCTCTTTTTTGCATTCCTCCATCAATTAAGCTGCAGTCACATATCGGAGAGTGTAACTTTAGTCTGTGAGCAGAAATGCAAAAGTGTGTGTCGATGGGTAGCTGGAACGGCCCTCTGGAGTGAATATTACTTGGAGAGCAGCTGATGATCCATTTGGCATTGAAATGGAGAGGATTTTGAGTCAAAGAGGCCACTTTAAATTATAGATTTGAGTTTAGTTGAAGGTCAAACTTCTCTTGCATGAATAAAATCTGCAGAGGTTTTGGAATATACTAAAAAAGCCGGCTACCTCAAGCACATAAGCATTTCCTTCAGGGGATAAAAGCAGTTTAATATTATTGCCCTCTGCATAATTATTGATCATATTAGCATAGGAGAGACTGAGATGGAGGAAGGGGAGAACAATCCGATGAGCACCTTGACTCTCCAGGCCGCAAGGAGATTTGACAGGAGATGGAGGAAGAGCAGAAAGCGAATTTGCCAGTGACCAGTAGTTTCATTTTGGCTTAACAAATGACAAAAGGGGCAACCGGGAGAGAAAGCATTATCTAGCTAATGCCATGTGATGTATTTCCAATCTCCAGGAGCTGTGGGAGCAGCTGTGGGGTTCATGGTATGGATTCGGTTATCTGGATGCCTGTATAACCAGGTTCCAAGCTTCCCAGCAGCCAAGACGAAGAGGGAATGCAGTAAGTTATAAACTGTTATTTAAAAGAGAGAAATGTCCCTCAAAGAAAACAGAGACATTCAGGAGGAAGGTCCTAAATATTAATGGCATTTGACCCATGATTGTCAGGCTTTTCCTAAGAGATACTGGGTGACATTATAGATAGATGGCTAGAGTTTGGGGAAGTGTAAATATACAGGTTTTTTAACCTGTTAAAGGAATTAATTTCTTGTCCAGAGTCTTTCCCCCAGTGCTAATCTCATGTCTATATTTTCCCCCAGGGCTTGCTGGGTTAATTGGATTACAGAGATAATCCCTCTCCCATAAAAAGTAATCTCTGCAGGTTTTGGACTGTGCATCCTGCTGGATTCTGTAGGATTATCTCTCAAAGACAACAATTAGAAGCTCTGGTTGGTGCAAACAAACCGCCATTGGTGCTATAATCCGTCCCAGTGAAGATGGACCAGGGAGGCTTTGGGGGTCTCAGTAATGAACGGCTGCTCCGCAGCAGTTTGAATGCTAGGGCCCTGATCAGTATGGCTGGCCACTCAGTATTCAGGTAACCTTCACCACCAAGGTTCTGGGATTTCTCCGAGACACAATTCCCCTCGCCAGTTTTCCAAATGTTATCCAAGGAAACCTGGTTCTTCACACTAATCCTACCAAGATTTGGAGATCTAGGAAATGTGGGGAAATCTGTATCTTGCCATCTCTGTCTTTAACATTGTAATTCCCGTGGGTATGACTCAGGCTTAACAGGGTTCTGCTGATATAATCTGTATGTGTGCTCATATGTGTATATGTGTGTGTGTGTATGTGTGTGTAAAATGTCTATGATATTTTATTTATTATTTTTGTAACTTTTGAACTTTTTTTTTAATTAGCATACAACGATAACGGGTCTCATGGCATTCTAAAACAACCTTGCTGTGTTGATCCTCTGCACCCTCTCTCCATCCTGCTGGTCCCTTCCTGGCACCAGCTTTCCCCTGCACTTTCACATCATGTCTTCTGGTACCATCTTCTTTCCCCTCCTTGTCTTGGACCTCTTCTCCCCCTCTGATGGTCCCCTTTCTAGTTTCATGACCCACACCCCCACACCCGTATTTGTATATCTGTATCTATCTCTATATAAATTAAAATCTAGGCTCTGCATATAAGAACGTGGTATTTGTCTTTCTGAGTCTAGCTTGTTTGACTTACTATAATAATTTCCAGCTCCATCTATTTTCCTGTAAATGTCATGATTTCACTTCTCTTTACCGCTGAATAAAACTCTACTGTATATATGTGCCGTGTTTTCTTTCTCGTTCGCTGGTGGATGGACATACAGGCTGCTTCACTGCGTAGCTATTGTGTCTCTGTGATGGGAGTGCGAACTAGTGCAGCCACTATGGAAATCAGTATGGAGATTTCTCAAGCACTAAAAATAGGCCTGCTGTATGTGACCCAGCTGTACCAATGCGAGGTATATGACATTTCTAAGAGCAGTTTTCAAGCTTATTTTTTTTTAACTCCATCCTTTCCTAATGTATTCTATTGTTATCTTTATTTACTCACACACTTCGAGGCCGGGTCTCGTCACCCAGGCTGGCCTCAAACTCGCCCTGTAGTAGACGGTGCCCTTGAGCTCCCGCGTGCTGGAGACTGAGGGATGCATCACTACCCTCAGCTACCGAGTGCTGAGCCCAGAGCCCTGGGCATCAGGGCCGGCGTTCTTCCAACTGAGCTCCACCCGTATGCCTTCACACATTTTGGCTGTAACCTTCCTTTCTCCCCAAAGCAAGCACTGGCTTCTGGTTGGTAACTGTGAAGCTGGATGAAGCGCCCTCAAACTCTTAAAGCTTAGCGATGATTTAGCTGGATCCCAGCACTTGGGAGGCAGAGGCAGGAGGATCTCAGTGAGTTGGAGGCCAGGCTGAAGCCATTACAAGCTCCAGGACAGCCAGGACTCTGTCTCAAAAGTCAAAAACCACAGCTGGAAAGACTAGGGATGACTCCAAGGGGATTTCCTCGCGTTATTCTATTGCTTTTTGTCACGTTACGCACAAAAGACTTAAAGTATTTATGTGTGAATTAATGGAAAATAACAATGATAAACACACGGTAATATAAATAACTGACTGTTTTAATTATTTAATTAATCCAAAATTAAGTTGTATTTTCAAAAATTCAACAAAAATGACTGAGGCGGGTGGCTGTTTTGGATTTTGCAGATATCTTTGATGCCTGGCTATGCGGCCTATGTGTGGGTTCTCATGCCTGCTTTCATGTTCGTCCTGTTACAACCTGTTATTTTGCTGAAACGGCAAAGAAAATCCAACCTTCTAGAGGTATGAAAATGAAAAAGGAGACTTCTCCATATCCTGTGGGTATTCTTTGATGCTACACCAAAATTCCACAAGGTATGGGAAAAAGAAATGATGGCAGCAAATCTTTGCAGACCCCACGTCACTGAAATCTGCCGGTCAGTCTTACAGTTTGGATAAGATCACTCACGTGCTTATCATGTCATATGTTCTGTATTTGGAAAACACAGGCTGTCTCAGCTGTGCTCATCTTCTGGCTGCTCATGCTTCAGGTGCGAGGCAACACTTTGTATATCTGTGTCCAGTAGAACTTTGTGTGTCTGTGTGTAGCACCCAGTCACGTGTGTGAATGAGCGTGCCACTGCTCTCACCCGGGGGGTGTCGAGAACGCCCTGGGAAGCGGGCAAATCACTGCAGCAGTTAACAAGTTTCAAAACTTCCAAACTCTTATTTGAAATCTTGAATTTCATCATTGGCAGTAAATGCTGTCAATTATTTTCCTTGTTGTAATGGACTCAGAGGAAATGAGCATCTCCCGTCTAAGGCTGAAGACTGGCTGTGTCCCTTCCGACCGAGAGGAATAAGAAAATCGGAAAAGCCCCCGATTCTGGCAGCTTGGCAAGCTCCCTGTGCATTTGCTCGGGGTCTTCCTTGGAGAATGTGCCAGGGCACACTACCCATTTCATCTCATAGAACAGTAATCCCAGGCTTTGAATTTTATGAAAGTTCGAAGTTTTACTGCTTCATTAGGAAGATTCTTACGGGATACTGCTTTTTAAATAAATCAACTGATCACTTGATTAATGTGTGCTGCTGGAGGCAGGGTGCGGCACCTCCCCCACACTTCACCATCACCCCCAGGACTCAGCACGAGGTGTAAAGGAACACAGTGTCCATTTGCACGGCAATAAAGAGGCAAATTAGCTAGCAAAAGGGACCTGAAGAGACGCAAGGAAATAGCCAATAAACACATGAAAAGTTGCTTAATATCAGAGAGGTAAAAGTCAAAGCCATGGGATACCACTTTCCGCTCAGTCAGCCTCTGTGATGGCTAACGGTGTCAACTTGACAGGTTGGGGACCAACCGCGGCGGCAAGCCTCCGGGCATTTCTGTGAGCATGACCTAGAATAGCTTTACTGGGAGCGGAAGATCCAACCTCACACCAGATGGAACAGGAAGAGCTGAGCACCACCTTCCACCTCTCTGCTTTCTGACAGCGGTAAAGTGTGAGCGGCTGCCTGGGCCCGCCATCACGGGCTCCCCAGCACTGCGGACGCGCTCAGGCTGCGACACGAAGTAAAGCCCTTCTCCCAGAAGCTGCTTTTGTCAGGGTGTTTTATCACAGCGACGGAAACCTAACTCGATGGTAACTGCAGTGAGAAGGTCAGTTGATAAACTAAGCGCTGACAAGGGTGTGGAAGAGTCCGAAGCCTCACACACAGCGGGTGGGAACGTACGGTGACGGGACACGCTTCTGTTCGGTCTAGCCGTTTCCCTACTGGGCAGAAACTCGGGAGGAATGCAAACACACATGCACCTGAAGTGCATAAATACTCACAGCAGCATTCGTCACAGTATCCGAAACCCAAAGAGTAACAACCCTAATTGTCCATCAACTGACAAATGGGTAAACAAAAGGCAATCAATCTCCCTTGGTAGTGAAGTATTATCCCATTCACAGAAGGGGCGGATGCACCTTCAACACCTGTTAGGAGAAAGAGGCTGGTCACAGACCACGGAGACAGAAGGGTGGGTGGGCCTCGGGGGAGGGGCACGGGAGGTGCTAGCTAAAGGTTTTCTTCAGAGGTGACGGAAGCCTTCTAGAATTCTCTGTGCTGGTGGTTGGACAAGTGTGCAGATAGCCTGAGAAGCGCTGAACTGCACACCGCCACTGGACAAACTGTGGTGTGTGGATCACGTCTTGAGGAAAGTGTTGTCAGGACGGAGCGGGCCCAGTGAAACCTTGGCTTTTTATGTCTATAAACCAAGGTGAAGGGGTGGGGAGGAATTTTTAAAAAATGGCAGAGCGAAGCACTTTCTTCTCTACACCCTCCACATCCCTGGGCTCTGCTTCAGTCTCACAAGGGACTCGTTAACTCAGTGTGACACGGCGCAAGATGCTGCTTAGCTGATAGTGTACAAAAAAGCAAGCTGGTACTCTGCTTTGTATTCCAGGCTCTCCTGGGCTTGAGTACCACCAAAAGTGCGAATTCTGAGTTGTTGAATCAAGCCCATCTTCAAGGACTTCCAAGCTGAGGGTCCTGTGCTGGACAGTGATCTATGTCCGTCAAGGCCGCT
Source organism: Rhombomys opimus (assembly GCA_010120015.1). Lineage (NCBI taxonomy): Eukaryota > Metazoa > Chordata > Mammalia > Rodentia > Muridae > Rhombomys > Rhombomys opimus. The sequence continues at coordinate 2,829,834 of REGO01000081.1, read as the reverse complement.
TCTGGTTGGGCGGCCTCTCAAAGGCTCAGCCACCCACTCTATCTGGACACACTACGACCTTTCGTTCACACATCTTTGTAACGACAGCCCGTGTGGCATCTGGAACATGAGCAGATATTGATCTTCAGTGACTTGGGCCAGAATCTGCCACCTCTGTGGGCAAACACCTCTTTTTCAAGCGATGCCCTAATTGCTATCGACGGATCTGACATTCTCTGTATGGGCCTGTGCTCATTTATTTGGCTGCTTGACTCAGAAGGGCAAAAAATGCACTCAGAAATAGAAGTGTTTGACCCTGCCGGGGAGACTCAGTGGCCTAAAACTTGTTACTAGGGAAACTGTGTTCCAGTGTCTTACACTCTATGGCCTGCTTTCCCAGCTGCCACAGGAATGCACATTCTCCATGGCCTGTGAAGACCACAGAGAGGAGGGAAGCAGAGCACCCAAGAAGTGGGTGGCAGATGACGGGGGTGACCAGGGAAGACAGAGGGCACATATGGAAGACTCGCTGTTTCCTTGGAAGCTGTCATTTATACAACAAATAGAAGTTCTAGAAGGACAGTACAAGAGAGCAAGCAAGACAAGCCACGAACAGTCCGTGGGAGGTCACGGTCCGAAACACGGCGAAGTGGATGTACTTACCAACCTGCTGATGAGGATGCCTGGCAGGCAGCTAAATTAGGCACATTCGTTGGTGCCAAATGCTTAGGTCTGGTGCTTCCAGAGGTTGGGAAAGCATAGGCCTGGAGAGAGCGGGAGGTCACAGATAAAGATGGAGCTGCTAAGTGATGGTCCAACACTAAGACCCCTGAGGCAAGTGTGAGTTATAGAGTAACCTTTACATACTGGTTTGCATATGCAAATTGACTGTATCTTCTTGCTCTTTCAACACCCATCTTGAGATATCCTTCAAGGGTCCCATGTTTTAGCCTTTCCATGTGCCCACCCAGCCAAAGTAGTTACCAGCTTTCCCACGGGGCATAATGAGCACCCTAGAGAGGAGAAGATGAAGCTTGACCTTGAAGGAAAAATGAATTTGGGTGGTGACCTTAGGCCTGCCAGAGGCTAAGAACAAAGAGTTAGAAGGAAGAGGAATTGGCCAGAAATTCAGGGATAGAAGGTAAGGGGCGGGGGAGAAGAACCCCAGATCAAGGAGGCTAGTCAGAGGCTTAGGGACAAGGGATCCTCCAACAGTCAGCAGGCCACTCGGCCAACTGCTGTCTGCAGAAGGATCCGGACAGAATTCTTTCTGCTTCACCAGATGCTGTTGTTGTTTGTGCTTTGAGATCCTGTGAGGTGCTGCTGGGAAGGAGACGGGGATGAGACACAGGGGAAGCTTGACAGTAGCAAAACGAGGTGGCAATATGAAACAAGAACAGTCGGATACTAGGGAAAACAAGGTATTTCTTAAAAAAAATAAAAAAGGAAGAGAAACTGAAGTCAAAAGAGGAATTTAAAAAAGATAAATTCTGACAAAAGTGCTGGGAACTGGAAACTGATACAGGAAACCAACGGCAGATGCAGGTTTAGGGGCCTGATATTTCAAGCAGTTTGGGGAGGAGCTCCTTCCTCTTGACACTTTGCAGCCATGTCCCGGCATTCCTGAGGGACTCCAAGTACCAAAAACTTGTGGGTTCCGCCTGCAGTGCACACCTCCCTTTCTTCACCTCCCTTCTCTCCTCCCATCCTGGGAGCAGTTCCTGGCCCAGGTTTGTTATCTCCTAGCGCTTTTAACCCTTTCATGACAGGACTTTCCTCCTGCTATTTTGTATGCCTGTGTGCGTTCTCCGGCCATGCCACTGCAAGCCTGCCTTCTGGAGCAGAGTGCTTGGTCCCAGTCCAGTTAGGAAACCCGGGGTAGCAGTGCTGTCACTTTGACGTGTCCTCAGGTGAAGGGGAGTGGATGAGAGTGTTTCCCAACAGACATGTTACAATAGACAAAAGATCAGTTTGTTGTGGGGACGATGGGTCTTAGCTGACAGCTGTGGAAATGGGGGCTACTTAATCCTTTTGAGTCCCCGGTGCCTAGTGGTGTGCCTGGGTGTTGCAAAACTACTGCCTTGACTCAAAACAAAGACTTTGGATTAACCTGCAGGCAGGCAGTTTAAATGGCTAACAAGTAAGAATTACAAAATATTTTCCTCCCATTAAAATAGCAATTTTATTATTAGTAAGACATGTTAAATATATAAAAATACCAGAATAAAGAAAAGCCATTAATGCTGTGTTAATCATATCTTTTATAATAAAATACGTATGTTCGAGATGGGACCTTGCTCTGCAGTCCAGACTGGTGTTCAGCTCAGGACTCTCCTGCTTCAGCTCCCGCGGTGCTGGGGGGAACCCACACGTGTGACCACACCTGCTCAAGGGCGCTTTTGAGAGTGAACCGGAGTAACTGGCAGGTTGTGCGGCCATGCTCCCACTGAGCTCTGTGCCCCAGAGGTGCCACAGCGGTCTCTGTGCTGTACAGTCTCCTCGTGTGTTTTCCTCACATGGACTCTGTACACGCCACCGTCCAACCTCCGAACAATCACTTCATGTCAATACACATAGATGTTTACCATTGTTTTTAAGGACCACACACTACTTTTAAAATATGCTTGTTTTAATCAATCCTGTATTGACAGGATTATTTTGTTTCTAATTTTTGAGAACGACAAAAATTTTATAAGGAAATTTCAAGTTAAATGTTACTACTTCATGAGTTGGAACTTTGTAAGAAGAATATTCAGACGACTAATTAGATTTTTCTAAGGCACTTTGGCCTCTTTGGTGGCTGTCTCTTTGGATGCTGCCTTTTTTCCATTGTATGGTTTGGGCTCTGCCAAAAATCAGGTGCCCATAGGTGTATGGGTTTATTTCTGGGTTTTCAGTTCAATCCCTTTGATCCACCAGCCTATTTCTATGCCAGTACGGTGCTGTTTTTATTACTGTTGCTCTATAGTACAGCTTGAGATCAGGGATGGAGATACCTCCAGAAGTTTTATTATTGTATAGGATTTTTTTTTTTAA
>REGO01000081.1:2738326-2826732 GCA_010120015.1 Rhombomys opimus | reverse complement strand
TTTTCATTATTCTTTCAAGATCTGTGAAAAATTGTGTTGGTATTTTGATGGGGATTGTATTGAATCTTTGGTAGGATGGCCATTTTTACTATGTTAATACTACTGATCCATGAGCATGCGAGATCTTTCCATCTTCTGGCATCTTCTTCAGAGACTTGAAGTTCTTGTCATACAGGTCTTTTACTTCCTTGGTTAGAGTTACCCCTAGATGCTTTATACTATTTGTGCCTATTGTGAAGGGTGTGGTTTCCCTGTTTCTCAGCCCATTTGTCGTTTGTATACAGGAAGGACATTGATTTTTTTTTTTTTTTTAATCAAACTTGTATTCAGGCACTTTGCTGAAAAAGTTTTCAGCTGCAGGAGTTCTCTGGTAAAATTTATGTATCTGTGAATAGTGATACTTTAACGTCTTCCTTTCTGATTTGTATCCCTTTGATTTCCTTTAGTTGTCTTATTGCTCTAGCTACAACTTCTAGCACCATATTGAAGAGATATGGAGAAAGTTGGCAACCTTGTATTGTCTCTGATTTTAGTAGGATTGCCTTACATTTCTCTCCATTTAGTTTGATGTTGGCTATCGGCTTGCTGTATATTGCATATATTATGTTTATTGTTATGGGGCTTGTCTTATAAATTTGGGTAAGTTGTGCCCTCATTTTCATTGAGTTCTAGGAAGTCTTTAATTTGTTTCTTTATTTCTTCCCTCACCCATTGATCATTGAATAGGGAGTTGTTCAGTTTCTATGAGTGTGTAGGCTTTTTTGTTATTTCCGTTGTTGTTGAGGTCTAGCTTTAATCCATGGTGATCTGATAAAGAACAATAGGTTAATTTTCATGTATCTGTTGAGGTGACTGACTATATGGTCAATTTTGGAGAGGGTTCTGTGTGGTCCTGAGGGAGAAAAAAAAACATATTATTTTGTGTTTGGGTGAAAAGTTCTGTAGATGTCTGTTAGGTCCATTTGATTCTTGACCTCTGTTACCTTTATTATTTCTCTGTTTAGCTTCTGTCTTGATGATCTATCCATTGGTGAGAGTGGGGTATTGAAGTCTCCCACTATTAATGTGTTGGGATCAATGCATGATCTAAGCTTTAATAATGTTTCTTTTACAAATGTAGGTGCTCTTGTATTTGGGGGCATAGATGTTCAGGATTGTGATGTCATCTTGGTGGATTTTTCCTTTGATGAGAATGAATGTCTTCCCTATCTCTTTGGATTAATTTGGTTGAAAGTCTATTTTATTAAATATTAGGATGCCTGCTCCAGCTTGCTTCTTGGGTCTGTTTGTTTGGAAAACCTTTTCCCAGCCCTTTACTCTGAGTTAGTGTCTATCTTTGTTGCAGAGGTGTGTTTCTTGAATGCAGCAGAATGTTGGAATATGTTTCTGCAACCATTCTGTTAGCTTTTATCTTTTTTTTTTTTTTTTTTTTTTTTTTTTTTTTTTTTTTTTTTTTTTTTTTTTTTTTTTTTTTTTTTTTTTTTTTTTAGCTTTTATCTTTTTATTGGAGAGTTGAGTCTATTGATGTTGATAGATATTAGTGACCAACGATCGTTAGTTCCTTTTATTGTGGAGTTGGTGGTGATAGTGTGTTTGTGTGCTTATTTTCTTTTGGTTTTGCTTTTATGACCTTATCTATATTCCATGTTTCCTTGGGTGTAGTTGACGTCATTGGATTGGAGTTTTTCTTCTAGTATCTTTTGTAGGCTGGGATGGTGCATAGATATTGTTTAAATTTAGTTTTGTCATGGAATATCTTTTTTTCCCTCAATCTATGGTGATTGAAAGTTTTTTCTGGGTATAGTGGTCTGGGTTGGCATCTGTGGTCTCTTAGTGTCAGCATGACATCTGCCCAGGCCCTTGTGGCTTTCATAGTCTCTGCTGAGAAATCAGTTGTGATTCTGATAGGTCTATCTTTGTATGTTATTTGGCCTTTTATTCTTATTGCTTTTAATATTCTTTCTTAGTTCTGTATATTTAGTGTTTTGATTATTATGCGGCAGGAGGAATATCCTTTCTGGTCTAGTCTACTTGGGGTTCTGTCGGCTTTTGTATTTTTTTTTTTTTGAGAAATTTTTTATTATTTTACTTTATTATTATTATTATTATTATTAGTTACATTTTATTAACTCTGTATCCCAGCTGTATCCCGCCCCCTTATTCCCTCCCACTCCCACCCTTCCTCCCTCGGCTTTTTTATGTTTAAGGACATTTCTTTCTTCAGGTTGGGGAAATTTTCCTCTATGCTTTTCTTGAAAACATTTTCTGAACCTTGGAGCCTGTAATCTTTTTCATCTATTCCTATTATTCTTAGGTTTTGTCTTTTCATGGTGTCCTTTATTTCTTGGATGTTTATGTCAGGAACTTCTCCATTTTAATGTTTTCTTTGAGGTATGTATCAATTTCTTCAGTTGTATCTTCAATGCCTGAGATTCTCTCCTCCATCTCTTGTATTCTGTTGGTGATGCTTACCTATGTGGTTTCTGATCTCTTTAAATTTTCCATCTTCAGGGTTCTTGTTTTGTGTTTTCTTTATTGATTCTAATCTCTTTTTCAGGTCTTGTATAGTTTTATTCATTTCCTTCACCTGTTTGATTGTGGTGTCCTGTCTGTCCTTGATGGCCTCTATTTGTTTGGTTGTATTTTTCTGTATTTCTTTCAGAGATTTGTTCATTTCCTCCTTATATGCCTCTAATAATGGCATTAGTATAGATTTAAGGCCATTTTCCTGTGTTTCAGCTGCATTAGAGTATCCATTGTTTTGGGGAGTTTCTGGTGGGGCCATGATGTCCTGGGTTTTGTTGATTGTGTTTTAATGCTGGCTTTTAGCCGTCTGGTTGTCCATAACCTTGGCTGTTTGTTCCTTGAAACTGTACCAAAGACTGGATCCACCATCTCCGCATTCTGGAGCAGTCTTCAGGATGATGAGAGGGTCCAGGGGAACACGAATGGGTGCTAGTCTTTTGGATGTAGGCACACTGGGGTGGGTGTTTCGGAAGGTGGGTGCAGGTACCTTGAAGGGCAGGGCACAGATGGGAGTACCTTGAATGGCAAGGGGCATGGATGCCTTGAAGGGTAGCACGGGCATCTCAGGTGGTAGCTGAGAGGGCACAGGCCCCTCAGGTGGAAGCTGCTGGGGGGCGCATCCTCTTCAGGTGCCAATCTCAGGGGATCTGGTTTCTCAGAAGGCAGCTGAGCTGTGGCTTACAGGACTACCAGACACTGCTCTCGTGGGGCTCAGACTTGTCTGGGCTCTGCCATCTTGGATCCAGGATCCATATGATTTTATTGTTCACCTGGTCTCGACAGGGGGACCAGTCGAAACATGGTTTGGAGGGTAGGATGATGTCCCAGGAATTCAGACACTGCCCACAGAGGGGTGGGAGGTATCTGATGTCTGGCTGCGGGAGTGGATGTCCCTGGACCTGGAGGCCTGCACTCCCTGAGTACGCAGAAAAGGCAAGGGGCTCACAGTCTGTGACTCTCAGACCTGGGAGACGGCCACGGGAGAGGGGGTGCTGGATCCCATCATCCCCAACTCCCTGGATGTCCACTCCAGTGCAGGAAGCACCAAGGTCGGTGTTTTGGATCCAGCTGCCTGTTTACTCACCGGTTTCACAGTCTCTGATACAGCCCCTTAGATACAGTGCACACTGGTTGCCGCCATCTTGGAACCCCCAGTCAGTTTAGAGATCATATATAACAAAGCCTTGTTTACACATACCCCACTGGCTCATTAAGAACTTTGCGCTCTGATGGTTCATTCGGTTAAATACCCAACTCTAATTGAGTGTGCCAGTTTTTCTCCCAATGATTCCATCCGGCCATACGGTGTACCCGCTTCCTGGTATCTTCACAGAGGGCAGCAGCAGCTTTGCAAACTCTGCATTTGAGAGCTCCTTAAGGGCTTTTTGAAGGATGTAATCTAGTTACAGACAAGCAGAGCAAAGCAAAGCTGGGTGGGGTGCAATCGCTGGGCTGTCAACCTAGGGTGTGTCAGAGGTGAAAGAGGCAGGGGACCCCTGGTGCACGGCGGCTCCCGGTGTCAGAGCACGGTGATGAGCACGGTGCCCACATGTGTGGAAACTAATTTAGGGGAGAAGACTAGAGATGACCAAGCTAAACAGAACAGGCCTGCCTTGAAGTGCGGTTTGACTGTGCAGCTCCTGGATGGGTGCCATGCTTTAGGGGATAAGGTGATGAATCCTTGTGTTGGAGACTGAACCTCTCCCCACCCCCAAGGTGTATGCTGCTAATATTTGGAGGTAGAGCCTTTGGGAGGTGGATGGGATCAGTTAGAGCCATCACCATGGTGACATTAGTTGCCACATACGAAGAATACCTGAACGTGCATGCTCGTTCTGTCTTGCATGTGCTGCCCCTACCCCTGTGTCATGATGAAGTGAAACAGGCCCTTCCCAGATGTGAACTGATGCTGACATTTGCTTTTAGACTTGTCAGTCTCCTGTCGTAAATATCTGTTAAAATTTACTATTGGTTATCTTTTAGTAACACAGCTGTTGGTCCTAAACAGCTGTATACCCAAATCACCACACAGAGCCTGGGTTTATTTAGTTAACCTAGAACACAATGCTGGGCAGTAGTTACTCCCTCCTAAACCTCCAAGCCCTCCAAGGAAAATAGTTTCCTAACATTTAGATTTCCCACATTATACTTGCTTTTAGTGATATATTAGGTCCAGTCCATCTCTCCACGTTGTTCAAAGATCTTTCCTCCAGCTCTGCTCTCCTTTCTCCTCCCACTCATTTCCTGTCCTCTGGCTCCTCCTCTCTTTCCTGTCCTCTGGCTCCTCCCCTCTCGCTCCTGCTTCCTTTCCCTGCTCAACACTGTGGCTAGTTGCTTTATTTGGAAGTTTACACCAAATTGAGACAGGATGCTTAGAGTAAGTATCACAATGCAATGTCCAGATTAAAACCAGAGAGTGGGAGGGGGAGAAATCAGCATTTGAATGAACAAGGGTAAGGTGTATACATTTCAAAATAACATCATACCAACAGTCTCCACAACTGTAAGGGACAAATGTCTGTCCTCCATAACTTACCCAGGGAATTTGTCAGTCGGCTGTTGCTTTGTAACAAGTTTTCCTGAACTTTGTGGCTTATAACAATGCCCTCATCACCTAACGTCTGCGAAGGGGAGGTCTGGTCATACCACAGCAGAGTTTCTGCTCAGAATCTCAAGTAGTTGGACTCCAGTTGCAAACAGGCTGTGTTTACCTCTGAAATCTGGGTCGTTGTGGTTGTAGGAGTGAGCCCTTTATTCCTGATGATCTACAGAGGTCACTTTTGGTGCCTGTGTCTCTATGTAGCCTTCCACAGGCAGCTCACGCTAAGGTCCTTTGCTGCACACCAGGTCAGCACAGCAATATCTGTTGCTGCCTCTTACCCGTTTTAAGAACGTTTTGTGATTAGGCCAGGCCCACCCGAGACAGTCTCCCTTTTGATGAACTCAAACCCAACTGATTAGTGACCTAATTATATCTGCAGAATCCCCTGTGCTGTATACTAGAAGCACAGAAGCGAAGCCCTGTCTACCACATTCACAGGTCTTGCCTGCACCAGACAGAGGTGAGTTATACAAGGCGTGTTTACTCCACTAGTAATTCTAGATGTCCTAGAATTCTGCCAACCGCAATGAGATAAACAAAACCATGTTTTTATTGTGGCCTCAAAATCACTTGGGTTCGTAAACAAGAACTCACACTCGGGAGAACGATCTGGTTCTAACGATGGCAAACCTTTGAACGGCAGGAGATGTCTCTAGGATGAGCGCCAGCCATCTCCTAGGTTAAAGTCCCTCTTGGAGCAATGTCGGAGGGGCAGTATTGGAGAGATCCAGTAGGGATGGCGTTTCTGTTCTTTCTGCCCGGGGCCCCAGGGACTGCATTTGTTCACGTGCTTAATAGATCTTCAGAGATGTGCTCCTCGCCGAGGAAGCTCGTGGCAGTGTAGTTAGTGCCTGTAGCTGTGTGTTATGTGTACGGCAGAGGGTGGGATGGTGGAGGGCGGATATTTGGGCAAAAGGTCAGTCTAACCATCGATACCTCAGATAGGGGCATCTATATTTAACCTCCACAGTTTAACCTTCACAGTGAACCATAATCTGTGAGTCAGTTCTCTCCTTCTACTGAGTGAGTTCCCAGAAATAAAACTCAAGTTGTCAGACCTTGGAAATAAGTGACTTAATTTGCTAGTCACCTTGCCAACTTGTTTTTTTCATTCATGGGTGTGTGTGTGTGTACATATGTGTCTTTACCTCTGTATAGGCACCATATGTGTGTGTACATGTATATATGTGTGTGTGTGTGTGTGTGTGTATGCACACATGTATGCCCACATTTGCTTTTCATAGACAGGCAGTTAGGAAGTATTTTAAGAGGCACCTCCTGAGGGAAGCTCCACCCCAGACACGGCCCGTCACCTCCTACTCACCAGAGGGGCTTGTGACTAGTCAGTGAGGCTCATCATTGTCACAGAAGTCTTGCTAGATGTTTTATGTGAGGCTATGTTATTATCTACAAACTTGAAGGTGCTAAGTATTCTTTCGTCACAAACATCAACATCCCTTCAGAGGTAAAGAGAGAGGGAATCAGGGGATGGCCAGGCTTTCCCAATTTAGAAGAGGTTCCCTGAATCGCCAGAATCTTCCTAAATGGGGCAGGTGGGGAGGAGAGCAGGAATCCTCATTATGGATAAAATTAATCTAGGTGAAGAGCTCTGAGCTTCAGTTCAGTGCATCTGAGGCCCTGGCCTGTGCAACTCCTATCTCAGAGTCTGTTCCATGCGATAGCTTGACTGGGTTAAATCTGTTTGCAAAGGTGAGAGACAGATTTCCCACTGTTGAAAAGGTCTTGGTGGGACCAGCAAAACAGAAAAACTCAGAGACACCAGAATCCGTAGGAAGTTAAGTAAGCCGTGGCTTGAGAACACCTGTAACTGTGGAAGAGAGGCCGTGCTGGCTGGGTGGTGAGTCCAGCTCAGTGCCCAGTGTCCTTGGTTCACTCGGATTCAAATATATGACTCCATAGAGAGACAGTTGGCCAAGGTCACCTTCTTCAGGGTTGCTCGTGAGAGGCACACTGAGGGCCAGGTCTTTTTCTGCACTGGGGTCTATACTGAAAACTTAGAAGGAAGAAGAGTTCAGCCTTGTCGCCATCCTCGTGCTTAGGGGCCTGGCTATTCTTATCCCCTGCCACGCCAGCCTGCCTTACTCAGAGAACTTGGCACTCCTTTTCGAGGCATGTAATATCCACAAACTAGGTTAAAAAAAAAGTGCACAAAAGCTGAAAAGGGGAGCAGGGGCTTCTGGGGGCCGATGATGGGCCCTAGGAGGGGCCTTCTCCTCTGCACACTGCCTTCAGGATTACTGATGGCAGCATTACAGAAATGCCACTTTCCACTTCAGGGCAATTGGTACTTGAAGTACCAGATGGCTGTCCTCAGGGTTCACTGCAGCTAGCATAAATATAAAACCCACTATTTCAGAGGAGGGTCTGACGATGCCCAGGTGTGTGGTTGCAGGGCCATTTTACCTCGAGTAAATCAGTAGGTCCATATTAGGAGACACATGTTAATTTATTGCAGTGAGATTTTATGTCTTCGTCAGTCATTAGCAAAATTTCGTACCAGAAAATCTTTCCTCTTTAATCTTACCGGGATTGGCAATACATACAACTCGACGATTAAGACAAGAATGTCGTTCAGATAGGGAGGTCGTTAATCTAAAGGGTTTCTGTGGTGTGAAATGCAAATGTTAGTGACAGGTATGTCAGCGTCCCCCAAAGCCTTCTTAGTCTGCCATAAAGGGACCCAAGGAAAGGTTTGATTATTTTGTTAACACAGGTAAGAAGTCATTTTGATGCTCTACTCTCTTTGCAGCTTCAGTTCCTCTACCGTTTGTTGAGATAAACTTTGCAGCCCCAGGAGGGTCAGCTCATCAGCAGTCTCTTTTCCTTTGTGTTCTCAGCAGCCGCAGACCTGGGCTTTGGCATCTGCGTGTATTCTATGTGAGAGTAAAGCAAAACACTGTCCCTCTTCTGGGCTGCTCTTTGGACCCCTGTGACTGGCTTGTCCTTATGAACACTCTTTCCCAAGAGGCACACTGGCAGGTGCTTCTATACAAATCTTTTGGGTTGACATGGTTAATTTGGGAAAACGAGCAATACTGATACATTAGTCAGCCTTGCAACAGGCCAGGGCTGTGATGTTATGCCCAAGTCTCTCAGGCCCGAAAGACCACCAAGGACCTGATTCCAGTGCAAACTCAGCAGGGTCTTTATTACAAGCTGGAGCTGGGGCCCACACCGTCACTGACACAGAGGTTTTCGAATATAGAGCCCCAGGGTCAGGGAGAGAAGGGTTTTTCTTTAGGGTCACAGCAAGGTTCGGGGAATTCCAGTTTGGCAGTTCTATGACTGATTGACATTTAGCAAATATCAGGTGTCTGGAGAGCCAAACTGTAGTTGTTTTCCTCATCCTATTGTAAAGAACACCTGGGTAAACTCCAGGTGTTCCCTGATTAGCCGTTGCTAGGGGTGATGGTTAAATATTACCACAGGTAAGTGGTCGAAGCACATTTTTGTGGGTTTTTCTACTTTTTGAAACTGGAGTTTATGCTTAGGTCATTTACCCTTAAGACGGAGTTTCTTTTTCAGAAATGGGGTTACACAGGCCTCATAGTAAGAGGGTCCAGTTCTAATACAGCTTCACTCTAGCAAAGGTGTTAGTTAATGTCTTGTTGTCATGACAAAACACCCAGCAAAAGCAGCTTAAGGAAGGAAGGGCTTATTTAGGTTTAAGAGTTGGAGGGTAAAGTCCACCAGAGAGAGAAAAGCATGGCAGCAAGAGTGTGAAACAGCAGGGGTATGAAGCAGCCATCAGGAAGCAGAGAGACCTGCTCAGGTCTCTCTCTCATGGGTTAGTGTTGCCGTGTTTAGAGGGGTCTTCCTATCTTAACTAACCAGAGGTAGAAAGATTTCACAGACATGACCAGACATCTGTCTTCCAGGTGATTCCATATCCTGTCAAGTTGACAGTCAGTATTGGTCACCACAGCAAACCATTCCTACTGCCTCTGTTTCCCCAGCTAAGACTAATGATTATTAAAAATCCTTCCAGTTTGAAGCACTATAACTCTGCTCTGTAATGGGCTGGCCTAGCAGCTCCCACTGAAGGACCCCACAATTTACTCCCATTGGTTACCGTGTCTTACCCACCTTTCCCTTTTATAAAAAATATTATCTTGTACAATACACACTGACCACAGTTTCCCCTTCCCTCCACTCCTCCCAGCATGCCCCAGCTCCCAGGGTATCAGCCAAACATGGCATAACAAGTTACAGACCCTCCTATGAAGGTTGGAAGAGGCAACCCAGCAGTAGGAAAAGGGTCCCAAGAGCAGGCAAAAGAGTCAGAGGCACCTCTTCCCCCCCCCCGCCCCGCCCTGCTGCTGTTCACCAAGATAGGCAACCACAACACACGTGGAGGACCTAGTGCAGATCACGCAGGCCCTGTGACTGTGCTGCAGGCTCTCTGAGCTCTGATTCTGTGCAGCACACTCTCCAGGTGCTGTTCTACCTCTTCCAGTTCTTTCTGCAATTCAAACAGCGAGGCAGAGAGCAGAGGTGGAGTGTTCATAGAGGAGGCTGGGAACGCCCCAGTTCACGTCCTGGCCCAGAGCAACCATGGGCGTGGTGACAAGAGCAAGGCCCTCAAAAAGGTTCTGTGAGAATTAAATAAAATAAGAACTGAGGTGCATAGACTCCTTAAGGTGACCCTTGGTGTACACCAAACACTAAACGTTAGCTGCACTCTTAACTTTATTTTTCTCTGTAAGTTGAAGAAATGATTGGTTCGCATTTCTATTACAAGCACATCTGGAAAGTTACCTTAACTCCCACCAACAGAAACATCTTTATTTAGAGATTAGTGTAGAGTGTAGACCCCTTCTCCCCTTTTCCTGTAGTCCAAGACAGGAGCTCTTCTGAGCTCTGCAGCAGGCCCCAGGGGGCTGCCTAGTCCGCTTCCTCTCTGCACTCCTCAGCTCCCACACTCATTCCCATCGGGAGCACCCTGCCTGTTTTCAGAACCTATGGTGCTCTTCTAGAAACCTCCATGGTTTCATGGCAGTGAGGGAGCTTTGTCTCTTTCTCCGCCCTCACCACTCTCTCTCCCTCCTCCTTGGATCCTTTCTCCCCTCTCCTCCCCATGGAGCCCTTTGCTTCCTCCTTCCATCACTCCCTTCTCCTGGGGCTCCTCCCCCATGGTCCCAGCTTAGTGCCACGCAGAGAACATCTTCTCCCTCTGCACCTTTCAGCAAAACTATCAGCCCAAAAAGTTTAGGAAAAAAAATTCATTATCTTTAATGGGATTTCTTTACCAGTCCTGGCCAGGAGGGACCAGAGTTCCCAGGAAATCTAAATTAATGAGTGCCCTACCGTGGGGTGTGGAGGGAAGGCGGAGAGGCCAACCAAACTGAAACATAATTTCTTTTTGAGTTTTACTAGGAAGGCGTAGAGTCTTAACCAGAAAATTCTAAAAGACCATCGGCTAGGACAAGTGATGCGAAGCATCCTGGAATGCCAGGACCGTTTGGAATCCGTTCTGAGCCAAGCAGAAATATTGGGATGAGTGAGATGATTGTTCGCTTTTAATTGGCATTGGATCAATCAGGGACCTCTGTGTAAAATCATGAGAGAGTTGTCAGCATATAGAACACTTCACTAACAAATTCCTTATTTCGTCTGTGCCAGACGCAAACCTTGTACTCGTTTTGCCTCTTGAACGAAAATGCAACTGGCGGGTGCTTGGCGGGGCTCAGAAGGAGATTTAGAGACGTTTGTTAGTCTATTAGAAAGCGGGGCGGGGGGTGGGTGGGAGTGGGTCTCCCCTCCAGCTGTAAATTCCAGGGAAGTCTATTGGAAACCCTCCACATAAGCTCAGACGTCTCTCCTTTGAGTCGATCGCCCGAATCATTAGGCCAGCTGAGCGCCACTTTAGTCTGCGCGCTATAAATAATTAAAGCACAGCAGCCTGGGTTGCCTGGTGCAGCAACTCACGGGCAGGGCGGGGCGGGGGCGTGGTAGGGCAGAGGGGGTCCCACTAGTGCCGACTTCCGGCCAATGGCTGGGCTTTTAAGGCGGCACCTCTGGTTCCAGCTGTGAGCTGTAGCGTTGCCTTCTGCAGGCGCCACGGCCTGCTCAGCAAGGAACACCCTGGAATCAGAACTCACCCCTTGGACTGGCTCCTCCTCCTGGAGTTATTTTTCAAGACTGTCCCTCATCCTCAGGTTCCCTCAGAAGCTCAAGGGGAGGAGACTTTGGGGTCTCCTTCGGCTCCTCATGGCTTCTGCCGCTCCTTAGCTTATGGCAGTGTTATTCTAGCCTCTGTGTTTCCCCTGTGTTCATGTGCCAAACTCTTTTTAAAAATAAGGGCCCTAGACGTTGGACGTAGGGCGGAATCTAAGCTGGCATGACCTCTTCTTAACTTAACTGCACCTATGAAGACCTGTTTTTCTAACCAAGATCATATTCTGGTAATTCTGGAGGGAAGGGACACAACCCAACCCATTACAGGCCGTAACAGTCATCCCTGTCCCGCGTGACCTTTTAGAACCTTGCCACTTTCACATTAAGTGTTAAATTGCGCAGGGTGGAACCTGCCTTCAGAAGTATTGAGAGTTTGAAGCAGAGAGAGAGAGAGAGAGAGAGGGAGAGAGAGAGAGAGAGAGCGCACACTCAGGAGGACAGCCTGTGCCCGGTCTCTTTGATCTGGGTGCCCCGTGAGAGCCCATCAACGAGCAGCGTGGTGATACTGATGTCCTGAGACTTCCACAGATACGGGTCCAAGAAGATGCGCAGCTTCGGCCTGTTCCTTTCTCTCACAGTGCTGGTCTTCGGGATGCAGCTGCCACGTTACAAGGAAGCCCAGGCACACCCAGATAGCCCTATGGAGAGAAATGGAGAGTCCTGTCTCTGACCCCAGCTGAGCCCCCGGCCTTGACAAACACTCAGATGCTAGCCTTGGGAGCACCAGTGAGGAGAACTCCGCTTTAGCAAGCACCCCAGCTGAGGTGCAGAGGCTCCGAGCCACGGCTCTCTGCGGCAACAACAGCACGTGCTTAGTCACTTACTCTGCTTTCTGGGCACCCAGCCTCTATTTATTGGAAATTGAATGTTAACTCTATGGGGCTCATACTAGAGAGACCTCAAAGGTCTTTCTGTCACTGAAAAGTTTTGGAAATGAAGTTTTGTTAAAAAAAAAAAAAACCCAAAAAACCCTTTTTGTGATTCTGATATATGCTAAAAATCTAGAAACCACTGCTCTTCAGAGTAGCATAAAGTCAACGAGGCTAATTTATTCACCTCTTTAATGATCCTACCTCAGAAGAGGTGTCTTATTTTATTAGATCTGGCTTTTAGCCCACATGCACCTTGTCCTAAATTCAAACCTGTGCTCAGCAGTGCTCAACCACAGCTGGAGAGCAGCTATTTTCTTTCCTTTCTTTCTTTTGACATTTTTGAATTGACAAGTAAAAACTGTATTTGTCGTATACATGCTGCTTTGAAATACAATTATTCTTGGTGTCCCTGAGTATTGGTTTTTATTCCCCCCCCCCAAGTACCAGATTCCACAGATGCTGGAGGGATCACCTAGACGATACAAATTTGCATAAATCTATGCCCCGCCTCATAGACGTTTACATCACTGTAGAGGGTTCCTCAAGGCCTCACACGAGGTGAAAGCTGTCTGAATGGCATTACCTAGGTGTTACAGCATTATTTAGGAAATAGCGACAAAAAGTCTGCGCGTGTTCAGGGAATACATACTTCTAATACATTTAATCTGAGGTTGATGGGTTTGTTCAGTGTAGAGCCTGGGTGTATAAAGGACTGTGTGTGTATATATCATGGCAGTCAGGCTGAGCAAACTAACGTACATACTACCTCACATACATATCATTTTCTCTGGAGAGAACACTTAAAATCCATCTCTCACTGATTCTTGAGAATAGTAACCTTGTTATTAATTACAGTCGCCATTTTGTGCAGTTGTATGTCTTGTGGCTTTGATCCTACTACAGCCCCTTATGTTACTCGGGGAAAACACTAACTCCCTAAATACTCAGCAGATTTTCATGGGGAGACAACTCACCCCCAAGTTACTGTGGGTTTCTTTTAAAAATCGCTCTAGAAAATGATTCCTTAACATGTATGGATAAGGTGCTCAGACTTGTTGCACTGTCGGAAGAATTCTAAAGAGACTTGTATTCCGGGAGAGACTGCCTGTCCGACACTCTCCTTAACTCACCTTTCCGTTTGGGGATTAGATTGGGAGCCCTGAGTTTCCTGGGACGTCCTTCTACATGCTGGGATTTCACCATGCAAGGCCTTCTCTCTCCTGAAGTGCCCCGCGGCCCATGAACACATTACCGTGTGGAAAAGAGGTAGACGCGTGGAGCAACCCACGGTCTGAGCTACACCGCGTCGGCCTCTCCTAGGCTCCAGTATTAAGTCTGTAACTCCTGAGAACATTTGCTGGGGGAATCCATCATCCTTTTATTTTGTGTTTCTTGGGCTCTACTCAATATTATGACCCCAAGGGGACCCCTGTGACGGTGGTACTTTGAAATACTGGCACCTACAGTGCCCTGAGTTAATGCTGCCTGCAGATCTCTCTAGTAACAGTTCTGCCGAGAAATACTCAGCTGTAAAAGAAACGAGGTGACTAAGAAGGATTCTTTTGAGTGTCTCTGGCATGCACAGAGGCAATGGGGATCGTTGTGTGCATGTGGGAAAGCAAGGGGAGATGATAAATAATGGGCTCTCTCTCCTTTAAGAGCACGTCCTTTTATTTCTGACACTTAAAGAGACACTGTCAAAAAGATGTTTTACTGATTTGACTTTCTGCACAGAGAAACGCGCAACAGTTACCTAGTAAGTGGTTTTATAGGGCATTTCACCCACACGTTATAATAAACTGAGCCTGAAGATAACGTATCTTTTGTGCTTTTACAGTGCTTGGATGATAACTGTGAAAAATTATCTAGTGGAGGTTAGCAAACTGTACCTGTGGTCTTTTTCTCATGACCTCTGTATGATAAAGTTTACTATCTTGGAGCATGATGCATTGTGAAATAATAGGTTTGCTTGTCTGGCCAACAAGAAGTAATTGAGGAGTGTTATAGTTTTACAGTCCTGTTTCAATGATTCTGCTGCTCTTGAGTTGTTAGACCTGAACAAAATGGGTCAATGATGAAAGAATAAAGTTTTTCTCCCTCTCTCTCCCCTCCTCATTTCCCACCTTCTTTCATTCCAGTGTCTTTATGTTTTTGTTTTTAAAGGTGAGATGGAGTATAGGCCTTGACTATTACTATTCCCTGCCCCAAAATCCCAGGCTCTCAGTGTGGAGCTTGGGATGGGAGATTTAATATGAGTTTAATGACCAAGAGTAAGTTTAGATTGAGCTTACACACAATGCATCTACGAATACTCATTCCTTCTGTTCTTGCAGGGAAAATAAGCGAAAAGGTTTAGTTTGGATTAAAGGTTTTTGGATCCCAGCCCTATGTCTGTAAGTAACAATTTCCAGCGGCATTTAAAAATTTTTATTGAATTTATTCATTTATTAATTTTACATCCCTATCACAGCCCCCTCCCTCCTCTCCTCCCAGTCCCATCCTCTCCTCCTTTTTCCCCTTCTTCTCAGAAGAGGGGGGCCACTCTCCCCATTACAAACCCACCCCTGCACATCAAGTCACATCAGCACTAAGCACATCCTCTCCCACCGAGGGAAAACAAGGCAGCCCAGCTAGGGGAAAGTGATCCAAAAGCAGGCAAGAGAGTCATGTCAGAGGCAGCCCCTGCTCCGGGGCCCATATGAAGACCAAGCATGCTCTTTGGTTGATACTTCAGTCTCTGTGAGCCCCTATGGGCCTAGGTTAGTTGATTCTGTTGGTCTTCTTGTGGAGTTCTTGTCTCCTCCAGGTCCCTTTTATCCCCCCCTCCCGACCCTTAATCTTCCATAAGACTCCCTGAGCTCTGCCTTACGTTTGGCTGTGAGTCTCAGCATCGATTTTGATCTGCTGTTGGGTGGAGCCTTTCAGAGGACAGTTATGCTAGGCTCCTGTCTGTGAACATAACAGAGCATCATTAAGAGTGTCGGGGTTGGCTCTCTCCTATGGGATGGTCTCTGGTTGGGCCAGGCGTTGGTTGGACATTCCCTCAATCTCTGCTCCATCTTTATCCCTGCACATCCTGTAGGCAGGGTGAGTTTTGGATGGAAGGTTTTGTGGTGGAGTGGTGCTCCCCTCCCTCCGCTGGGAGACCTGCCTGGCTGGGAGGGGACTCTCAGCTACAGTCCCCTCATATCTCCCCAGGAGCCTACTCTGTTGCGGGTCTCCAGCTTGTCTCAGAGATGTCCTCCCACCTCAGTTTCCCTTTTCTCTCTCAGACCTCTGGCCTCCCAATCCCACTTGCCCCACATCTGATCCCCACTCTCATTTCCCTCCTCACACTCTTACCCACCCAGTTTCCTCTCTCCACCCCCTTTCTATGTCTGTTCTATCTTCCCTTCTCAGTGACATTCGGATGCCCTCCCTTGGGCCCTCCTCGTTTCTTAGCTTCCTTGGTTCTAAGGATTGTAGTATGGTTATCCTGTACTATAGCTCTAATATCTGCTTATAAGTGAGTACATACCACATGTGTCTCTCTGGGTCTGGGTTACCTGACTTAGGATGATCTTTTCTAGTTCCATCCATTTGCCTGCAAATTTCATGATTTCCTTGTTTTTAATTGCTGAGTAGTATCCCATTGTGTAAATGTGCCTCGAATTCTCTAACCATTCTTCAGCTGAGGGACATCTAGGTGGTTTCCAGTTTTTGGCTATTACGAATAAAGCTGCTATGAACATAGTTGAGCAAGTGCTCTTGTTGTATGGTGGGGCATCTTTTGGGTATAGTTGGTATAGTTGGGTCTTGAGGTAGAACTAGTACCAGTTTTTCTGAGAAAGTGCCAGATTGAATTCCAACGTGGTTGTACAGGTTTGCACTCCGAAAAGCAATGGAGGGGTGTTTCCAGGGGCATTCTTAAGGCTTGTTACGAACAAGTTAAAGCCGAACTACTAGGGTAGGGAGAGCAAATCAAAGGTCACTCTGCTACATTCTTCCTTCTTTGGGACAGGCCCCACCCAGCATTTTACAAGTGCTCTGTGCAGCAGGGGTCCAAGGGATGCCTCACAGGAGAGAGCTCCGAGGACGCGACCGCTCCAAGAGAAGGTTGAGAGGGAGGTTTTCATTGTAGATGAGGGACAGTACAGCCAGAGGCATCTGGACAAGTCCAGAGCATTGAGAGAAAGTATCGAACCGAGCATGGTCAGCAGACTGGACCGGGCCACAGGAGGAGAGAAGAAGGTGGCCAAGAGAGAGGGGCTACAGAGAGAGGGCCAAGAGAGGAAGACAAAAGAGAAGACCAAATGGCAGAGTTCTATAGGAAGGAAAAGCCGAGGGAAGGGAAGCCTCATGAGCTGGAGAAGCCTGAGTGAGAGGAGCTGAGAGGACCAGGGTGTCAGCATAAACAGGGATCCACAGAGCTGAGGGAGAGCCTGGAGGCCTGCATGCACTTTGCTATGCTAACAGGCACCACAGACAGCAATTTGTCTGTAGTCTCTTTTGAGCCTGATGCTTGAGACATAATGAGGATCCTTGCTTTGGTGTCCAGTTATGAGCACCAGTATGCTAAAGGCCCCACGAGGAGTCAAACTGCATGGAAACATCAAACCCTTGCACTTCCCAGAGATGACCAAAGAATCCCACAGCACTCCCCAGCATCCTGCAGAGCTCGAGTGCTGCACATTGTCCTGGGGAGACTCTGGAAAAGATTTACTTTATTTATTTATTTATTTATTTTTTTGTGATTTATAAATATGACCATTGTTCCTTCTAAAAAGAAAGCAGCGAAAGCCACTGCTTAGCAACCCCCAACAAGTGTTAACATACATAAACGCTTGTCTTAGAGATACATTTTTAAAAAAAATAGAGCTACCGAAGTTAACACTTGAGAGCTCCTTTATAGAAACTGTTATGGGGACCAAGGGCTTTTTAGAAAAATAAATAGGATCAATGACTAAGCTGCGTCATTATGCACGAACATTTCATGGACTGGTTTGTGTTTGTTGCTGGTGAAAGTCACTGAAAGTCAAGAAGGAATTGGTAGGTCTGGTAGGGAATCTGCTGTAGAGAACCCAAGTGGTGGGTATGACTGGGCAGATTCTACAGCAAAGATCCGGGGGTTTGGCCAGAGGAGACATGCCCCGTGGATGTAGCTCAGTGGTAGGGTGCTGGCAGGCGTGGGGTTGGACCCGAGCGCTTGAAAAACAAAGCAACATTTTATGGTTGGGGCATAAAATGGTCCCGAAGGTCTCTGTGTTAAAGGATTGGATGTCAATTGCTGCCTTTGGAAGAGAGACAGACAACGTCAGGAGAGTTCTAATCTCGGTGGGCGATGATGCTATTGGGATGAAGAAGGGCAGAGGGTGGAGCCTGGAGGGTGTGGCTTTGAGGGAAACATGTCCCTGTACCGCAGGCTCCCCTCTTTCAGCTGCCAGGCCTTCTGCCATGACTGCCATGACTGCCAGTGTCACCACAGGTCCGCAGCAAAGTGGCCAACTGTAGGCCAAAATCTCTGAAACTGTGAGACAAAAACAAATCTTCTCTGGGTCTGGAAAGATGGCTCAGTGGCTAAGAGCATTGGAGATTGTGACTGAGCTCTTCCAGTGGGTTCGATTCCCAGCACCCACATGGAAGCTCACAACTATCTGACTCCAGTCCCAGGGGATATGGTGCCCTCTTCTGGCCTCTGTGTGCATTGCAAGAACATGGTGCACATACATGCAGGCAAACACTAATACACATAAAACAAAAATCTTTAAAAAGAAATGAAGTCTTACCTTCTCTAAACCATTTCTCTCACAGCCCGAGGCGGGAACTAATACAACGTCAGCAAAGAATAAGAAAGGCATGGCTGGCTCTTCTCTGGAGTGCTGGCTGCTACCTGAAGCTGTAACCCTGGTGCTAGCAGCCTCCCTGTAGAAGGAAAGCTGAGTGTGAGCCCTGCAGGTGTCTGCAGACTCCGGTAGGAAGTCCAAGATCAAGGAGGGCTGCCGTGAGAAAATCTAGGAAACGGTGACGGTGACAGAGCTTGCAGATTGTGTCTTGGCAGCCAAGATGTGGGCAGTGATAGCAGCTTGGGTGCTGGTCTGAGGAAGCATGAAGAGGAGCCTCAGGGGTGAATGGGAGCAGTTGCCTGGTGCGGGGCACAGAGACTTGAACTTTGAATTCTGTGGCTGCTTCTCGCGGCAGTGTGGTTGAGGAAGCAGGCCATGGGGCTAATAGACATTATCTCTATAGCAACAGGCTTTAATTTTACCCACAGAACAAAGTCCATGGGCATTTTCCCATTATTCAAGTAATCCCATTCCTGGACAATTTGACTACTGCAGACAGAGAAGCCAAGAATGTCAGGCGCACAGTTGGGCCACCGTATAAGATCCCAGAGAATGGTTGTTATTCATTGCTGCATAAGCTCTAACCCTCAGTGGCTTAAAACGATATAAATACATGTCTCACGTGGTTGAGCAGGAAGTTGGGACCAGGCGATTCTGTCTCAGAGTCTCATGAGAGGTCAAAATGAGGGTATCAGTATCGAAGGCTTGCCTGGAGCTCAGGCTCCAGTTCCAAGATGGTGCACCAATGGCCATGGACTGGATCCTCAGTCCCCTGCTGTGGCAGGAGGCATCAGCTCCTTCTCACATGGCTTTCTCTACAAATCTACCCAAGTGTCTTGGGCCTTCCCCAGAAGAAGCCATCCTTTCACAACCAAGACTCAGCAGCCAAATGCCCTGTGTCTTCTGTGTCAGAAGGGTCATGTAAAGCCCAGCTTACATGCAGGGGGAGGGGAATTAAGCCGCACTTCAAGAAAGCAGAACCGTCAAAGCCATTGTGGATGTGTTTTAGGGCGGCTGCGTTGGTGGTTCACTTGTACTTCAAGAAATTAAAGGGTTAACAAGAGTGCCTGAGACCATTTGAGAGAAAGGTATGGATAAATTTACTGGCCACCCCAGAGGTGAAATCCATTCTGAGTCATAGAAAATCTTTTTTATTTATTTTGAAATCAAAAGATGGGCTCCAGACAGTACTGCTTGTTACATCTGATGAAATTAAAAATAGCTTAACTGTTTGCAAAGGGTGGGGGAGATGATTAGTTCTCAGGATATATTAAATGTCCTCTCACGAGAAGGGAGTCAGCTATTGGGAAGGACGGCTTTGGAAAACATATGCTGTGTCAAACTCCGCCAGCAGATGCAGACCCCGCTGCTAAAGTTAGCTCCCGAGACAGAGCTGGGTGCGCTGCCACCACAGATGTCTCCGGAGCCAGCACCCGAGACAAATATAATTCCTACCCCTGGAAAGCCAGGCTCTACACAAGCGCCTTCTCACCCGGTGGAGGGGTTACGGGAGGCGTGAAGGCAGATTTAGGACCCCAAATGCCGACTCTTTTGAGGTTCCTGAGAATAGCGGATGGGTTTAGAGACGCAAGGTATGCTGGCATTTAGTATTTCTAAATTTAGGAATTCTTCATAAGGTGAATTCTTGTTACTTTAAGAGGAACCTAGGCTATGCAGAACCCAAGGCCTGATTGGAAGTCTTTTGAAACATGTATTTTGAGATTTAGAGCCTGAAATGTTGGAGAAGATGAGATAAGTGTTCAGAATGCCTAAAACAGTTCAAGAGGAGTTAGTAAAGTATAATCATGAGGAATGGTTTAAGTGACTTCTTCAGCACAGAAACCGAACACTTTCCCAAGCAAGAAGGGGACCTGGTTTTACGACCTCTGACGTAACAGATGATGGCATGTAAGGTTGTGCCAGGCAGGTCATCCTTTCAGAGTGCGGCTTCCCAAAATGGGCTTATACTTCAGTCCACAAAGAAAAGCCATGACAGTTAATTCTGGGAAGGGTGTAACACGATTTTCTTATGGGAGAGTGCAGGACACCCCAGCATTTTTGCATCTATAAAAACCTCTAAAATAAAGCAAACTCTTTGTGTGGCTCCTTCATGCTCAGATGGATGGTCATGGAACTGTTTCCTCCAAATTCAGTTGTTCTGCAATCAGAATTCTAACCCTTCCGATTGTCATTTCCCAAGGCAGGCCTTCCTCCTTTGTACTCATAGGTGACATATGGGAAGTGATGGGGCCAGGGCTTGCCAGGACCCCTCCAAGGCTTCTACCCAACTTTGTACTCACAGCTGTTTGTTCTGTCCCTTGAAGAGGGTCTTTGTGATTGGTGTAAGCTTCCAGCCCCATAAATCTGGGTTTGAAAGTGACAGGTACTCAACAGGTAATTCTCGATTAGATGAACACACAGAACTATGAAACTAATGTTCCAAATATTGAGAAATGCCATCCCAGTGGCCCTGCAAGGGGTGGGAGGCACAATGGACTGTGCTCATATTAGACTGAGGAAGAGGAATAAATATAGAAAAGGAAATAGCTGCAAAGGGTTGGAGCTAGAGAGAAAGCCCAGCTGCTTTACGAATTACCATTTTGGCTTCACACCGTCCAGTGTCTGTACCAGGAGGAATTCCTCTCGTGTGGTAGGAGAGTATTTCCTATGAGGGTTTAGAGGGGAAAACAAAAAGCCTGATGCTGTATTCAGCCATTTCACCTAGTCACAGAGTGGAAGAGGTTGGGGTCGTGAACAGTGACTGCCACACTGGGGGATGGCTGCCACCCTGCCACCCGGGAATGAGGCCCCCAGCTGGATGCCGCCCACTGGATCCAACCGCGCAGGATGATCAACAGAGGACCCGTAAAAGCCAGAGCTGGCTCCCCTCGCCCTCCCCACAGTTTCCCCCAACTCCTCTAAATGCAGGTTTGGCCCTCAGGTAACGAGGTGGGTTCTCAGTGTTCCCGCCGGCCCTCCCATGTCCACATGAACATTGTCTCCTAGAGACAGTACTTTGGGGAGCAGCACGCAGGCTCCAATACAGCTGTTACTAATAAAAATGTTTGTGGCCCTCTTTTGGAATTGCCTTTTGTGTCAGTTATGAGGCGCACGAGACAAATCCATCCCCTTGGCCATATGTTGCTTATGACCAAAAATGGTCGTACCCAGCTTATCCTGCAAAACCGGCCTGACATAGTCAGCTAGCTGGATTTGGGAATTACTTTAGGATTTTTGTTCAAACTCAAACACACTGTCAAAAGACAAAAATTTGCTAGTATTGAATACTCCAAAACACATGCCATATGTCTGAAGGTAACTCCCTATGAGGAGATCAAAATCGTTTTTGAGAAAGGGCATATCTCTGTGGAGAGAGCAGAAGCTCCTGGAGAGATGCCTTCAAGAGATAGCCAGTGTCTGCCCTAGTCCAGTTCAAATGGTTTTAAACGCTCTGATTCAAAGTCCGGCCACTCACCATAACCTCTGAGGACCAAGCAAAGCCCTTCATGTTCAGAACATCTCCCCTGAGGCTAAGGTTCCACTGGCTTTACGTGGAACCCAAGTGTGTGTGTGTATGTGTGTGTGTGTGAGAGAGAGAGAGAGAGAGAGATCTTAGTGTGTAGCCAAGGTTGACCTCTATGTTAAACAATCCTATTTATTAACTTCAATCATAGCTGTTCCTGATTAATTTTTCTATTGCGATAAAAATATGTTGTGACCAGGCCAAGAGACACCACTGCAGGTTAATCAAACACAGATGGAGAAATGGTTTCTGGAGACTGGATTGCCATTAGCACATGCCAGTGCTGTGTGTACTAGCACACTACTAGCCACTGATACTTCTTAGTAGGTGTGAAGAAGTTAGCGTCCTGGGGGGGAAAGACCACCTCAGGAAATGCAAGCAAAGCTGGCCGGAGGGCTTGACCGTGCCTCCCCACCCTGGGGTCCACTACTGGGTCTTCACTGGGTCTCCACCACCGGCCACCTGTGATGATTGCGGAAGAGGGTGCCAGGGAAGAAACCTCTCAGGCGTTTGGAGGACCACGGGCTGCCAGGCACTGTGGCTTATGGGCTGTGTTCATTAACTCGTGACCTCACTTAACCTTCCCAAACTAGTGTGATCACCGCCTTCCCACAGACGGGAAACAGAAGCCTGGAGAGGTGGAGGTCCTCACACACCATCGACCGGACGTTCCCGTCTGGGGCCTTCTGACTTCTGAGTGTGTCCATACTCTTTCTGTAGGAAGACGGTGCTGGCTTGAATTTTGATTTGAATCAGCGTTTATGGATGTGAATTTTTATTTTATTTTATTTTGTTTTTGTCACCAGATGGATTAGAAAGTGTGGCCGGTCACTCACATAAGTGACGTGCCTGTCACCTTCCGTGCATGTGTGGTGTCAGATTCTGGTCCAAGTGACATCTGTGAGGCAGGTGAAGAGCTCATCCCGGTGTGGAAACCACCCATTTGCTGACCACAACTCCCAAGCAAGTCAAAACTCTGTGGGGTCAGGCTGGCCTGGTGTTGGCACACCGTAACTGCTCAGAACATTTTGCCAAACCCCCTGGGCGAAGAATGGATGAGTACGTGAAAGCCTAAACTACGCTCGGCACCGGAAGCACTTGCTACCTCTTCTTGTGTGAGTCTTGGCTCCTCTGTCGGCATCAGCCTCCTCGGGAGATGTCCAAGACTCCTTGGAGATCCAAGCCGCCCACACTTAGCTTTCTCCCTCACTGGGCAGACGGGCGTGAGCAGGGGCCTGGAGCAGAAGGAAAGAGCGGGAGAGGCCTCTGAGACCTCTTAGGAAGCACATCCCACTGCTGCTACTAGAGGCCTGAGGACAGGCGAGGAGTGGGGTTCGGCTGGGGAGGAGTCAGGTAAAAAGTTGAGGGTGGGCTCTGATGCGCGAGCTCCTCATCGAGTCGGTCACAGCTGGGACTCTCCCCCAGGCTCTTGGAAAGTGCTGGTTTTCTTTCTTCGCTTTCTGCTTGAAGACATGGTCTCTCTCATCCTTAGCTTCCCCTAGTTCTCTCAGGGCCCAGCCACCCAGGAGGGCTGGCAGTGAGGTGGAGCCTTAAAGGGATAGGGGAATGCGCTGCTTATTGCCGCCGGCTTAAAACAATGCACTTGCCAAGCTCCTAGACAGCCTTCTCCGCCTCCAAGCTCGCAGCCTGCTTTGTGCCTCAGTCACACTCCACACTCCGGGTCCTGTATCCACATGTTGATGGACAGCGGCACACTTTGGGAAAGCTAATTTTAGCGCTTTGGGCCATTTTGGATGTATCCCCAGACACACCAAAAATAACTTTGCTCCTCGTTCCGTTAAAGACTATAACCTCAAAAGCACGTGGAGCAAGGTTTAGGTTGTCAAAGGAGGCCTTCCCTAGGCCCTCCCCACGCCCCCTGGGTATAAAAGAACAGCGCTGCCATCAGCCATTTGCTCAGCTTCGGAGAACGAACATTGGAACTCGGGGCCGGCTTCCTGCACCCAGCCCTGATTTTGCCACAGCACATTTCGGCTCTGATGCATTCCAGATGCAGAACTTCTGACAACACGCTGAGCATGTTCTGAACACGTCTCAGCTTTAACACACTGAATATTCACGGCAGCGCTATCACAATAGGTATTTGCGGATGAGGACACTAGGCAAAGAAGTCACCAAGTTTCCCAGTGTCAGGTGCCGTACCTGGGGGTGCACTTCAAACTCAGAACAGGCGCTCTGGGGAAAGGTCAGGCACCGCACCCTCGCACAACCCCCTAGGGTCCTTGCCTTTGCTTTGGCATTGCTGCTGTTGTCACCACGGGGAGGCGAATCCCGTCCCGATTAGCACAGAGAAGTCAGTTTCCAGTCCGTTCTTGAGAAGGCTCCTGTTTCCACCGTGCGGATCAACACTTGCATGCTGATAGCGCTGGGGCTCGTGATAGCTGAAGGACGGGCCTGGATGGGTTTGTGTGGTACTAAAGGTTTCCAGAGACGATCCAGGGGATCTAGATCCATTTCTGGCAGAGCTAGTGCTTGAGCCTTGAGACGCCCCAGAAACCTCTGGGCGGAGGGTGTGACTTGTCTGCTAATGACCGTCTCTCTTTACTTTCTTCCATCTATCTGAAGGATCACTGAGTCTTGTCTGGTCCAAAAGCGTCCCATAGCACCAGAGACCAGCTCGTGTGTCACTCGGCTCAGTAAAGGATCTCAGTGTCTCTCCGTTTACCCTTCCTGTCTCGGCTGGATATTCCTCAAATCCCTTCAGCCCGAAGCCGAGAGCTGGCTGTAAGACCCTGAGGGAGTGTAATGAAGGGTGTTCACACCTGCTTCAGCTGGTTACCGGGGGAATTAGATCAAATGCGTGTGATTGCTGTATTGATGAAGAAGGAAGGTAGACAGCGCTGTTACCAGTGGCCTCGCCCTAGAGCCCTGGGGAGGCGCTTGTTCCCCAGCCGGTGCAGGTACTTTCTCCCATCTGATCCTCGATTCTTGTTTATTGAATGTTACTTTCTAATTGTTTGTGTACCAAGTATTATTTTTACCAAGTAGATTGGAAGGTCTTAAAAGACACGGGGTGCTTTTTACATGTCTCCAAACACTCAGAACAGGGGCGACCATGTAGAAAGCATTTTAACCAGAAAAGAGGGAAGGTAACAGGATTGGAGTTATCAGGGAACAAATGGTGATTTACTGGTGAAGGCATCGCCATCTTTTCTATGTGTTCTAATCACTGGGCTGCCCCTACTTCCTGTCCAGTTCTTCCTGGGTGGACTGGGGAGCCAGATTTGTCTGAGAAGGCTGTTTGGTGAGCCTGGACCCCTGTTAAAGGCATACCTAAGCTGTTCTACCGCTCGGCTTCCTGAGTTGCCCTGCTCACTTCTCCAGCATACAGAAGGTCACAATGAGCAGTTTCCTAACGTGAGAACTAACAAATAAGCAAGGTCGAAGTCTATTTGTGAACGTTTCAGAGTCCTTGTCCATGTCCCACACTTTCGCCTAATAATCGCACTTTATAATTGGCTTAAAGTCACCCAATCCTGCTTCTTGGAAATTGATACCGAGAATTTATTTATTGTTTATTTTATTTATTTATTTACTTATTTAATTTATTCATTTAATTATTTATTGTTTCAGTTGGTACTTGTCTGTCCATCCAGCTGTCTATCAGTCCAACTACTCAGCAGTATTTAGTGACAATTTGAAATTTGTGGTAGTTATCCTCCTGTTTATGCCAAGGGCCTGGTTTGCATGTGGCTTTTGCTCTTGTTTATCTGTGGCTCTCCAAGGGATGCCCCTGATTCAGGATTTGCCACTAGCCATTGGATTTGGAGGTTCCCGATTAGCTTGACATCTCCCTGGCTTTGTCTCATAGAAAGGCAATCATATCAACATGTGATTTTAAACTGTGCAACTGAGATTTAACCTGAATGTCAAATTTTGAGGATCCCTTAGCCTTGTCCTGTATGGCATCAGGAATTCAGGGATGCCCTGTGCAGCCATAAATGGAAAGTGTTCGTGGTGGTAGCTGTTGTGTGTGTGTGTGTGTGGGGGGGCGGAGGTGTCTCTCGCTGGTGGGGACTGATGTTGATTTGTACAGCCGTGTTTTCAGCCGGCATGAAGCAGATCGTCGCGGTTGCACGGCTCCATCACCAGCCCTAGCCGTGATGCAGTGCAGAGAATCTGCAGACGCGGGGCTCATCCCCAAGCCTTCAGCCTAATCCAGTGCAGTTAAAAGGCACTTTCTCTCCTGCTAAGAAATTAACACCTTCTCCTTTGTCCCAACTTTCTGGGATCATTTCCAATAGGTCTTGGCTGGGAGTTAATTAAATCTGTGTTGACACATACTCAATTTCAAGTGGCTTTGCACATACAAAAAAACCTGTTGAGATTTTTCCCTTTTAGGTCCAAAACCAACGATCTATCTTTTTACCCAGGTTTTCCACTTGCCAGGAAAGGATGGAATTTAAAGTGGAAAATTTGTGGGATCCCTCACCCTAAGAAAACCATGGTCTGCCGCTTTCCCACAAAGACTCTAAATTTCAAGGGCTGTCTTCTCCGTGAAACTTCCCGATTCCCGGTATGGCAACTGGACTTGTGGTTACAGGAAGCTCTCGAGGCAGGCCGGAAGCTGGTATCGAGAGGGGGCAGAATTCTCAGGCAGCAGTGCCTGGTTCAAGAACGTGGGGCTCAAACCCAGAGTCAGAAGAGCCAAATGTAGGTCAAGTGATTTTTAATTCCAGCTGGAGATTGCCTGTACACAGCCAGGGGCTTTTCTCTTCCTTGCTTTTTTGTCATCAAGTTAGAGATCCGAGTGGGTTACAGAAAGTTATTAGCGGAAACATCTAGAGTCTTCTAGGTTTGCTCAGTGATGCGGTTTGCTCATTTTAGTGACTTTAGAGGCTTACCTGTGTTTTAAGAAGTTGTCCTGGCAGGCTCTGCCGGGGCTGTGAGCCTTGTCTGGGGCACTGATTACTGTGGTGGGCTGTGTTTGGCTAGTCTGCAATTGTTGCGGTTTTTGTTTGTTTGTTTTAACGTTTAAAAATCAGACCCTTCTGTATAAAACAGCCAGCACTGTTTTTCCTGGCTGCCCTGCTTGGTGATGGTAGGTGTTGCCGAGCTGCACTAACCCTCTGGGCGGGCCGTGCTTGTTAGCCTGCCATTTTCCTGATAGCTTCCTTCGCTCCTTCCACACAGGAGAACCAGCCGCTGTCATCTAATGTGCCTGGTTCTCTTCAACAGCAGGGGTGGGGGCCCCACTCTCCGTGAAGAGGATGTTATCTTTAGTGCTTTGCACTAAGTCACAAATGACTATTAGAACAACTGGCTCTGGTGTTCAGCGTAGTGACAGGAAAAAACAGAAAAGGCCCAGCAGGCGTTACCCAGCTGTGGGTCATGTGCGGACGAGCATAGCTGTGAACACGGCTCAATACCCTCTCCTAAGGTTCTATAAAACGTTCTGAGACTGCACGGCTCTCAAGTATGAACTTTGTGGGTGTCGTGCCACAGTGTGGAAAGGTTGGAATGGGGCCTGGAGAGAAGGCAGAGGGATGGCTCTGTGCTGTGGGATGATGAAGCTAGGTCCTGGGATGTTGTGTGTGGTTATTTGCCCTTCCCCTGAGGACACTGTATACAGACACGGGGGACCCCACTTCATATGTGTCTGTTTCTCATGGCAGCACAGGACCTGGTCCATACACAGCTTGTTAATCTCCACGAAGTATGACTCACCTGTGTGCTGTACAGGTGTGCATGCCACAGACATGTGTGTATGTGCTGCTTGTGTGTGCACATATTTGAGTGTGGGAAGAGGCGGGTAGGAGAGTGGGATAAAGGGTAGACTCTAAAAGAGAGAATAGAGAGAAAGTGTTTTAGGCATACAGAGCAGGAGGCATGGGGCTTTGTCAGCAGCCAGCAATGGTTCATTTAGAAATATTTTCCCTCTCTTTTCAAAGTCGTGAGTGGTGATGGGTAGTGGATTGTACTCTTGCCCTCAAGGCCTGGGAGTCCACAGTGGCAGCTCTGAGTAATGAAGGCTGGGGGGAGCTGCTTCATTAGGAGAGCAGCTGATACTCACCAATCTTCCCTGACGTCTGTCCTCCTTGTGCTCGTCCCTCTTTCTCCTCCAGAACATGCCAGGCACATCCCATGGCACAGGGGGGAGGCCGAGGTCATATGGCCGAGCTGCACAACTGGGTGCCAAACAGTTCCAGCTTCAAATGGGTCCCCTCAGTTGTATCGCTGCGGCCAAGCTGCTTAGCTCTCTGAGCTTGGCCCCTCTGGTGAAAATGAAGATAACCACTTCCCCCTGACGCTGGCCTTCCTATGCAGAGCAGACACGTGCAGTGCCCATGTCGGCTGAGGGTGTGGCGTAGTGTCCCAAAGTTCAAAGTTAGAGAGATGGTCCAATTTGTGGTTTTTCTAAAGTGATGGTTTCTCTCTCCCCCACTTCATTTCCCTTCCCTTTCCTTCTCCTTTCCTCTCTCCCGCTCCCTTTCTCCCTTTCTCTCTCCCTTCCTTTCTTCCTTATTTCCCCTTCTTTTCTTTTTTAAAGCAAGGCCTCACTATGCATCCCAGGCTGGCCTTGAGGTTTCTAGCCTCCATGACCCTGCCTCTTGCTCTGTGACATCACATGTGTGTACCTCCCTTCCTGGCTTCCTAATGCTGGATTCTTAATACGAGGCCTGGGTGGGTGTTTTCAGGTGAAGCACCTGGGTCTTGATGCTGCAGTTACTCTCCATGTTTTGGGGTCACCTCGGGTAGGACGGAACTGACTTATATGTTCTTTGCTTTGTAGTTAGGAGTTGGCATGGTCCCTGCTGTGCTCCACCAGCCCTCAGATAGCTTACCCTTGTTAAACATGCCATCTGCCTTGGTCCTTCATGACTCTCATCAGGGTGTCCTTGGGAGCTTCCTGACCACCCCACTCTACCCTCACCATGCTGGCTGCCCGCATCACAGCAGGGCAGCTGGCACAAAACCTCACACCAATTTCTCCCCCTCCTCCTTTAGAAACCTAGAACTTCTCCCCAATGTAGACAGATACTCACTCTGGACCTGAGAGAGTGAAAAAAAAAAAAAAAAAAAAAAAAGCCTAGTGTATAAAATTGAAGACTCTTGCTCTCGTCTCCCCTATGTCCCTTTCCTGTCATGGAAAGGCGAGATGGAAAGCCACCTCCGCCCTTGTTCCTCCGGCTCAGATCCGTGGATGAACACGTCAGGCCAGATTCTGCAGCTAAACATAAATGAACGGTTATTAATGGCGGTCATAATGTTTTCTAGCAGTTAGCTGGCTGGGATTCTAGGCTTTTTTTTTTTTTTTCCACTGTGTTTTGAAGGGTTAGGTTATTTAAACTTACCATCAAATGGAATCAAATCAAAGTGAGCTAATTTTTCTTAAACACTAATCATTTTAAGGCTATTGAACTAAATATAGAGGCAGTTCATTAAATCATTAAAACAGCCTGCAATAATGCTCACAAAGTCATTACGGAGCGATTCCCCAGCCGGAGAGGTGCTGTTGCCTTAAGCACAGTTTAATCAAATTAGATGGTGGGCTATGTCATGGGGTTTCTCCTATTGATATTCATTAAAAATACATGATTTATCACTAATCTCCGTGAGGTAGAGCCCACTCTTCCAAATGAATTTTGTGAATGTCAAGGGGAAGAAAACAGAATGGCGTATTGTTATAATAATTTAAGAGTGGTGTGATCACATTTACATTTTATATACTGTGCAATTTAGGAGCAGATAATAGCTTTAACAAGGCTAAACTTTTTTCCTTAGTTAAAGTTAGAGCAGAGACGCTGAACCCTGAGGACTACCCATTACATTTTACTGCTGAGCAGGCCTCCACACTTGAATTATCATCTTCCAGGAGAACTGTAGCTTGTTCCATTGTTCCCGAATGCTTTCTTCTGGCGGACAGATTTCTACATAAATTTATGCTGCCCTGCCAGGACAGAATATGATTCCCGGTTTCAGATCCTGTTACCTTGTGGCACTCAGAAGCAGTGGTTTGTTTTTTGGCCCTTGGGTCCTCCTTCGGTGCCTGCCCTTCACCCTGCATCCGTCCTGGACGCCCAGGGCTGCCCCTCAGCCTCTGGAGTGAGCTGGGCTCCTCGCTGCTCTGCCCTGGGAAGGGCTGATAACAGTTTCGGTATTGAACCACCCAGAGGTATTTGCATTTTAACAGGGATCAAAGCGGAAACTAAGGGGATTATGTCTTAATAGGAGAATTTCAGCCTCAGCCAGTGGGTGGAAGTCTCTGCTGCTGTCGGGCCATCCATGAAGCCTGCAGGGCAGAAGGCAGAGGAGAGCCATCACCAGGCCTGCCAGACTGCCGTAGAGCGCACAGAAATGAGCAGGCAAGGAGGCTTTGCCTCTTCCTATTTTGTGGCTTTTCTTCTCATTTTCTTTTCAGCTATGAAATAGACTTTCCGTGTTTCGGGCACCTGAACAGGCAGCTTACTGTGCTGTGCGCTTAGAAATACTCTGACTTGCCCTGTGGCATCCCCTCCCCCAAATCTGGGCACTAAATAATTGAGACTAAAACGTACAGTTTAAAGCTCTCAGTTTCTCCTCTAAAACATTCCTAAAGGAAGAAAGTCACTTAAAGAGGTGTGTGTGTGTGGGGGGGGGGGAGCTTTTCAGGATGATGCATGGCAGTCTCCACACCTAGACACTTATTTAAAAAAAAAAGTGTGACTTACAACCAAAATGGTCAGAACTGGCAGCAGAGGCTCTCAGTTTGCACCAGGTAAGGGGGCTGTTAGTATTTTTTGTCATTTAACCTAATCTGAAAAATAAGGGGTGGCGAGACATAATCCTACTCACTTCACTCTATGTCATGCTGTAATATCGCCCACCCTTTTCTGCACGGAGAAATCTCCCATTTGAGCCCTGGCTCAGGGGGAACTTTCCGAAGCATTCACAGCACCAGGCTCAAACTACGACAAAGAATAGCCATCGGCACGACATACCCACCCTTTGGAAGGATGGAGTGATAAGCAGGATGGCTCTGTATTATCAGGGCCTGACGGAACTTAGAAAAGTAGTAAACTCAGGTCCTTGCAAAGCATCTCGCTGAGTAGCCGAATGCCCAATCCACCTGGGACATTGTTTCACAATTTATTTAGTCGTCGGTAATTTGATGAAACTGAGCACCGTGGTCACGGTGTCTCCTGCGTAAGGCTCACTTACACACCTAGGGGCAGGGAGCGTTTATTCGGATGGTTAATAAGGGCAAGTTTTGTGGCTTCGTGGGGAGGGAGAGGTCTGTTCAGAATGCTTCAGCCTCCTTCCTTCATCAAGAAGGGCCTCAGACTCTTCTCCCCAAGCTAGCCCTGACGTTCTAAAGCAGAGCTCGTGCATGCTTGCGTGGGAGAGCCTGGAAGGGTGCAGTGACTGGTTTCCAGGGGACAAGGTTGAGAATGCATTGCTTAACTTGGTCCTTCTTCAAGACTAACCAGAGGCCTGGAGAACAAAAATGTTTTTCCTCCTGTTCCCATGTAGTTCCCAAATCTCACCATGAATCACAGTGACAGTTTGGCCGCCCCTTGGCCTAAGACTATTGTCATCACGCTCACGGGATTATGGACATTAAAGGTCCCGGAGTGAAAACAGTCAGCCAGGAGTTGGTGAGTAAGTCACCTTGGCTCTCCCTCACCTGAGCTGGTTTAGTACTGTGAATACTCAAGGAGATCCCTTGGTCCTGGGCCACTGGAATGGTTGGCAATGCTTGTCTTTCCTAGGCCTCACCTAGATGACCCGGGAGCTTTCGCTTGACCCTTACCGTCACCTCCTTTTTAACCGCGCTACTCTTGTTCTTAAACCAATTAGATTTAGTTCTTTTCTTTTACCTTTTTTTTCCTGCGTGTGTACCATGTGGATGCTTGATGCCCTCCGAGGTCAGATGAGGGCCCTGGGGTCCCCTGAAATTAT
This sequence comes from Rhombomys opimus, assembly GCA_010120015.1. Taxonomy (NCBI): domain Eukaryota; kingdom Metazoa; phylum Chordata; class Mammalia; order Rodentia; family Muridae; genus Rhombomys; species Rhombomys opimus. The sequence goes on along the minus strand of REGO01000081.1, from coordinate 2,795,286 downwards.
GGATGTCTGTGAGTCACCCTGTGGGTGCTGGGAACCCAACACATGTGGTCGGCAAGAACAAAAGGTGCTCTTCACCCCTTAGCCACTTCTTACCCAGTGCACTGAAACGTTTAAATAGTTCCCTAATGTACTCCTAAAAATCAGGTCTTACACCTATAATTCTCGTAACACTTAATTTAAAAGACTTTATGTTACTCTCGTACGTGGTTCTGAGCATTGAAGCAATGCTCTCATCTTAGTTTTTGGGTTTGTTGTTTTTTGTTTGTTTTATATTTCGAGACAGGGTTTCTCTGTGTAGCCCTGGCTGTCCTGGACTCACTTTGTAGTCCAGGCTGGCCTCGAATTCACAGAGATTCGCCTGCCTCTGCCTCCCCGAGTGCTGGCATTACAGACGTGCGCCACTGCCATTGTGCCCGCCTAATGGAAAGAAAAAGAAAGGAAACTTTAAGAGAAAACTGAGCTTCAAAACAATTGACCATTTCCTGTCTCTGCTTTTGTGCCTCCTGCTCGGCGAGGCAGAGCTGTCCTGTTCCCAGTGCATGCTGGGAGTGTCTTATTCACAGGGTGTGCTTCAACATAGGACAGTGAGTCAGAGACAGGGGTGACTGATGACTAGGTTCAAGTGCTGTCGGGGGTAGCCTACATTTGATTCCTGGTCAGAGAATCCTCCTGAGGTGGTGAGGGCTTCGGGGAGTGCCTAACAGACCCATTGCCTTAAACATCCCACTCCGAGGGAACTGGCCGCTGTTGAGATGTGACCCTTTGTAATTCTGATATCTTTAAGTGGGTGTCACTCAACAACCCAAAGCCCAAGTTCTGATTTGTTCATTTTTTATTATTATCATTTGTTACAGTTTATTCAATTTGTATCCCAGCTGTGGCCCCCTTCTTGTCTCCTCCCAATCCCACCTTCCCTCCCTCTTCTCCCCCTATGCCCCTCCCTTAGTCCACTGATAGGGGAGGTCCTCCTCCCCTTCCCTCTGACCCTAGCCTATCAGGTCTCATCAGGACTGGTTGTGTAGTCTTCCTCTGTGGCCTGGTAAGGCTGCATCCCCCCTCAGGGGGGAGGTGATCAGAGAGCCAGCCACTGAGTTCTTGATCATAAATTCTAATTTTAAGCAATGTCGTGGTAACTAGAGAGATCAAAGTCATCAGAATGAGTTTCCTTGCAAAGTTCTTTGGGGTGGGGTATTCCCATGTGGGTGAGCATGTGTGCCTTTTGGTAAAACCCACATTCTACTGCCTTTTCACAGCCCACCGGCAGAGTGGCTACTGCCAATACAGCTTTGTTAAGAAGTCTATCTTGGTTTACACAATGTAGTCCCTTCTGATAGATGACAATGACCTGGTCATTATACAGCCCCTCCAAGCAATGTCTGTCAGAGAGCCAGCTCCTAAGCTACCTTAGTCACAGACCCACACCTGCCTGTTTTCTCCCTGCCCCCAAAGAGTCACACAGAAAGTGCTCCTTAAAACCTAGTGCTACTGCAGCGCGGGCTCCGAGGCGGGGCTGCGGTCCCCGTATGTTTGGCGTGTGCCGGGCTCCTGCCAAGAGATGGCAGGCACATGTTGTCTAGTGCCGGATTCTGTCCACGTCAACACATCCTCTTCTGGCCTGGAGCTCACAAACCCCTGCCTCTGCTTCCAGGTGCTGGGAGTCCAGGGGTGGGCCGCCAGACCTAGCTAGAATGCTGGTCTGTTTTTAGCTTTCAAACATTACATCCATCCATCCATCCATCTATCTATCTATCTATCTATCTATCTATCTATCTATCTATCTATCTATCTGTCTATCATCTATCTCTTTTTAAGATTTATTTATTTCTGTTTTATATGCTCTATAGATAATATTTTATGTTCTATCTGCATCTATCTCTGTGAGAGAGAGAGAGAGAGAGAGAGAGCACTCATTCATGCTCTCATCTGCAGAGGTCAGAAGATGACAGGTGGGGGAAATTCTTTTTCTCTGCTCTGTGGAGCGCTGGGATTGAACTCAGGTCATAAGGCTTGGTGGTGGGTGCCTTTACCTGCTGAGCCATTGCCAGTGCCAGAGACTGATTATTTCTAAATTGGAAGGCAGTGAGGCGTCTCCTTCCCAGAATGTATCTGTTCCTCTTTCCCCTTACTTGTAATCAAGAATTTTTATAATCTGTTACACGATCTTCTGGGCCATCAGGATCTGCTTATATTTTCAGTGTATATTCCTCACATATAACATTGGGCCCTGCACACGGTATATGCTCAATATCTATTTGTTGAATGAATGAAGAGGGTAAAGGGTAAAGGTGATGTCTTCTATTCAAATGCTCTGGGAAGAGCGCTACTTCTTAACGCCAGGGAGTGGCTTGAATTGTGGCAACTGATAGAATCTGAATCTGTAGAAAGTTTCTTTGGTAAAATGGCCAGTACACACACTTTTTCATCTATTGTAATTAAGGCTTAATTTTCCTCCATTGAACAATAACTGCTAATATCACTTAGACTCTGGGCAAACGAATCATGTGAAGTGATTCATTTATAGTACAAATACTTAAAGAAGGAGCCTGCGTGGTGTCTGCCCTCAGAGTGCTGTGGAATGACAGGAACAGGCAGGTGATCACCACTGGTGACCTACAGGATCAACAAGCAACCAGTACTTAGCCGGGGATGTGCCATTTTCCCGGAAGGAGGCACGGCTTCAAGTTCTCTGCTTGTGTTGATGAAAGGCAAAGACTGTTTGCTAAATCTAGACTGTCCTGGTGTCCTCTGAGCTGGTTCAGCTTCTAGATCAGAACAGATGTCTCTGAAAGATGGCCTGGTCAGAATCACTTGTCCTTGCTCCATTGAGCATGGGGTGGGAGAGAACCCCGGGTCAACAGCTTTTCAATAGCGAGCATAAGAGATGTTTCGGGTCTGCTCTGGACCTCATGTCTGCTCAGTTCCAGGATACACACATAGCACTCCCCCCGCCCCTCCCCCACTTTCTTTCTGAGATAGAGGCATAAGGTCACAGAGTGAAGGTGTGAAGTTGAACTCCTACCAAAAGGAATATGGATGGAGAAATTACCTAATTTAAGCCAACCCGGAGGATTCCATTTCTGTAAGACTGTAGACAGCACTGAAAACACAATTGACTCCACATTGATACAGCTGACTGGGGCTGTCTTCGATAATACGTGTGTGGATGCCACTCTGAATTGTGTCCTTCTTTCCCACCCATACCCCATGCAGGGTATGGAGGCTGCCACCGTTACCTTTCAGACTGCCACTTCTACGTCCCGACGAATGAGACAACAAAGCCAAGAACCGTAACGATGGGTACATAGAGAAAGGATGGGTCCATAGAGAAAGGGAGCCATGGCACCCCTGAGGAGGCATGGGGCTGCTGTGAGGCTCCTTTCTCAAGTACAAGCCAAGGTGAAATGGCGGACCTACATCAGGCCTATTGAAAGTCTCCACAACAGATGTCTCTAATGGCTGGACCGTGGCTCCCGATTGTCACATATGAGAAACAGGTGTCCGTTGGAGAAAAAGTTTAGGATACCTGTGGGTTTTGCTACTCAAAAAAAAAAAAAAAAAAAAAGAAGCATTTTTACTATCGAAAACCTAGACTGTATGTTTTTATTCTATAAAAACTCGTAGCCTGTGAGAATGACATTCCTAACTCCAAAGGTGGGGCATAATTCTCAGTGAGGTGGGGTTCCTTTATGGCAAGCACCCTGCTTTGGGGGGATCACTAAGCACGGTCTTCTTCATAAACCTCTTCTCTTCCTGGCTCTTGGGTGTGAATGAGATCAGCTGCGGGATTGGCCAGGAGTCTTGAAACGCTGATAGGAAGAACAAGTGTATTGCCGTATTCAGGATCCTTTCTTCTTTTCTCAGCACAGTTTCCTGACGGTTGGAGCAGAGCATGTCTTCCATAGAAATCAGCTTGTTTTATTCTGCAGGGTGGGTCACTGGGAGTAATTAATACAGACAGATTCAGAAAAATCCACGTCAGAGTTGTTTTTATTAGTGTGTCTACAATATAAATTTTATCTTTCCACACAGGAAAAAAAAACAAAAACAAAAAAAACAGGTGTCAGAACAAGAAGTAGTATAATCCCGAGTTCATAAATTGAACCAGGTGTGTGTGCTTTTAGTTTGAGGGGAGTAATCTCCATCAATAAGGTGCTGACGGTGGTGGGATCATGTTTTCTGACTTCTTCCCTTCTTCTCTAAGAAAAATGAGTTTCTCTTGTAATAGGGACTTTTAAGAATAACACGCAGAAAATAAGGACGTTAGGAAAGAAAGCTGTATGGATTTGATACCTGTGCGATTCCTCAGCCTGCCTCCTGGCGTCCCTCATCTATTGGCAGATCCTTCTGCCTCACTTGTCAGCCACTGCTGCTTCCAAGGCTCAGATGCTTCTTGGGACAATGAGAAAGAAGTTCCCTAAAAAGAGAAAGCAGAGGTCGGCCTGAGTGAGGGAGTTCACGTGTGCCCTCCTTTTGGGGTTGATACGAAAACACGATGTAGGAAATAAACTAAGTAAACTAAGTTCCATTTCCTTTCAAAAGTTAACCCACTCCAAACCCCCTTTCTTGCCCTTTGCTCTTCTATTTCTTTTTTCTTTCCCTTCTTCATTTTATTTTTCTCCCACTGCAGTTGAAGCTTGCTATCATGTTGCCCCGGTCCAAGGCAGAAACATAATAAATGCTGTTGGATAAACACTGAGATGCTGTGCAGAGTTGCCCATGACCATACTAGCAAGGAGAGGACAGGAAGTCAGGTTAACCTAGGAAGCCCATTGGCAAAAGTACACACACTTGGCCAAACCAAAAGGAGTATTGGTGTCTCTGGTAGGAGAGCCTTGTTACTAACCTGACCGGATGTGCATTCAGCAGGTTCCGTCTGGATAGGGACAGAGAAGATGAGGGTGAAGAGGGCAGGCATCATGTGAATATACTTGGCACTCGTTTGCCAGAGCTCCATCTACACTGCCACTGTGCCTTTATAGATGGCTCTTTGCCTTGTCGACAAAACTTTCATTTTTTTGCCTAGAGAAAAAGGTGCATAGTTTCATGAAAACTGCAAGTGTAGGCTTGTGAGATGGTGCTGTGGGCAAAGGCACTTGCCATGCAAACATGGCAACCTAAAGGAGAGGATGGACTCCACAAAGTTGTCTTGTGACTTCCACAAGTGCTCTATGGCCAGACATGCACCCCACACCATACACACACAATTAAAAACAAAACAACAACAACAACAAAACAGTTCAGGCTCAACCAGAACTATGTTTGGTAAAGGCCATTCATGATAAATTTATTCAGCACAGGTAAAAGAATCCACCTACAGAGAAATCACAGCGAACCTGTTTTTATTAAAAAGCTTCTGGGAACATGAGCCCTCGCCTGTGTTTGAAAGCCACATGAGTGACGATAAGCAATTTCTCCCGACTAAGCCTGTGGGGCAGTGTGAAATCGCCTGGACCCAGTGCAGAGGAGAAAATCACCCTGTGAGGTAGAAGGATCCTGAGCAATTGTCTTCTTGGGAGGCGGAAGGGTTTCATTTTTTGTCATCTGACACATAAAGGACCTGTTTTCAGTGAAGACGGTAGAGTTAATAGTCCCAGGATAATGGTTACCTTTGACCACAGACACAGCCCCAGGAGTCATGGCTTCATTCTTGTCAAGTGTTGATCAAGTCCGAGTCTTTGGAATCCTTGTGCCATATTCTGTCTCTATAACTCCCTTGGAAGGAAGCATCCTATAATTTTATCTACTTCTTGTAGTTGCTGTGGATGATGATTCATACTGCCATGAGAAGCATGCTGGGTGGAATTGACCCTTTGTAAGCATTCCACCATGACACAGACAATAGGAAAATAGAGGGGTGGAAGCAAGCAAACAGGATAAGGGGCAGCAGCTAAGAGACGGAGCTGAGATGACAGACCCAGGAGGAACTGGTTGCCTGCGCACCCGGACCCTCACCTGTCTTTGCGTCCACATTGGTTTGTTTTATTAAAGGGATCTTGCTTTGGACATCCCTGAGCAATTGTAGAGTTGAGGAGAGACATGAAGCCAATAACTTGACTTGCCTTCAAACCAGTGTCATAAAACTACTAACCTTGAATTTAACAGAATATGAAAATACCAATTTTTCTAGTAATAAACGTGGAAGTAACAGACCACTTTTCTTCTTAAGCAGTATCAATTCTTGAAAGAAATCCAGCCAGGTATGGTGGCTCACACCTTTAATTCCAGCACTCAGGAAGCAGAATCAGGTGAATATTTGTGAGTTCAGAACAGCAAGTGCTATATAGACAGACAGATTTTGTCTCAAAGAAACAAATACAAAAACAAAAAATCAAGCAAGAAAGGAAGGAAGGAAGGAAGGAAGGAAGGAAGGAAGGAAGGAAGGAAGGAAGGGAGAGAGAGAGAGACAGAGACAGACAGACAGATAGCAATTAACCATTAAACATTCAAGGAGAATGTTTTCTATCTTTCTCATCCTGTCTTCTTTTCAGTTTTTCTCTCGGTGATTTTCAGATCCTGAACACTCTCTGGCAGAACATCAGAGTGAATGAGTATTGTCAGCTTGGCACAGACATGCCAAGGACCCCAACGCCTCAGACCCATGAAACAGCAAAGCTTTTGTCTAGTCCAAGTACAAGTGAGTGTTTATGACTGACTGACGTGTGCACAATCTGGCAACCCCACAGCTCTCTGCTCCCAGACGACAGCAAACTCAGTGTCACCTCACAGACACCACCTTCTTCTCCCTCCTAATCTGGATGTTTAAATACTTGTGCTGAGTTTCCAGGTTGCATAGTGGGTGTCCTCCATCAGGCTGAACACAGCCCACCTTCCGCCCTCTTGTCTGTATGTTTGTCTGTGTAGCTGTCCTTTTTTCATCCCCTCATCATCTCAGTCAGGTTTCCAGGACCAAGCCATGCAGGACACGGTGACGTGCCTTGCCTCCATCTTCCCGTGGACTGTTCCTTACATTTTTTTATAATAATTTTTATTTTTTTATATTAATCACAGGTTATTTACTTTGTATTCCAGCCGTAGCCCCCTCCCTCATTCCCTCCCAATCCCACCATTCCTCCCTCATCTCCTTCCTGCCCCTTTCCAAGTCCATTGATAGGGGAGGTCCTCCTCCCCTTCCATCTGACCTTAGCTTGTCAGGTCTCTTCAGGACCGGCTGCAATGTCCTCTTCTGTGCCCTAGCAAGGCTGCTCCTCCATTGGGCGAGGGGGTGGGGGAGTATCGAAGAGCCAGCCATTGAGTTCATGTCAGAAATAATCCCTGTTCCTCTTACTAGAGAACCCACTTGGAGGCTGAGCTACCATGGGCTATATCCGAGCAGGGGTTCTAGGTTACATCCATACATGGTCCTTGGTTGGAGAAACAGTCTCATAAAAGACCCCTGTGCCCTGATATATTTGGTCCTTGTGGGGCTCTTATTCTTTCTAGGTCATACTAACTCCCCTTCTTTCGTATGTGATTCCCTGCACTCTGCTGAAGGTTTGGTTATGAGTCTCAGCATCTGCTTTGACACACTGCTAGGTAGAGTCTTTCAAAGGCCCTCTGTGGTAGGCTCCTGTCCTGTTACTTGTTTTCTCCTACATCCAATGTCCATCCCATTTGTCTAAGTGAGGATTGATCATCTTACCTCGGGTCCTCTTTCTTGTTTATCTTCTTTAGGTGTATAGATTTCAGTATGTTTACCCTATCTTGTAGGTCTATATAAGTGAATATATACCATGTGTATCTTTCTGCTTTTGGGATACCTCACTCAGGATGATCGTTTCTAGGCCCCACCATTTGCCTGCAAATTTCATAATTTCCTTGTTTTTAATTGCTGAGTAGTATTCCATTGTGTAAAAGTGCCATAATTTCTGTATCCATTCCTCAACTAGGGGACATCTGGGTTGTTTCTGGGTTCTGGCTATTACAAATAAAACTGCTACAAACATGGTTGAGCAAATGTCCTTATTGTGTACTTGAGCCTCTTTTGGATATATGCCTAGGAGTGGTATAGCTGGATCCTGAGGAAGCACTATTGCTAATTGTCTGAGAAAGCGCCAGATTGATTTCCAAAGTGGTTGTACCAGTTTACATTCCTACCAGCAATGGAAAAGATCTTCACCAACCCTACATCTGACAGAGGGCTGATATTCAGTATATATAAAGAACTCAAGAAATTAAAAAGCAACAAATCAATTTAAAAAATGGAGTACGGAGCTAAACAGAGAACTCTCTGTAGAGGATTGTAGAATGGCAGAAAAACACTTAAAGAAATGCTCAACATCCTTAGCCATCAGGGAGATGCAAATCAAAACTACCCTGAGATTTCACCTTACACCTATCAGAATGGCTAAGATCAAAAACTCAAGTGACAACACATGCTGGAGAGGTTGTGGAGAAAGGGGAACCCTCCTCCATTGCTGTTCCTTACATTTTTGTGTCCAAATTTCTCCTTTTTGCTAAAGGCGTGTTTTTGCTAAACTAGTGTTGTGAGTCCTCCCCCACCCCTAACTTGTTTTTATTAGATTAGCTTAAGAAAGAAGAAAATCTTAGCTATAGCTAAGATCCTTGGAATTAGGACTAGATGTAAATCTGGGGGGTGGGGATGAGAGATGGGAACAAAAGTCAAACCAAGATAAAGACCAGTTTCTATTGTTTCAAGTTATATTGACTCCTGAGTAATTCAGAGTTCACTCGACTTCTTGATCATTCCGGATGTGGTAATACCATATACAGTATCATATCCTTTGCTGTTGCCTAGGAGTCTGCTTCAACTATTAAATTGTGTTTTTGACATTTCTTCATTGCATGTGTGTGTTTGTGTGTGTGTGTATGGGCCAGAGAACAACGTGCAGAAGTTGTTTCTCTCCTCCCATGTTGTGAGTTCAGGTTCACCAGGCGTGGGGACCAGTACCTTTACCTACTGAGCCATTTTGCTGGTCCTAGGTCCAACTAATTTTTTTAACATAATATTTTCATTCATTCTTTGAAAACTTCATACACATATACAATGTATTCACCACCATTTTCTCCCTAAATCCTCCCAGGTCTACTGCCTACTTCTTCCAAACTTCATGTACTTCTGATTTTTTTCTTTTTTTTTTTTTTTTACTAACTCATCACGTCCACTTTGTACTGTCCATATGCTCATGGAAAGGGCCATCTACTGAAGCATGGTGGACGCACCAGGGACCACACCCTTAAAGAAAATTCGCTCTCCCCCAGCAGCCACCAACTGTGGCCTGAGGATGTGAGGGGCAGGGGGCACAAGAAGATTCAACCCACAGTAAGGACTAATTTCTGTCTTTCCTTCTTTCTTTCCTTCTTTCTTTCCTTCCTTCCTTCCTTCCTTCCTCCCTCCCTCCCTCCCTCCCTTCCTACCTCCCTCCCTCCCTCCCTTTTTCCCTCTCTCCCTCCCTTTCCCTCTCTCCCTCCCTCCCTTCTTTCCTTCCTTCACTCCTTTCTTCTTTCTTTCTTTCTTTCTTTCTTTCTTTCTTTCTTTCTTTCTTTCTTTCTTTCTTTCTTTCTTTTTTTTTTTCAAGACAGGGTTTCTCTGTGTAGCCTTGGCTATCCTGGACTCACTTTGCAGACCAGGCTGGTGTCGAACTGACAAGAGATCCACCTGCCTCTGCCTCTGGTATTACAGGTGTGTGCCATCATGCTCGGCTAAGGATTAATTTCTATTGTTGCAAGTTATAGTGAGTGCTGAGTGAACTGACAACCTAGTTAATTAATCTTTTTTTTTTTTCATTCTTCACATAGATTGGGAGAAAAAGCTCCTCAGCTAGGAGTGGGGCCTTGTGAGCCTTTCCTCAATCAGGCTGGGATATTGCCTGGCTTTATCTTGTGTAGGTCGTGTGCATACACAGCAGCTGTAATTTCACAAATGTAGTGGCCCATCATGTCTAGAAGATACTGTTTCGTCCAAGTCCTCCCCCATATGTGGCTCTTACCATCCTTCAACTCTTTCTGGATTAGTCCCTGAGCCGTGTAAGGGAAGAGTGTGGTACACTTGTTCTCTGCACTTGGCCAGTTGTGAGCTTCTACATTAACTACCATCCGCTTTACAAACAAGCTTCTCTGATGAAGTTTGAGAGCTGCCCTAATTATGGGCATAGAGATATGAATTTAGAGGACAGTCTGATACTGTGCCCATTAGTAAAATGACAGTACATTGACCCCTTGAGCCTTTGCACTCCCCAGCCAAACTGATAGTACCAGGCATGCATTTCCTCCTGTGGAGTAGGCCATAAATGTGCTAAGAAGGTGGCTGGCTACTCTTGTAACATTCACTATGGCATGAATGGGCATATCATGATACCTTAGTCACTGCTGTAGCTCACTCATGATGACTTTTCTTCCCCAGCAGCCTGCATGGCACCTTTTGAAACTGTGAAAGCTAGCCATCAGGGAGGAAACTTCCCAATTAATGCCAACTAGATTTTTTTCACGTTCATTGATCAAAATGTGCTGTGTCTTCAGCAAGAGGGTCTTACCGTAGAGTTCTGGAAGGCAACCAAGAATAATGACAACAGATGGTACTGTTCTGAGGGTCTCTGGAACACCCTGAAAGTCCAACTATGTTAATGAGAGAATTCTTTATGGTCTTAGAAAATTCCAACACCTACATAAATAAAAATGGCGTAGAGAAAATAATGAAAAAGTATACAGAAGCTTTCTGACTGGATTTCTGGTTCTTACCAACAGAGGTGTTTGGTGTCATTTCCATACTGCACTTGTGTTTACTGGACCTTTTTAAAAAGAAAGCCACCCTCAACAAGTAGAAAAGAAAAAAGCCAAATCCAAGACTGGCAAAGAAGTTGATAGGCTAGTTTTTAATGAAGAGATACGAAAACCCACAAAAAGATCTTCACCGTCACTGGTCAACAGAGAAATGTTAATCAAAACTCCAACTACTACAACTATCATATTTTTAGAGGAAGATAAATGTTGAATTGGAAAGGTGGCACCTTAGTGCAGCCATGCGGGAAACAAGATGGGCAGTTCCTTTATCAGTTAAACATAAAGCTTGCAGGTGACCCAGGGATTCCACCTTAGACAAAAGAAGACAAAGATTAAAAGTAGATATTCAGACGTGTACTTGTTCATCACTGATAGTGATACATTATTTACAGTAACTGAAAGGCAGCTAAAGTGTCCTGAGTGTCCATGAACACGTGAATAAACCGTGTGTTACATAGTCACACAATAGCACCAGTGAGGCCTTTAAAAGAGCGCAATTGTGATAAATGTTATAGACCTTGAAAATATTATACTTGGTAAAGCAAGACAGACACAAAAGAACAAATACGGAATGAGTTCACTTACATGAGTTGCCTAGAAAAGGAAGATTTGTAGACACAGAAAGTAGGGTAAAGGTTGCCGGGGCCTGGAGTGGGGCTGGGAAGAAAGGTGCTATTGTCTGGTTTTTCAGGCAGCGCTGGGGATGAGGAGGAGTACACCTCTTTATAAATGTATGTGATGACATTGGACTGTGTACTTTTAAATGGATTGGAAGTAAATATAATGTACATTTTAACACAATAAATACTTTACTGTAGCCATTAAAAAGAAGATATTATTTCAGGGGAGATAGCACTCAAAGGTTCACCTGTTACTGCCGTGTAGAGCGCAGGGTCCTCCAGGTCTTATTTCCCTAAGTTCTACATCATTAGTTTGTTGTAACTCAGTAAATATTTTTTTGAGGCGTTGTGTCTGCTTTATTTGGTCCACGAAAAGTCTGGGGAGAGGGAGATGTGAGGGATTTACATGCAGAGAATCATGAGAAGAAGAAGTGTGTAGGTTTGAGAGGAAATTAGATTTGCATGGTGATTACGGCTTCATGAGACATCGGAGGACAGGGAAGGCCATCCTAGGTAAAGCGGCTGCACGCTGAATGTGCTAAAATGTGAACGCGCTAGTTGTATGATTTAAATGGATATTCTGCGTGGTGTGGGATCTACAGCTCAATACATGGTTTTCTAAACTCACTCAGGGGTAAGAGAGCTGATCCCTGTTCATGCTAAAAGCTGCAGGGCATTGGAGTGCCTTTGGTAGTTTCTGTGGAGAGTTGGGGAGGAATCCACACGAGAGGGTGGGGAAGAGGCAGAAAGCAATGGGTTGAGGAGAGAGTAACTCACAGAGGCCTTATTTGGCTAAGCTAAGCATTCTTGTAAGCCCGGCCAGGGGGAGGGAGGAAGCCTAATTTGGGGCTCAATAACATGAGTCGTGCTAACAAGGCAAGGGGTACAAATTAACTCTGCAAATAGCTGTAACTAAAGAGGAGGGTGTGGGAACAGGCACGTCATGGAAGAAGGCATTAAAGAAAGAAGTGGGGACACTGGGTTCCCATAAAGGCCTCATGTATTAGAGGTGCCACCAAGCCACACCATCACTCTCACTGTGGAGTTGTCTAGCAACCATAGTGAGTTTCCTTGGTGGGCCTCTTTCTTCCTGTCCTTGGGAGATCACCGAAACCATCCATTGTCTTTAATTTCAGGGCAGATCTCCTTTAGTTTTCCAGATCAAAAATGAGCCTGCTTTTCTCTACAAGAGCCCTCATAAATGAGAACCAGTGCCCTAATGGAAAAAAAAAATACCCAAAGAGCTGCCTTCTCACCACATGAAGAGCAAAGAGGTAAACCTCAAGCACGGGGCCTCAGAAAGCCATCTGTAGACCTTCATCTTGGACCTCGGGATTCTAGAACTGTGAGGAACAGGCCCTGGTCGTGCTTGGCTAGTGGTGTTTTGTTATAGCGGCTCACATGGACTTGCCTTCAGAGCCTGGATGGCCAGCCGTCCTCCACTTTCCTGTAACACCAGCCACTGAGTCTGACCGACTGGGTCCTTCCTTTTAGCAGTGTCCCTGTCCGGAACTCTCCTTTAAAAGTAGCTCTCCATCGGCCACACTCCTTTCCAGATGCTGCCTCCCCTCGGCAGGCAGTCTGTGAGAGGAATCCTCTCCACGGCAGTGTGTCTCACTGCACATTGCTCTCACCCCTTTCTTTCTTCCCAACTCCTCATTCTAGCTTCCGGTCTTTCTCTTGGTCCCTCTACTGAAACCTCTGATGTCTCTAGCAACTTTCTGGTATCTCTTACAGTGAAAAGGACAAAGTCTGTTCTAACGTCACTGCCTGGGGCTTTTTTGAAGAATAGATATGTGGAGATATGGTTCATACAGTGTGTAACCCACACATTTAAACCACACCGTTAGCAAGTCTCATTTTACACAGCCAGAGCTGTGACATGCGACATCACGATCGGCCCTTCCTAGTTGGCATCTAGGTGTTATGGCAAGCTGAAAGTGGACCAACCTAGCAGCTCCGGTGCTGCCGCCCACTCCGTTCTGTCACTCTATGCCGTCTCTAGAGAGCTGTGGGTCTTCCCTGGTGGTTTCCCTACCGTTCTCGTTGAGATGGGCCTCCCCAGCTGAACCGAGAGCCACCAACGCAGCTGGTCTGGCTAGCCAGCTTGCTTTGGGGACTGGCTCTGGGTTCAGAGCCCTGAAATTATAGGGGGCCTACATCTCGTGTGGGTTCTGGGATCTGAACTCTGGTCCTCGCATTTGCAAGGCAGGAGCTTTAGCTGCTGAGCCACCTTCGTGGCCCCATGTGCTTGCCTTCCAATGAACAACTACCTATGTCTGGTTTTGCCTTGAGTCCCCAGCTACACCTTGGCTCTGTTTCTTTTGCCATCAGTTCAACTTTAGTATTCTTAAGGAGTCTGTTCTTGCCCTCTTCTCTCTTCACTGCTCTCTCCCTGAGAGATCTCGCTTATTTCCACCGTCTCTATAATGAATCCTCTGTTTCGAGTCCTGAGGGCTGCAGACTGCATTCCATCCTTCTCCACCTCCTGCTGGCTTTCGAAACTTTGAACCCATTAGGTTTTTCTTCATGTCCACCACCGGGCTCCCAATCTCAGTCAGCACTCCCTGTCATCTCTTGTCTGAGTTACACCACAGGCCTTTTGTCTACCCCTTTAAATAGGCGTAACCTCCGACTAGAGGTCTTCAGCTTGGATGACACCAGGCCTACCAGCTTCCTCCCCTTTCAGCGTGCTTCCCCTCGCTGCAGGTCATCAGGGCAGCTCTTCTTCCCGTCTGAGAGTCCCATCTATGCATCTGGCTCATTTCCCTCCCATGGTGTCTTAGACCCTACCTCCCACAGAGTTACCCTCACTTGCTGTCGCTAGAGGTTGCCCCTGAAGCTGCTCCCCAGCAGGCTGCTCAGGAGCAGGCGTTGAGTTTTCTGCATCTCCCGGCATAGGCCTGCTCCCTATGTGAATGCCTGGCACACAGTAGGTCGCCAAACATATTTTCTGAGTAGATTTGTGATACCTGTATTCTAGCATGTTGCTCTCAAACTTGACAGAGAAGACCAAGTTGTATCACAAATGGAAACTGATGGTAAACAGTTGAAACACTGGACGGTCTCAGTCAAATTTTAAGGCCAATTGCAGAGCATTTTTCATGTCTCTTCATGTTGAAAATTTCTGGTTTGTCTTTTAATCCTGGAATCAATAATGACTCTTTGACATCTCCAGATGATACTGTTTCTCACTTAAACTGCACAAACCTGGAACGGAAGGACATCGGCCCAGTCTGTCCTCAGCCTTTGTCTACCTGTCACAGGGATGAGGGACACTGGTAAATCCCTTGATTTGTAGTTAGGAAGAGCTGAGGCTTTGCTTTCTCGTTTGAAACTTACTCATGGAGAAGCTACTTGGATACACACAAGGACCAGAGGAGTAGACTTCTATAGTTTGAATGTGCCCCCATAAAGCTTGCATTAAAAAACCCAATCCATAGTGGAGCCTGCCAAGTCCTGCATAGCTCAGGCCCCAGACCCTGGCTAGGAGTCGTGAAGAACTGAAGGAAGAACAGACACGCAGACACACGAACAGTGAAGCTGGGGGCAGGCAGGGTTCTGCTATTGCTATGTCTGCGACCTGGAACCTCAGCGTGTTTATGGGTCAGCACAGAGACAGGGGTTGGCTAATACCCACAGGAGGTCTCTGTAGGTTAGTAGTCCCCGGCCGTAAACACCCAAGAGGAGAGCGCTGCCGTTTCCAGTCAAAACACACTGCAAACACATAAACACTCAAACTCCTAGGGAAGCTCTGCCATTCCTCTTGAACCTGGTGTCAGATTGGCAATTGCTTTGCCAGTTTCCTGTGAGCCACTTGGCCTTGGGATCCTCACCAGGCCATGCCCACATCAAAATAGACATTCAATCAGGACTTTCTCACTCAAGGCTCTCTGTACTCTCCACAGCAGCCATATTGTGAGCTGTGACAGCCCATATTATGGGCTCCACACTCATGAATGGATTAATGACAGGGGCCGTGAGTTCCTTTCTGGCTTCCTGTGCCTGATCTTTCCTTCTGCTTCCATGGGACAACGCAACCGCTCTGGAACCCCAGATGCTAGCCCCTCAACTTTGGATTCCCCAGCCTCCAGAACCATGTGGCCACACACTTTGGATGGTGATGAACTAGACAGTCTTTGCTTTTCTATCCTGGCCAAACAAATGGACTAAGACGGTGACCATGTATCTCATTAAGCATCTAACCCCAAGAGGTATTGATGAAGCATGTTTAGGCTCCTTAACTCATTTATGTCACAAAACAACCCAAGAGACAGATCGATATTGCAGATGGAGTCAAGAGCAAGAGCCTGTCCATTTGCCTGAGGTCACTCAGCCTGTGAATAGCAGTCAAGATTTAAACCCAAACCTTGCAGTGGGCTCCTCTGCACCGAGCCTGGCTGCCCAGTGTCTGAAGAAGGCCTGGGTAAAATGTCGCAGAGGCTACAACCATGGCCAGTGGCAAATACCCTGTGGTCCAGACTCACACTGCACTGCTATTTGCACCACTTTCCTTATCTCTGGAGGAACCCTGCGTATGTTTGGATGGCGCCACCACGCCCATCTTAGAGATGAGGGGACTGAGACCCAGTAGGTTAAGCGACCTGCTCACTCTCCCACAGATGCCCTGGTGTAGTTCATACTAGAAGCGAAGTCTTCTGGCTTTTTGTTAAAAAGCTCTTTTTCCATTACAACACAACCATGCGGCCTTCAGCTCTCAGTCGCCAATTGAGCAGTGGCATACAAATTAACTGGGGTTACTATATTACCTCCTAAAATGATGGCTTCCATTAAAAAAAAAAAAAAAAGAATAGCAGCAGAAATCCAGCAATGGAACATGTGCAAAATACATTTTCACAAGGTCATTCTTACCCAGCGCTGTGTTAAAAAAATTATTATTCTCCATTTGGGCTTTTGGTCCATGATCCCATGGTGTGTGCAGTTAAATTGCAATTTAAAATTTTAAACAAACAATATTTCAGAACTGGCTTCTGGTTATTAGGCCTGATTTGTGAAGACCGGGGGTGGGGGTGTGGAAGAGCTCAGAGATTAAAGGCTGCTGGGAGGGAGGCTTTCTGACTGCCCAGGGAATTTAAGGATGTTGAGTTGGATAGGAACAGCCCAAAGAGATTCATTGGGGGGGTGGACCCCCCGACACCAGCTCAGTTTCCTGGATTGGATTGTGCCTTCTGCTTTCACCACACACCCACGGGCAGCCGAGGAGCCAGCCACACTCACATACCAGCAACCGTGAGTAATCTGCACACTTTTTGCACACTTGTTGGGATTTATGCTTTCACACCTGAAATAATTTTACCTGTGGAAGGTATGAGGTCTTTAAAACCTTCAAGACACGCATGTTAGATTTTAATTCCACAGGTTCTGATTGGCTGCTCGTCCCCAGGGTCGAGGTGCAAGGTTTTGAGTCTTGTGGTTTGCAGGTTATGCCCGTCTGGAGCTCGGGGTGCTGCCCAATGCCTGAGCTCTGCTTTTGGAGGAGCTGATATCCTCACTGGGTCCATAAAGGTACTTGGGGGTTCCCAGACTCTGGGAATCAAGACGCAGATGTTGGGAGGGAAGCCCCGTCTGCCTTCTAGCTTAGTTCCCAGGCCGAATCAAGCCAGAAAGGTCCACTTTGAGAAAAGCAATTTATTCTGGACTCTTGTTTTCTCCCACACTTGGGTACCTGAGATAATCTTAACACAGGTTTATCAGCAGCCTTAACTCTTGAATTCTTGGCTGCTAAATTAAAAAAAAAAAAAAATAAAAGAAAGAAAGAAACACGGACACAGGAAAGCAAAACTGAAAGAAGCACAAACCCCGAATTTCCACAGCAAAGAGCAGCAGCTCCTACGGAGGCCTTTATCTCTTTCGCCTAGTCTCGTATTTGCCTGTCTCGGATTCTGTAGCAGAGTGGTGAGAACAGCAGCTATATGAGAAGAAAACCTGCAAAGACAGAAACTTAACACTAATGGTGATAACAGTGAAGCGATGGGAGTATGCTCTTTTTTGCCCCCTGGCTTCTTAGCCAATAGATCAAGAAGAAAAACTCGTCTCACATGAGGCAATCTCTCACGCCCCCATACTTGAAAACCCAGATTGACTTCACAATGTATAGATTCAGTCTTGTCTCCC
The DNA here is from genome assembly GCA_010120015.1 of Rhombomys opimus. Taxonomy (NCBI): domain Eukaryota; kingdom Metazoa; phylum Chordata; class Mammalia; order Rodentia; family Muridae; genus Rhombomys; species Rhombomys opimus. The sequence continues at coordinate 2,777,794 of REGO01000081.1, read as the reverse complement.
GGGCCTGCTTCAGCTCTTAAATTCCCCCGAAGATGGATCAGAACCTGAAACAAAGAAAATTAAAAGGCAGGCTTGAGAAGGGGGAGCATGAGACAGCACCGTCTCTGGACACAGCTAGGGGGAGATTTTTCTGGTCTCTGGAGGTCATACAGCTGTGAGGAACACCTCTGCAGCTACAAGTCCACGTCTGCTCACGTGCTCCATGACAAATCACGTTTACCTCTCCAAACATTTTAGTTGCTCGTTATCATCTTCCAATTATTTTTACTCTATTCTGGGCAGCTTTCGTTGGGATAATTTGTCACCTAAATCTCCTGTTTTCTATTTGCCCCCAGTGAGGGGATCAGGAAGCAAACTGCAGCTCTTGGAAAAGAAGCTGGCTATTCCCTGTGAAGGGCTGAGTGACTCTTAACTCTTTCCCTACAGCGACCTCAACACAAAATGGACAAAACCTGAAAGAACCAATGGGCAGAAATCTGACCTCAAGACCAGAGAGCTGCTGCCTCCTTTTTAAAAAAAGAAATAATTTATTTTAAGTGACCGTGTGTTTCCTGCATGTATGTTCCTTCACCACATTTGTACCTGGTACCTCGGAGGCCAGAGAGGGTGTTGGATCACCTGGGACTGGAGTTACATATGGTTGTGAGTCGCCATATGGGTGCTGGGAATAAAACCCAGGTCTTCTGGTCTTAACTGCTGAGCCATCTCTCCAGCCTCTTGGAGAATCTTCTTGAAGAAAATAGTTTATGTTCAGGTAGGATCTGGATCTGGTCCAAACCCAACATACAATAAACACATGGGCTTGCTTAAAAATTTATATTTATGCTTTTGTTTCTACTTTAGTATATTAGATATTATTTTTATAAGTATATTGATACATTAAAAATTCACGTGAAACTCTTTCCCCCTGGTTTGTGAATACACTGTTGCCACAGTAAATAAAGATGGAGCAGATCAGCTAACTCTTTTGGAAGTAGTAACGTTGGAAAATAAGCTCCACAGACAGGGCTGCAGTGAGGCTCAACATGGGAAGTGCTTGCAACAGGGCCTGCGTAGGGTCAAGGTCAAGCTTGCTTATCGCTGTTATCACCACCTCCTTCCTGCGTACAGCTCCATATTTATTCTTTACGCAGCGGAGAGGTCTTGCACGGCTTGTCCAGTCTTAAAAACAGAAATAGCTTCAGAAAGCTTTCAATGTTAGTGGTTACAAATTGTGTTTGTTAAAGAAGGAGCAGGAAAAGAATAGTGTGGCCTGGCTATTTGTTGGCCTCAATCAGGCTTAAAAACAAAACCCCCGGGACCTGGAGAGATGGCTCAGGCGCTGGGCACTTACTGCGCCTGCGCACATGGTGGTTCAACGCTCTGCAACTCCAGGTCTAGGGAATCCAGGGTCTTCGTTAGCCATTGAGGGCACAGCACACTACACGCACATGGTGTGCCTGCATACATGCAGGCAAAACAAAACAAAACAAAACAAAACAAAACCCAAACTTTTAAAAAATAGCACAGGCTCGCTGGGTTGTTTTCATCTGGAGGTCTACGTCACGACAATACCACCGGGCTGAGCAGGTCCTACAAGCTGCTTCTACAACTGAAGGGTACTGAGATGCCCGGAAGGTACACCTGCCGCACTGGCTTGTGCATGCCCCGCCCAGCCCCATGCCTCAAGGTTATGTCACGCCCCCCCCTGGAGCCTCTGAGGGTGACTTTGTCTGGAAGTAGTTTTTGCAGATATAGTCAGTCAAGATGGGATCAGAGTGGACAAAAGACAAAACACAGAGGTGCAGAGGACTTTTGATCCAGCAACATGGCTTCTCTGATCATATTCAAAGACCTTCTAGGTCTGTGATGCAGCTGGAATACACACCTTTAATCCCAAACAATGTAGGCAAGGTTAGTTTGTAGAAGAAAGCAGCCATGTTTGAAAATGATGTCTAATTGAGGAGCAGACAATTGGGAGTCAGGACAGTGAGTGCAGGGCAGTGGAGTTAAGGTCGTCTGTGAGTTTGTGCAATTCAGTGCAGGTCAGCAGAGACAGTTGAAGCCAGAGAATGAGGAGGAACCAGAAGATTAGAACAGATTGCAAGAGTTAGTTTGAGGCCAAGCAGAGCAATTTAGTGAGAAGCTGTGAAAAGCCAGACTGAATCAATCAGGTTGAAGAGTTTGAGCTAGAACAGCTGAGTTGAAATAGCCAGAGCTCTCAGCTGGATTTCTTAGTTCTTCCTAACACCACATCTCCTGAGGCTTCAGTGCTCACTTTATTCAGCAGTAATGTTCAGAGGGTGAAAACATTCTAAGCCTAGATTAATTGTATAGTGGTTAGAAGCTTCCAGGACTAGGTTAGGAGACAAAGGCAGTAAGCCTCAGAGATGACAATTATGTCAGGAGAATAAAAGTTACTTTTACAAAAAGGAAGTTTGCCAAGAGATTTAGGAGAAAAACAATCATAGGAGAAGCCTCCTACAGAGTAAAGGATGCAGAGACTCTTAAGTACGGTGCTGTGAGCCAAGGCATACCAAGGATTGCCTGCGGCAGCTGGAAGCTAGGACAGGGGTAGTGAGCAGATTCTTCTGTGGGAAGGAAGGAAGGAAGGAAGGAAGGAAGGAAGGAAGGAAGGAAGGAAGGAAGGAGGGAAGGAGTTCTTGGAGCATCTTGATTTCCAGCTTCTGGCATTCAGAACAGGGATGGGATAATCTTACTTTACTATGCTACCAAATCTGTAGTGATTTGCTATGGTAGCACAGTGGAACAACAAGAAGCAAGGGCTCAGGTCCCCAAACCTCCTTTGAGGTTGTCTTCCCAATGGCCTGGACCATTCTTCCACTAGACCCTACCTCCTAAAAGGTCTCCTCCTTCTCAGGAGAGCCACAGGTCGGAGGAGCGTAAGAGGGACACGCAAACTTCTAAGCAGTGGTGGGGCTACATGAAGGCAGCATCCTATTTTCACGCCATGTTCAATAAATGAATGAGTGAATGAATGAATGAATGAATGAATGAATTCCAGGCATTAAGACACTCCTTCCTTCTTCCTTCCTCGGGCCTCTCAAGTAAAAAGCTAGGCCTTGAGCTCTTTCGTTGGGGCAGTTGTCTTTCTGCTCCTGCCAGAAGGAATGCAACCTCTTTTGTTTTTGCTGCACGTGGTGAAGAACAGTGCATCTTGAGGGTATCCCCAATAGTGTAAGTCTGTCCTGCTGGTCATGCCACTGTGCCTGGTCATGTCTCCTCCCTCATCTTCTCTGCCACTGAGGCTTCCTTCACAAGACCCCACAGGATTCATATTCTTGGAATCCTGTTCACTGCAAGGACCCCAGAAGCTGGCAACTAATAAGGACTGATGACCTGTTGAATGAAGGAAATCATTTCATTATATGTAGGAGTTTGTGTTAAATCAAGGGATTCGTAACCAGTACCCCAAACAACGCCATTAATTTAAACATAGATATCTAGCTGTTGTTATAATAATGGGGGCTATTCATTCAGCAACTACAGTGTGCCAGGCCCAGAGTCCTATTACCTACATGTATTCCTGTAGTAGCCACTGTGATCCTTTGAGGAATGCACGTAACCTTATTAGCTAAGAGCCTGGACTTCGGACCAGGCTGCCTGAGTTCATATCCTAGTCCTTTCATGGGACTTGCTCTGGGAGAGCTGTTTAGGCTTACTCTTGTCTCTATTTCCTTGTTGCTGATGCACGTGGTAAGAACCAAACTTAGACCCGCTCATCAAAGAAACATCTCAGGGAGGAGGGATTTGGGATCATGGCTGAAGAGGTATCAGAAAGACTGGAAGGGCGAGAGGAAAAAGGAGTCTGCTGTGAGATTCCATCTCCTAGAAATGTTGGAAAGTATATACTCAGGAATTCTCATAACATGGCTGCCTAAACAAGACCAGAACAAGGACGACATCAATTGACACGATAACCTGGAAGGAGGAAATCTCACGGGACCCAAACCATAGACAAAGAGCTACTGGCAACCAAGGACTGCTGAGAGTGGGAGGAATAGTTTTCCCCGGGGCAGACGCATCAATTAGTTATCCAATACCAAACAGTCACCCTTGAAAACATACATCCAAGCTACATTATACAGACCTAGAAGGCTGTATTTACAAATGTAATAATACACATGTGTATCTATGTGATAACTATGAAAGAAATAGAGGCTATAAACTAGAGAGGGAGAGAGAAACAAGAGGAACTTGTTGGTTGTCAAAGAGAAAAAAAAAAAAAAACTCAAACAACAAAACATCAAAATCAACAGTTCTCTGGGAAAACAGTTGTGTTTGCTCCTCTTCTTTCTCCAGCAAATGCAGAAGTGTCCTTCACTGAAATTAGAAGAGACCACAGTACATTCCAGTATCACAAGGCACTTAGCCCACATTCCTCTCCTTCATCTCTTTCCGATACATATCAACAGACAACACTTTAGATACGAGGCAGTGATGTGACCTAGAAAGCGGGATGATGGCTAAGATGAACGAAGGATCTCCAGACACAATCATGTCGAGCTGGATCTTGTCAGAGCAGCCTCTCTGTGACTGTAATAAAGGGCTTTTGACACGGTCTGGGTTGCCTCGTTTCTGAAGAGTAGAAGCTATAGAGATTCTTAGAAGGGAAAAATAAATATTACTCTAATTGGAGCCAGAGGTGAGGCAGGGTGGGACAATGAATGAACAAGAACTATTTATGTTGGAAAAAGGGAAGTGTTAGAAACGATCGTGATGAGAAATTCAGGAAACATGAAGGGTTTGGGCTTGGTCAAAGCCAAAGGAGGCCCCTTGTTTGAGAAGAAAAGAGAAAATCCGGAATAAAGGGGAAGAATCAAATTACAAGGCAGACAAAGTAAGCTAAAAAGTCATCTTTCCCCAGATACTGGGGCCTGGAGAAGCAGTGCTAGGCCAGGGCATACGGGCTGAGTTGCAACATTTGGGAAAAATCCACACAAATAGAGTATTGCATATTTATATTTAAGTGAGATTAGATAAGAGTTAACCTGATAGTTAACCTCAACCAGAATGGAAATTTCTGGAAGCTCGATCCAATGTCTTAGCTTTCTTTTTGTATTTTCCCATTGTATAGTTGGCATATTGTTCATGACTGGGTTTTAGATTTATTCTTATTTTGGAGAGTTGAAATACTTTAGGCTTTCAGTCTAAATTTCTACCAACAACCCCTCTCCTCTCTTTACATTTGGGAGCCCTGAGGCCCATAGACCAGAGTAACTTACTGACTGAGAAGCAGAACTGAGATTCAAACCCAGGTCCGCTGTGGATTTAGATCAGCACGATAGCTCAGTCTGTGTCACAAGATTCAGAGCGCTGGTGACCCAAAGCAGAAAATAGGAAATGCACAGTCCAAGTACTCTACTTCTTGCTTTACAAATCAGAGTCACTAGGTCCAGACATGAGAAGGAATTTGTCCAAGGTCCCATAGGAAATGACAAGGCAAGGAGTCTCTGGCTAAATAAAAAGAAGGCCCATGTGTGGGGGATTCTGTAGTTAGAAGATTTTGTGTGTGTGTGCTAATCATTAAGTGCCTTCTGGAACATTCAGATGCTCCTGTACTTCCTGTGTCTTCAACAGTCCGTAGAGGAGCAAATAGATACAAAGCTACCTACTTTTAACAACTTTAAAATACTAGGGATGAAGAATGGACAACTAAGAGTTTAGGAGCTGGAGAGTTGGTTCAGTCATTAAGAGGACTCCCTGCTCTTGCAAAGGACCCAGGTTCAGTTCCCAGCACCCACACGGCAACTCCCAAACATCTGCGATTCCAATTTTAGAATATCCAGTGCCTTCTCCTGGCCTCCAAAAGCACCAGGCATCCATGTGGTACACATTCATTCATTCATTCATCATGCTAGGTCTCCTTTTCTATTTCCATGGCCCGAAGGGCCTCTTTCCATTTTAGCATTTCAGAAACCTAAGTAAAAAACAGGCCCTGGCTCGGAGTTCTAAAGTTGGGCCTAGAACTGTGTGAGTCTGGCACAGTGTTCTCCGGCATTGCTTTAGAGGCAAAGGAAGAGAAGCCAAGAGCCATGTGGGTGCAACAATAACCATCAGCTATGATTTTTACTGCTACCTTGCCTCTGAAGGACTACAGACAGCCTGCCATCATGGACTACAGACAGGCAGCCTACCACAACAGACTACAGACAGACAGCCATGATGAACTACAGACAGTCATCATGGACGACAGACAGACAGCCATGATGAACTACAGACAGTCATCATGGACGACAGACAGACAGCCATCATTGACTATAGACAGCCTGCCATCATGGACCACAGACAGATAGCCATCATTGACTATAGACAGCCATCATGGACGACAGACAGACAGCCATCATGGACCACAGACAGACAGCCATCATGTTCCTAGGCTTGTATGAGACACTGTGAAGGATTCTGCCAGTGGCTTGGTTGCTAAGGCCTGTGAATGACCATTGAAGAAAGAGGGAGTGGGGAAGGAAGGAAGGAAGGAAAGAAGGAAGGAGTAGAAGAAAGAACAGAACAGAACAAGAACTAGTCAATGGTGTTTATTGTGCTCAATTAGAGACTGGGTCTGGAAGGCCTATGCATTGAGACATGGTCCTTAGTCTGTAGCCCTTACTCTGTAGCCCTTTGGGAAGGAGAGAAGCTTGTAACGTGGTGCCGGTGGAAGGAAGTTAGGTCATTGGGCATTTGCTTTGAAGGGATATTGGAATCTTTTTTTAAAGATTTATTTTATTTATTTATTGTATATGAGTGCTCTATTTGCATGTACACCTGCGGGCCAGGAGAGGACATCAGATCCCATTATAGATGGTTGTGAGCCACCATGTGGTTGCTGGGAATTGAACTCAGGACCTCCGGAAGAGCAGTCAGTGTTCCTAACCTCTGAGCCATCTCCCCAGCGCCTCCCCACCCCCCCATTTGGGATCTTGCTCTCAAGATCTTGCACCCCACTTCCTGCCATAAACCAACATCTTTATGCCACCATGCATTACCAACCATGATGATGTATTGTCTCCACATAGGACCAAAAGGGGTCAGTTGACTGTGGCCTGAATGTGAGGTGAAGTAAACCTCCTCTGTGTGGAAGTTATTCGTATCAGGCATTTGCTGTCACCGTGGGAAGCTGACCAACGCATTCACTGCCTGCAGCGGAGGGCCTCTCTGTCTCCTGAAACTCAGCAATGAACCAAGAGTCCTCCTTCAAAACAAAAGTAACATCCTAGAGGTAAATAAAAAGGGCTGCATCTGTAAAGTAAGTTCAAGCGCTGCGGGATCCTGTGAAACAGCCCGACTGGATTATGTGGTACCCATGGAGACGGCCTCTCTGCGCAGCCGTCTGAAGAGAGGGTGGAGCACTGAGCATATGGAGAGAGAGCCCTTCAAGACGGGGACGGGCTGTGTCGAGGTTCTAGGTGTGCCCAGGCTTTCCCGAGACTGTCAAGTACCTAAAGACAGACAGGAAAGAGGCTGCAGGGAACGAGGTTCAGACAGTTCAAAGGGCCAAGATGTGGAGGGTCTTGAGGGTTTGGGGGGGATATATTCGTTGGAGGACTCTGCTGTCAAGGTCCACCATGTCTGGATAGCTCTCCTAGCTTGGCACAAAATGGAGGACTCCCTTCTGCAGCGGGGCCTCCTCTTCTCTACCTGACCTTTTTTGGAAGAGGCCCTGCACAGAGCTTCCCGCCTGCACAGAAGTCCCACTCCTTCCCTCCTGTCCGTATGCCGCTCAGGTACTGTTCCGACCCGTCAGCTCTTCCCACCTGTAACCCCGAGAGCTCTTAGATACCTCACCCTTGAAGGGATAAAGTGAGCTGCCTCTCTGAGGCTGGCCTCCAGAAGCCCTCTCCGTCGTTCTCATGGCCATTTCTCGCCCTTTGGTCCTAGTGGGCCGATGGCCGACAGACCCCCAAGGGAAGAAAGAGCCAACCCGTTAAGCACAATGTGAGCTACTGAAGGTTTCAAGGACAAAGAGGAAAAGTTCTGACTGAAGCCCTAAGAAGGTTTTTCTGGGTGTTGTGTGCAAGATGTTCTATTGTGGAGAGAGCAGCCGTGTAGACAAGAGGTGATGGTGGCCAGAACCAGGACTTCCACAGGAGAGGAGGCGAGAAGCAAGAGAAGCAGGGCAGGTTGGAGACAGAGTCACAGGTTCAATGAATGGCTTCGTGTGTGATTTCTCCTCCTCCTCCATTTGCTGAGATGGACAGTATTGGAGGGAGGAGTTGTGGATCCATTCTGTTTGGGCTTCATGATTCTTAAGATGCCTTTCAGAGGGCTGGAGAGATGGCTCAGAGGTTAGGAGCACTGACTGCTCTTCCAGAGGTCCTGAGTTCAATTCCCAGCAACCACACGGTGGCTCGCAACCATCTATAATGGGATCTGATGCCCTCTTCTGGTGTACAGGTGTACATGCGGACAGAGCATGTAAAGAAAGAAAGGAAGGAAGAATGATGCCTTTCAGACATACTTCCCCCAGAGTGCAACAAGAAAAGCAGAACCCCAGGGATGCTGCTGAGGAGCTCAACATGTGTTCCTAAGGCCCTGGAGGAAGACCAAGAGGGATGGATAGCTGGCGACCGAACAAATTGTTGAGTTCTGTCATATGGATGAAATGAAGCCAGCCTTTCAGCAACAGAACCTGTCAGGTACAAAGCGGCTGCCCTGTCCTTTCACACTTCAGAATCTCCCCACATATCTCCTTTGTCGACCACCTCCGCTGGAAAGGCACAAAAAGGAGGACTCTGGGAAACGTAGTTCAGTCTGGAAGGGCAACATAGTAAGACTCTGAAACAGCGTGGGTGCATGGGGAGCTGCCCTGTGAGAGGCAGGAGATGGGTCAGGCCTCAGGAAGGAGGTGAAGGCTGAAGGGAGCCTTTGGCAGTAATTGTACGGTCATGGCTTAAGACGCAATGGGACTGCATAAGATCATGTGAGGAAAGAACTTGAAGAACAAAGCACAGCCCTGAGATACTTCAACATTTAGATGTCTGTATGAGCGGGAGAGATGAGTAGAATGGAGAGAGACCAGGGAGGTGTGAGTAAAACCAGGCAGGCATGATTAGAAGGCTAGAAAGGGGGATGACGGGAGAGATGGCTCAGCAGTTAAGAACACTACTCTTGCAAAGGGCCAGGGTTTCAGGAGGCAGAGCCTCACCACCTGAGAGACCTGGGAGGCCTCCAGAGGCTGTCACAACGATGGTCTAAAGGTGGCCTACACACGCCATTCAGCATCTCACCCAAGGGCAAACACAGGCCAGGGGTAGATGGACCAGTTCACCCCAACCCCTGAGTTATGGAGGCAGGTGGGACCCTGAAGGTTGGGTAGGCGTGGAGCGCTTGTCTTGAGCCGGCTCTGCTGGGGCTTGCTCACCTCGAAACACTTTCAAGAGCCACTTAGAAGTCCTAAATCCCTCCCCGTTTCCCGGCAGCCCACACAGGGACCTCTCAGCCTTCCATCCACATCTAAGAATAGCACTTGGCTGCAGTTGGCCCGAAATCCTTGCTTATAACGTTAAAACAGTTGGCCACTATTTTCAGGCTGACACTCCCCTCTGCAAACGAGAGGAGCCGCTGCCCACTGGAAGCGTTCTCACTTATTTGCTGTTGGCAGAGGGACGTGTCAGAACCTGGACCGTAAGTCAAGGAGTTTGCTGAGAGGAATCACTTTGGTCCTCCGCCTGTGGGAGAATCTTGATTTCGGTGGCTCTGAGGCAGGCAAAAGATGGATGAAAAGAACTTAAAAAAAAAAAAAACAACTTGCAGTTTATTTAGCTTCAGAGTCATCTAGACAGCTATCTTCCAGGGAGTTTCTCAGATGGAAGAGAGCTTTAGTGATGAAGGAAGAGAGAAATGCTGGAAGTCCTAAAGAGCCATTTCTGGAGACAAGAGGCCACAGACCTAGCCTCCTTAATCCCTGAGTCATTTGCATGCTTTTTGAAAAGTGGATTTAGCCTGCACAGTCATTAAAAACTTTTGAGTCATGCCTTTTTTTTCTTCTTTTTTTACCAAATGGCTGTTTCAAGACTGGTGATCATCAATTCTAACTCAGATCTGGTCTGTGCCACCTAGAATCACTAGAGGAGGGGACCTCCAGATCACGGAGCTCAAAGGAGGCCCACATCGTGACCTCTCCGAGTCCTTGTTGCATTTGTCTTCCTGAACTCTTTCCTCCCTGCCCGGCCCCCTCCCTAAAGAAATTGAAAGTTTCATTTTACAACTCTTAGAATCATCAATTAAACATCTTCTTTGGCCTGGAATGAAGCTTTGTTTTTTCCTTCTGGAAAGAAAACATGTTTTATACTGTAACAATTGCCACCAGCTCAGTGGCTTTGGACAGCCGTACAGTCCCTCAGTTTTGGAGGCCGGCAGTCTGGCCCGGCGCTAGCAGCTCTGATGTCTTCTGGAGGCTGCCTGTGTCCCTTTGCTGCAGCCTCTCCACCACATGCAGATGTCTCTTCCCCTCTGAACTTCGCTCCCATCAGTACTTTTGCTCTACCCCCTCTTTTGTAAGAGCTCTTGTGACTCTTTGGGGCCATTTGCAGACAAGCCAGGACTAGTGTCCCATTCTCGAGCCTTGAATGGCATCTACTATGTCCGTTTTGCTCTGCAAGGTCCGCAGAGCCCAGGAACCAGGAAGAGATGCCCTTTGTTGTTGGGTATTGTTCAGCCTATGCCAACAAGGAAAGCTCGCGTGGGACACTGCCTACGTTCTGAGCAGTGGGCCGTTATCGGACGGGCAGGACTGCAGTGAGCTCATCTTTTGAAGCTACCAGAGGCCTCTCGAGACTTTGATTGCCCCCTGCCATGTGTTGGGTTAATGGGCACTCCCATGAGCACATCAAGTCTTCCTCCAAACAGGACTGTCCTGGTCATGACTCAGAAGGTCAAAGGTAGGCCCGTAAGCCCATCAACTAAGCCGGCCCACAACAAACTGGTCCACGAAGGTCTTTGAGGAAAGGGGACAAGACAAAACAAAACAAAACCAAACAAAACAAAACAAAACAAAACGCCGAGCTGATAAATGTCTGCAGAGCCATGCGCTATGGAGAGAGTGAGGTTGTTAGCTCTGGCTCGGGTCAAGGGCCTCCAAGACCCTTTCTTTCTCCTCCAACCTGGATGAGGGCGTTCCCCACTCGGGAGGCAGCATTGGGGAGGCAGCTGGGGGGCTGGCATTTGTGGAGAGCTGGGAAGAAGGGCTGGGGGCGGCGGCGGCGGTGGCCTAATGAACACAGAATGCTGTTCTCACTTCATGCGTCCCTCTCCATCTGACATGGCAGGTGTGTAGAGGAAGAATGGTGTGAATCGATTCGGAGATCAGTGGCACGGCAGCGAGCCAGGCCGCGCCCCGAGCCATTGATCGCCTCCGAATCAATTCGCACACCGCTCCCTCTTAGGTCACCTGCCATTTCAGACAGGGACGGGGACGGTGAAGTGAGAAGGAAATCATTCGGAGAAGTCTGGGGACCCTCTCTCAAGAACGTGGGGGTCAGCCTCCGATGCCCTCCCTCTGCAGCCTTTGGAGGAGACGGTGCTCCCCAGCCCGAGGACCCCCTCTGCCTTGCTGGCCTCAGGCCCTTGAGAGAGGGGAAGCTGAAGGCTGGAGTGAAACGGGGCCATTCTGAAAATCCATCAGCCTTGAGCTCACCTCTGGGGTTTGGGCTGCCACAGTCAGATCCTAAGAGCTATTTCAGAAAACCCAAATTGCCAACAGTAATAATCTCTCCGCCTCGGGACCAGTTTCCATTTGTGCCTCTCAATGCACTTCACAATTAATTCTCACCAACCTCTGCCTCCCACGAGCCAGCAGCCCAAGGGGGAACCCAAGGCAAGGCCTGGAAACGTCATGGCTGTCCCACGGAGAGTGTCAAGGGCTTCCCCACTGGGAAGACGGGGCAAGAAGGCCAAAGACTTCCTCTAAGAGCCCGTGACAAAAGTCTTCTTCATCATGGTGGTCTTGCTGATGTTAGGAGAGAGGGAGGGGAGGCTGGTAAGCCAGAAGACCTTTCGTGGCTCCTGCCATGTTGAATAAAGCCTCAGGAAAGGACTCGGTGATCACGACTGAAGACGTGACCAACAGCAATTGCTGTCCAAACACGGAGGTGTGGACATGCTGTATTCTCCAGGGTGATGGAGAGAGACTGGCTTCTTGTTCACTTACAAGGGTCCCAGCAAAACAAATGCCGGAGATTTTCTGCCCTGAATGGGTACCCAAACATCAGGCACAGGGTCAGTTGGCCTGGTCAGCTGCCGGTTGGCCTGGTTCCCTGCTCAAACAGGTGGCTTCAGTGACAGGCACAGCGACTCTCCACAGTCATGGGTTCTGCATCCGTGAGGTCAGCCAACTGTGGACTACAGTTAAAAATTGTGTCTACACTCTACCCAGCAGGGTATTGAAGGAGATACTGATACTCACAGCCAACCTTTGTGCAGAGTGCAGGAATCCTTATGGAAGAGGAGGGAGTAGAAAGACCTGGAACAGACAGGAGCTTCACAAGGAGAACAACAGAGCCAAAATACCTGGGCCCAGGGGGACCTGCAGAGACAGATACTCCAACCAAGGACCATGCATGGAGAGGATCTAGACCCTCTGTTCAGAGGAAGCCCATAGGCTGCTCAGTTTCCAAGTGGGTTTCTTAGTAAGGGGAGCAGGGGCTGTTTTTGACATGAACTCATTGGTTGGCTCTTTGATCACCTCTCCCTGGAGGGGGGGATGCAGCCTTGCCAGGCCATAGAGGAAGATGATGCAACTAGTTCTGATGAGACCTGATAGGCCAGGGTCAGATGGAAGGGGAGAAGGACCTCCCTATCAGGGGACTAGGGAAAGGACATAGTGGGAGAAGAGGGAGGGAGGGTGGGACTGGGAGGAGATGAGGGAGGGGGCTACAGCCAGGATACAAAGTGAATACATTGTAATAAATAAATAGATAAATAATTGAAAAAAAAAAGTGTCTGTACCAGACAGACTTCCCCTTGTCATCATTTCCTAAATGCTAGCACATAACAGTGACTTACAAAGCCTTTACATTGTCTTGAGTATTAAAAGTAATCTAGTATTGGGGAAGAGTATGCAGAGGACACATGCAAACACTACAACATTTCCTATAAGAGACTTAAACATTCTCAAATTTTGGTATCCACAGGGGTTCCTTGAACCAACTCCTTGTGATTTTGAGGGACATTTTTGTTTTCCCCTGAAAGGGGAAGTAAAAAAGGCAAGCCTTTTTACTTCCGTAGAAGGGGGCTTCGGTGTGCCAACGAAAGCAGGCAAGCGTGGTTAGCAGGGGACCCTACCCCGAGGTTTTATTCCTAATACACAGGAGTCCATTCCTTCAATCTGAGTGTCTGTGCATTCATGTGCAGGTGCTTGCAAAGGCCAGCAGAGGGCACTGACGCCCTGGAACTGGAGTCAAGGTTGTGAGGAGCCCAGTGTAGGTGCTGACAACTTGAGTCCTCTGGATGAGGACAAACTCCTGACGACTGAGCTGTCTCCTGGACCCTCAGGAACAGTTGTGTACTCCCAATTGCCTGGGCAGACCTTCCCAGGGAGTGAGCTGCTTACTGCGACCATTTTCTTTTGTGTGTCCCATTGGAAACCCAACCGTGGACACTCAAGATGGGTCTAAAAGAGACCTCAGGGGGATGAGCAGAGACCATAGAAGATTACACCTGCCTTAAGTTCTAACAACGAAATAGGGAGACCAGTTAGCTCACCTCACATTTCAGGTGGCTCCTGGCCAGACCATCTGGCTTTCCCTCAGAGAAGGGGGAGGGGAGGGACTTTGCCTAATGCTCTGCCCGACCTCTCCTGACCTCTCCTGACCTCTCCTGACCTCTCCTGACCTTCTCCAGGGACTCATCCGAGACCTAGGACCAGAACCGTGTCCGGGGGCAACAGCAGAACAGCCGCAGCAGAACAGCCCTAGCTCCCCTGCTCCCCACGTCAGACCCTATGCTCCAAGCAGGAGGACAAACAGAGGTTAAACGCTCACTGTGAAGACTGCTCGCTACACCGTCGTCCATCTCCCTTCTCAGCCCAGGCCATGGCCTACGGGCCGGCCAGATCCCCCCTCCTGAGAGACACCTCCCCAGCCTTTGGCCTTCCTGTTCTTGGGGTCCTAGCTGCTTCCTCTTAGCATGTACATCCAGTCTTCTCTAGGCTCAGGATAATTTGGGCTCCTAAGGTTGCCATGCTGTCCACGTTCCTAGCAGCCCGACTGTAAGAGGCATTGCCCTGGCCTCACCATTTTCTATGGCCCCCGAACAGGTTCTAGGCAAACCACAGAGTTAGAGTTCAGTCCAACACGGTGCCAGCCCTCTTTGCCCAGGGGTGTCCTCTGCCTGTAGGACCTCTGCTGGCCCAGCATGTTTACCTTGGCTAGAGGTAATGCCTGGGGGCCATGAAGGAACTCTTTCTCAAAATGCCCAGTTCTGCAGATATATCATAGAACCAAGGCTCTTGGGACCGACAATAACTTAATGTATCCAGTTCTTACCTAAATGGACTCTGGGCTTAAGTTGCTGGAACGCTGTCCACCATGCTAGAAGGCAGGGCTGCCTTTTAGAAACGAAGGCCGGGCTTGAAGGAGCTGAAGGATCATTTCTGAGCAAATCCGTTCTACCCCTGCCGTCTCAAACAAGCCAGAAGGAAGCACCCTTTTCTGTTGGTCTTTTCTGGTATCTTTTTAAACAAAAATCATGGCAGAGGTTGGGCACAAACACATTTTCCGCTCTTACTAAAGCTAGAAAAACCTCTAATCCCTCCAAATACAGTTTAATTTCATTTCTGTATCTTGTCATAGAGTTTCTGTCTCCAGAGGAGAGGGCCACAACATCTCAGGCAGGGTATGTGAGGTCATGGTACAAACGGTCATAAGAATTAGACACCGCTCTCCTGTCCTCGTGTTACAGACAGCTTCCATAGGTCACCTGGCAGGACTGGAATCGGGTACTTTTGTGAGGTCCCAGGAGTATCCCATGAGGAGTTGGGCAACCCTGTTAGCCAGTATTTTCAGTCAAGATTGTAGGTATCACTATACAGAGACAAGTCTGTCCACTTCCTCCTTTTCCTTTCGGAGTGGCTCATACTCCTTTGTCAGAAGCACTTCTATATTTACGCGGCAATATTGCGTATATAAGAGAAGGCATCTTCACAGCCAACGCAGTGGCCATCTCATGACGCCAACAGTCCAGCTTGGCCTGTCATCTCGCCATGCCACCGGCACTGCAGTACCGGACTCTGGCCGCACGATGGCGCCCGCCTCATGCAGACCCGGAGCACGGAGGCTGGCAGACAAAGGCGGGTGCCCGGCCTCCCTCGCCGCCCGGGGGTAGCCCCGGGTGGCCGTGGTCGCCCCTGCGCGCTGTGCTGGGCAGCTGCCGCCTTTGTCCTGCGGTTCGCCCTGGCGCAAAGGATGAGGCGAGGGAACGCTGGACGCAGGCGGGGGGCCAACACTGGAGACTCGTTCCCTTCATGCAAGTTTTTGAGGGTAGAGGGCTGCAAGCTCCGGAGTGGGGCCAGCTCCCAAATGCCGGCTCAGGAAGCTGCTTTCCCCTGTAATCTCTTAGCAACAGCAACAACAACAACAACAACAACAACAACAATATTCGTAAGTCTGCTCTCTCAAGGTTTTTCCTAATCCCCAAATTGTTAGGTTAGAGGGCTCAGGTGTCTAGTAGGCACCTGGGCCTGGATGACCCAAGCAGGCAGCTTCTGCAGGGCCCGTGAAAACTCTTCTTTCCCCTGTGCCCACTGGGCTGAAGTAGAAGCTAAGTAACTTCCTTGGCTAGTGGCTGTTCCGGTAGGCCACACCGCGTTAGGGGTTCACGGTGGCCTCATGAGCAGCTGGATTGGTAGCTTTGTTGCTAATACCATGCTTTGTAGGGATTCAGGTAAAACATGAAACACGTGTGCGTTACACCTGAGCCTATGGCCAGAAGCTGCGGCGAGGAGAAAGGAGCTCCACCTCTAAGTGCAGTGTGCTGTAAGCGGGCTGTTGATTGTGTCCGGGGAAAGGAGTAAAGGCTGGCGACCTGAGCAGGCCTTAGGCTGGGGTCACATGGGAAAGGTGGGGTGAGGGGGAGGAAACAGGTCCTTATCAAATTCTGCTGTTCTTGCAGACAGAACCGCCCTGTCATTGCTCTATCTTCAGAGGAAGTTCCGAGTGGAATCACCGTCATCGATTAGCTGGCTAAGCACACCCGTCCCACACACTGACTTTTTGGGGGCAAGATAAACAGGCACAATTTATCAGAACTTGGGATCTCGTGCCCTATGTGTTCAAGAAGAGTTGGGGGGCTAGCTCCTGGGTGTTTCGGTTCTTCCCACTGGCTCAGCAGAGAATCCTGGGGGGTGGGGGGGCGTGGCAATCCTGGGTGAGGGAGTTGGGGATTCCCCTTTGGCAGAGTGTTAGGTGGTAAGTGTGCTTCACACTTCAGAGCAAAAGCTGAAGCGACTACGTTTCCAGAGGCTGAAGGACCCTCCAACAGGGTCCCCACAGCTCAGGACTGCCTGCTCGCCTGCCTCCAAGACCAAGAACCAACCAGCATTTCTGTTGACTTTTAATGAAAATGGGTGTGTGTATGTGTTTGTCATAGAATCTCTGTCTATAGACGCCCCTGCTCAGGGCTTGGAATGTTTGCAATCAGCAACACGGTTAGGAGACTATTTTCTGAGATCCGAGGTAGAGTCCACCTTCTGATTGCCCTTCTGTGACGGTGCAGGTCAGTGGTGGGGAGCGTGCAAGATGATGAATGAAGTCCTGTGTGATCCTGCAGACACGGTGCCCTTCACCCGGACTGGAGGACCCAGAAACAGATCTGGGGCCACCGGCGTCTTACTTGAGGCTCTCGGGGTATCCTGGCAGGCCCCTTGCCCAGAGTGGGCACTCAGCAAATGTTGGTGAATTTCAAGTGAGAAAGCAAAGTGGACCACAGCTCCACACTCAAGCTCTCTTTTCAGATTGTCCATCCTTCTTTGCCTTTGCGTGTGTCCCCCTTCCCAGATGTTTCCAACCACAACTAAAGGACCAAGGGAGAAAACAGTTAAGCACACCTAGAGCTGCGTCCAAACAAAAGAGGCAAGAGACTAAACAAACCCAAGGTTTTCTATTTCTCCCTGAGCCAAGTAATCCCTTTGATTACATCTAATACCTGCCAAAACCCAGATGGTGTGCCCACCCATCTCCCGCGTGATAATGCCACATTGTGAAATCTACCCATTAATATTAATTGTCAGCGAGAGAATCTGTCTGAACTACTAAAGCTTGAGATTGCTTCGAGAAAGCAGGCCCTGCTTTGGCAGGGATTTTAAGATAATTCTCCTTCGTTCATTCTGTAGCTCGTATATGTAGAATGTTAAATAATAGCCCAAGAAGGCTTTTCTCCTTGCAGGGCATGACTGCCTCTTGCTTTCCAGGTCTTAAACCACTGTTCACTCGGGGTCCGAACCTGCTGACCAAACATATTACCTCACACTGCTGTGGGCTTGGCGGCGCACTGGTCGCCACGCAGAGGGAACGTGCTCTCCCCGGGAGCTGTTGAATTGAATATGCCCTAGCAGGTGAGGTCCGACTATCTCCTTTTTATTTTTCTGTTTCAGTAATTGACTTGGTAATCCCTGAAACATATCA
The DNA here is from genome assembly GCA_010120015.1 of Rhombomys opimus. NCBI lineage: Eukaryota > Metazoa > Chordata > Mammalia > Rodentia > Muridae > Rhombomys > Rhombomys opimus. The sequence goes on along the minus strand of REGO01000081.1, from coordinate 2,760,176 downwards.
CACAGACCTAAGTTCTCCCCCACCCCCTTCTTCTTCCAGTTATCGGGTAGGCATTCCTGAGGTAGGCATGGGGAGCAGTAAGGGCTGTGCAGAGAGCTTGCCGTCGGAGCTGAAATGCTGAATGGCCTTTTGGAGAGAAGTCCAGGGGTGCCGCCTGGCGGAGTCTCCTCTTGGAGATGTCTGTTTTGAGCTGTGATCAGCAGCCGGCCAGATCTGAGCTGGACTTCAGTCTGAGCTGGACTTCCAGATCAGCGCACCAGAGTATCTCAAGGCTGCCGTCTCCACTGTGTTCATGGGACTCTTCTTTAAAAAGCCACAAAATTTTAGAATCCATCCATGCCTGAGATAGATATGAAAATTTAGTAGGTGTGAGATTGGGCTTTCCCTCTGGAGGCCCTCCCCCACCCCCATTCTCCTGAATTATGCTACGATCACCTCTTGACAGTCGCTCTCACAGCCAACACCTTAAACTTTATGAGTGAACGCAAAACCCAGCCCACACATCCCGATGTTTTGTTTTTGTCAGGCACACACGGTGCTGTGAGAGGAATAGCCTGTGCTCCTCGAGTGAGGGAGGCTCTTTATCATCTCGGTTTGATGTTCTGAGCTGGGCTGTGCGGGTTAGGCCAGTGGGGCAGTCGGACACGAGGCGATGGAAACAAGAAGTACTGTAATTCTGGATGCCTGAATGAGTGTTTACTTCAAAGTCTCGACGGTTCTTTTATTAGCAAATATTAATTTTAGCTGAAAAAAACCCTTTGGAAGACCTTCCGGGTGCAGTGTGTTTAAATAGACCCTGAGATAATTTTTGAATTCCTATTGGTATGTAAAGCACCCTTCCTTGTGAAAAGAAGCAAACTGCACTAGTGGCAGGAGCCAGTTTACGCAGTTAAATATTTTGATTATTTAATTTATTGCCATTATTTCACAACATAAAAAAAAAAAAGAAAGCAATTGAATTGAGATTTTGTTCCCACTCCTGGCCGACTCTGCAGCTCTGTTTATTTGCTTTCAGATGAGGGCTCAGACAGAAGATGGCTTTTCCAGAGCAGAGGTGGGTCTTTCAGTGGCCATGCATGCCTTCAGTTTCCATCTGTCCCGGTGAAGGCCCACATGGGTGGTAGACATCGTGGGTGCTGGGCATGAGGGAGCCAAGTGGCGGTCACCCGACTCGGGCTTACCTGCAGACAGTCTGCAGGCGGTCTGTATCTCGCCACAGAGCATGTCTGAGGGAGGGACCGTGTGCTGACTGACGGGGCTGGCCCCTGGGTCAGGCTTTTCTTCTCCATGCCAAAGGCGCCGAGAAGGCAGAGATTGGTGCTTTTAAACTGAAGGCTAGTCACACAGCGGTTTCTGCCTCCAGCACTTTTGTCCAACCACTGGAAAGACCCAAACTGAACTTCAGTTTCCAAGGGGCAGGACAGTGTGGCATTTCAAAACTGCATAAACTAGTTTCCACCTGCCTTTATTCTGCTCTCCCTCATGTTTCCAGATACCTGCAAACACCCCAGACACCTCCCACAGAGCCTAAGCAGTTCCCGTGAAACATGGGTTTTCTGGGAACAGCCTGTCTTGAGAAGAGCAGACCAGTTTGCAGAATAGGGTAGAGATATGTTAGGGGTACCTACCTATGTATCTGTGGAGGCCACTTATGCCCCTAACCCCCATTAGTGTTCTGTCCCCTGGGAAGGTCACTTACCTAGCTCGGGGTTAGAGCCACCAGCAGTCCTAAGAACAGAGCCCAAGAAACAAAATGAAACACCCTAAATGTCTTGCCTGGGTCCACCATCTACTTGCAGCTAGTTAGGACAGGACAGGACAGGACCTCTGAGCTGATATCCCAGGGGCTCTAGAGGCTTCCTATGGTCATGGAGCTGCTGCTGCACTTTACAGACACAAGAAAAGAGATCTACTTGGTGTCTACTCTTTAGCATCTGAAACAAAGTTTCTCTTTGCATGAGTAAGTTGAGGGGTAAAATTCAGAATAGCTTTATTTCCCCCCAAGTCAGAAAAAACAGACAGGAAATAGACTTCTTAAATATCAGTGCCCAGGACTTTCAGAATTTCTTATTGGCCAGTAGAAAGTATTTAAAAATAATGGTGAGGGCAAACTAAACAAGCAACCTGATAGCCTGTTAGCAATCCTCTTACCTTTTGCAAGGCAGCGGTCTCTAATTTCCCCTTTGATTGTGAATAGGCATCTAGTTTTATTAAACAGAAACATAGATTATTAATAGGTAAGCCACTTGATGCCTGTAAAGCACTTTGAGGGTGAAAAGCCCCCAGCAAATGGCAAATATTATTATTGTTATTGCAAACTAACAGGAGGAAAGAAAGCTAATGAACGCTTGCGGACCTCCAAAGCAGTCATCACACTCAAACCGGCACACGGCGCAAACTATTAAACTTGTTTCCAGGATAGAGAGCTTCCACGTTTTTAAGTTGATTCTTTTTAATTCTTGCCAAGGATGAAAAGCAACACTTATGGGCCTGTAATTTAAACAAGAGGAACTCGAGGGAATAATCAGTTTTCACATTTAACTAGACGTTATCTATAAGATACAACATTGGAAGGCGCAGCTAGCAAGGAAGAAACAAGACCTCGGATGGCTGTCAGGCCCTCAGCGAGGACGTTGCCTCCTGTGGGCATCTAAGTGGCAGCTGGGTGAAAAGGATGCTCTGACTGCAGGAAGGGAGTCTGCTGGCCAGGGCTCAAGCCCAGGAGGTTCTGCGCTGTCTTTTGCATTTTCTGTGGTCGTGTGGTAGATATGATATGTAAGTTGAAGTAAATATTTTCTCTATGCTGTTTGAAGCAGGGACCCACATAAAAGCAACCCCCAACTAGAGTGGAGTGATTAAGACGAGAAGTAAAAATTAGATTTTGTTTTTCACAATATTTTTGTTAAGTCAGATGGTCCATATTAGAGAAAGTGGACATACTGCATAGTTATATGTATTTCAAAAAAATAGCTAGTACTTTGTGAGAACATATGTTTATATAATTGCAAATATATATGTATATATGAATACATATGGATAAATATGAATATATATGATATATATGAATATATGTACATGCACACATATTTTTTGTTTTTTGTTGAGAGGTCTTTTTTTTTTTTTTTTTTTTTTTTTTCAGGATCTTACTATGTAGCTCTGGCTGGCCCAGAACTTGCTGTGTAGACAAGGCTAGCCTGGAACTCACAGAGATCCTCCAGCCTCTGTGTCTCCAGTGCTGAGATTAAAGGTGTTACCACTAGGCCCTGCCTAAGAGGATTTTATATAACCAAAACAAATAATTTAACAGAGAAACAGATAACAGTGGTAAACATTGTAATAGAAACTATTTTGCAGGAATCTCACATAAATACGTTCTTTAGTTAAATCCTGTATGAAAAATTCATGAGTGACTTGAGACTTGCTTCACTAAAAATGTCAAAGCAATCTTCACTCTCAGGAGAACGAGGTTCTAGCCTGGGATCACAGCTAAGGTGCAGTCAGTGGCAAGTGTCTGAGCTCAGTTTTCTTGTCTGCCCACCTCCAACAAGGCACACAGACCTGCCTGTCAGTCTCACCCCCTCCACCCCAAACGGCACCACTATGTTCCCTGTCCAGGGCTGGAAAACAAAGTCTCCTCCTATTTGACAAGATCCAGCCTGCAGTGGTTTTAGCAGCCAAGATACAAGATTTTTAAATTAGGGCCTTCGGAATGGAATATTAGCAGAGCCATATTAAAACAATGCTGGCAGCCTTTGCAAGGATGCAGGGTAATTTTCTAATTAGCAGAAGGCTATTTGAAATGCAGCGTGGTGTCCCATTTTTCAGACTGTTATTTTCTGCAGAGCTAGAAGAGTAAAACAAACTCTTGGACTCTCACAGCGAGAGCCCTGGGAGGGGTAGCTCTGTGTTTAAGAGCACTGGCTGCTGTTCCAGAGGATCTGGCTGGGATTCCCAGCACCTGAACCCCACAGCCTATGATCATCTGGAACTCCAGTCCTAAGACACTCCAAGGTCTCTTCTGGGCTCCTCCAGCACTGGGCACGCAAATGGTGACTTACGTGCAGACAAACACACACGTTTAAAAACAAAACCTCTGCAGATTGTTTTCTTTGTCCATGTAAAGGTGTAAAGACAGACTGTCACTTAAAAGGGTTTAATTTACAAAACTTAGATTTGTTTTTCCAAAAAACTCACCGAATGGGAGATCTCAATCGTCACTTAATTTTAGAATACTTTTAAAATGGACAATTGTAGCCTGGTGTGGTGGCACACACCTTTAATCCCAGCGCTGGGGAGGCAGAGGCAGGTTGATGTCTGTGAGTTCAAGGCCAGCCTGAACTACAGAATGAGTTCAAAGATAGCCAAGGCTACACATAGAAACCCTGTCTCTAAAAACAAAAACAGAAACAAACAAACCAACCAAAAAAGCACAAGTGCACAGTTGCCTGTGTTATCCATCTTTGTTGTTTTCGTCTTTAAATATTTGTGTTTGGGTTCAGTTTTTGCAAGGGCATTTAGAGAAAGACTGTACACAGAGCACGGGAAGGCTCAGCTACAGCCTGATGTTTATTCTTAGACGTAGAAGAGGGGATACCTCTATGAGCTTAGGCCAGCTTTCAGCAAACTGAGTCAAGAGGAGGCATCAGGGTCACCACAAACTTTTACAGTGACCTAGGGAAAAGTGAATTTGGTCCCTCGATATAAAGATTTCAAAAATACAGGTAGAACAGGCTTTATGTGTGGAGACTCCAAAAATCAGCCACCCTGGGCACAAAAACAGAAGTCAGCACCAGAAGCGTCGTCTTCAGAAGGGATCTGCTGACGACCCCACCGCTGGTGAGGTCCACGGCTCCGCATCTGGACCGTTCCTGCAGACTGGCTGATAGGTCGACTGGCGAGGGCAGTCTGCTCGGAGCCGTTCTCCAGGTTTCATTTTTCCAAAGAGCTCGTGGCGTTCCAAACCTTCTTCAAGACCTCACGTTGTTTCCCGCTGCCTGTCAATCGGGCAGAGACCCCCAAACCCGTGCCACACCTGCTCCGAGTTATCTCCACGCTATCTTTTGGCTCCACTGGGTAACCTGTGCCCCTGCACAGTGCCCCTCTCCAGTGGGGAGCCCGCCGCGCTGAGGGCTTTCCTCACATCTTTCCATTCAGCCAAGCCCTGTGGATTCTGGCCCCGCATGGGCCCCTGCTTTGGGGCTTCCTTGATCCCTTCTGTGACGGTTGTCCACAACAGGCCTGACTTGTTTAGTAGCCAGTTACACAGACCCTCCTCCCCTGGCCTCTGATCTGCAGTGCACAGGAACCCCTTACCGCATCCTTCAGAAGGTCTGGGGGTGTCACACCCTAAAGTTTACCTACTCGGGAGCTGGACGTGAAGTGTGGTGGACGTGAGCATGAGACTCCAGGCCATTCCTTCTCCCCCAGGCATGGAGTGACTCATGCACTGACCAGAAGCGCCGAGTGTCGGTTCTTGGTTCTCAGTGCCACAACCAATCAATCCAACAGAGGCATTCCCTGCCCTGTCCCCACCTCAGCCAGTCAAAAAGAAAGAAAGAAACAGAAAGGATTCTGTTCTTTGATTAATGTAAGTGGATTTCTTTGTTCTTGGGACCGTGGGACAGTTCTTGGGACCTGCTTGGGGGTTGGAGCTGCAGCCCAGTGGTAGAGCACTTGCCTAGCATGCACATAAGACTCTGCGTTGGTTCGGTCCCCGGCACCACCCCTTAGAGCAGGGAATCCACCTGCTTCCTGTGAGGCACAGCCTGAGACTGAGAGGCAGCACATTGCATGTCCACTGGCTCTCCGGTGGATGATGCGCAGGTGGCTTCCGGCTCATCATCTTCATTGTCTGAAAGCCAGCAACAACGTGCACCTTCTTAGCTCCCCAGGTCTATTGGTTAGTGGAGTGCTGGATTCTACTGGGTCCTGAAAGTGTGGCCGCCAAGTTGACCGCCATGGATGGCGACCTACTCAACCGCTCTCTTCCCTGCTCATTTGCTTGTCACAAACGTCTGTGACTGTATATTCACTTGGGTGGGGGGGGGTGTACGTAGTCCTAGTTAGCTAGGACTGAGACAGATCGCTCCATGGTGGTCTGCTTTATCATCTCAGCCCGGACGCCGCAGTTCCCAGGGAGCTAAGGAGAGCTGCACAACACACAGGAAAAACACATGGACCTGAACCTTCTGATAAAATAGATGCAAGTAATTAAGAAAAGCATAATTGCACACTGGAGAAGGTGGACTCACCAAGCACTTGTTGAACTATAAAAATGCAGCCAGTGTAGTCAGACTCTTTTTTTTTTTTTCTAAATTATTCAGGAATGTTGTTTATGTTATCATGAAAAAAAGGAGAGGTGAGAAAATATATTCGGTAATTTTTGGTTTTCCCCCATTTGAGCAGATGGCGATCTGTAGTTCAAAATTTGTAACTCAAATTATTTCACATTTTTATTAATCAGTACAATATGTTTTTAAAGCAACAAACTGCACTTAGAAATATCAGTGTAAGCCCCCAGTTTGCTTAGTTCCATCAGAGAGCAGTTTGAGAATTGAATTTTATTAGCAATATTGGAAAACAGGGTATTCTGGAATATTCAGTCGTTCAATAGTGGTTATTTTTATTCCAGTGTTCAAGGCATCCTCTGTGGGGGAGGGGCAGGTGCAAAGAAAATTGCAATGGGGAGCTGCGAGAAGCTGGGAGAATTTGTTTCAAGATGTTTGCTTTTTTTTTGGTAGAACAAAAAGTGCATTTTGTTAGAGACAAATATTTTTTGTGATAAAAAAACATCTTATGTGGAGTGTAGATTGGACTTTTAATATAAAAAAGAAATGTTAAGCCATTCTATTTTGGGAAGGCTTGGCGTCGTGGAAGGAAAGCTGCTACACGCGCATAGATTGCAAAGCCCTCACAACTGTTGTCATCCTGTGCTCCTCTCCAAGCCTGTCAAAGCACACAAGTGTAGAAATAAGGGGCGCTTGTATTATTATTAATTGACACTCGTCTTCAGCTGGCGTGTGCTGGCAGGTCTTCACAGACAAACCTCAGACTTCACCAGGCAGAGCTGCCCCCGGAAAGTTTGGGGAGCATTCTAAAGCCCTGTGATGTAGAAGCTAGGAAGTGTAATATTAAAGTGATAAACATCTTATATTCGGTGTAATTCACAGTTTCTTTCATTCTTTTTACTATCTATAGATCTAAATCAAAACAAATTCCATAAAAGACGGGGTTATTTTCAAGCCTTCAGAAAGCTCTTGAATATTTTATCATATCTATTTCTATACATATGCTATACATTTCTACATCCCTGTTGAACAAAATCCAAGGTGATGATAAACACACACACATGCACACACGCACATACACACACACACAACACACACACAGGACTATGGCATTAGAATTCCTAGGAAGTATAAAGTTAGCCTCCGAGAGTGGAAATAAACTTTGTTGTGGCAATTAAAGAATGCACAGAGATATTAAGTCAGAGAACAATATGTCTGAATTATTAAATTTTTTTCAGGAGGTTATTAAAAATGTATTTCAAATTACCAGAGTGGCAGGAAAAAATAAAAAAAAATATATATATCTTAAAAGCGGTTACATTTTCCATTGCTCATGAGGAAGCCTATTGGATTTCACTCAACTTGATTTCCATCCAAAGTGCTCCAGAGCACGGAAGGTCCTCCCGAAGAGCCAAGCCCAGCCCCTCCCAGCGGTGACACTTAGGTAGTCATCCAGCCGGCTGTCAGGGTGAGCGCTGCAGCCCTCAGGTGGGCCTGGGAAGGCTTTCGGAAGCCACGGATTGGGACTGGCTCGCCAGATCAGGTCCCGGTGTGGCCCAGGAAGGGGGCCACAGGAAGTGGGGACAGGAAGTGTGAGCTTGTGCTGGGGGCAGGGACTCTGATGTCTGAACAGCCAGCGTCTGGGTCTTCAAATGGTTAATTCCCCCAGGCTGTCATATTGCATAAACAGATCCTCCTTTAATAAAATTAATTAGGCCCTGAGCTTTATAGGGTGATGGCCACTGACCCTTCACAGATCCAAGAGAAAGAAAAAAAGGAGAGGCTGCCCAATGGACAGGAGAGGGATAAAAGTTGAAAGATTAGAAATCCCAAGTAGGAGCTGCGAGGGGAGAGAGGAAGCCAGTGTTTGCTCCTGGACACAACTTAAAAAATCAGTAGTCCTCCGCCCCGGGGACCCCCCTCCCCGGAAAAAAAGAAAGAAAGCAGGAACGCGGTGCTGGGGTTTTGTTAATTTCGCTTTTTTGCACGCACCACGGAATCCAGACTGTGCCGAGCTCTTGAGAAACATCAGAGTATAATTGCAGATTTCGGGGACGCAGCTCTAGCTGAGAGAGAGAGAGAGAGAGAGAGAGAGAGAGGGCGCCCCGAGGCGCAGGGCGGGGTGAGGTGGAGGGCAGCGGGAAGAGCCGCGGGGACCCGGCGGGACCCCCAGCCGGCCGCCTCCCCGCTGCGTCCTCGCGCCCCTGCGGGTGCTCCCCGGGGCCAGGCCCGGCGCCTCCCGGCAGAAGTTGCTCGGGAGAGTCTTCTTCCAAGTTTGCTGCGGGGACGCGTGGGGGGTGGGAGCGGGGGCGGGGGCGGGGGCGGGGGTGAGGTCGACGGGGACCGTGCTGCCCCTACCCCCGGCCTGCCCCCTCCCTCCCTCCCGCCCGCCCGCCTTCCCTGGCACAGGGCTGGAGTCCGGCTCTCGGGGATTACGTGAGAACATCCCGGGCATCTCGAGCAGAAAACGTTGAGGCACAACAGCAAATGTCGGCCGATTTTGTTGGGATTTTTTTTTTTTTTTAGAGGAAAGGAAGGGGTGGGGGGGGATTGCCGACCGGATGTTTCCAATTACAGCGGAGCCGGAGAACAGAAGGGGGTGCGCGAGGCGGGCGGGGGGGGGCAGCTGGCAAGATGGGCAAGGTTTGGAGGTGTGGGTTGAAGGCGGGAAGGGACGCGGCGCGGCCGAGAGGCAGGGAAACCAGCCTCTGCGAGGAGGAGAGGAAAAACAGGAAAATGAAGCAGAACCAGACAAATGACGAAGTGCTGAGCGCTGATGTATCGCAGGAGCCTCTGGTCATTTCCATATATTGAAATGCGCCCAAGCGGCCAGTCAGTCAATTTCTCCAGAGCTGCCGCCGCGGCTGCCCACGGGCTGCCCACGTGACTCGCCCTCCTCGGCCTCCTGCCACCCAGCCCCCCGGTGCGGGCAAGGGAAAGAGCGCGTGTGGGGCGCGGGGGCGGCTGTGCGCCCGGTGGGTGCTGTGCGCCCGGTGGGTGCTGCGGCCCAGGCGGGGTGGGACCCCAGCGTCTCTCCGAGGTTAACATTCTTGCCCCTGTCTCCGGGCCCCTCCCTTTACCTCTTCTCCCCGACGCTCCTCTTTGCCTCCTTATCTGTCCCTTCTTAATGATTTAGAAAGGGGACAGAATGCAGGCAGGAAACCTGATCTGTCTCCAAACGCAGACCGGGGATGGGTGTGGAGGCGGTGGAGGTGGAGATATTTAAGTCAGGTTTGATTTTTGGTGTCTTTGATATTATGTGTTGCTTTGGTAGTTTCTTACAGAAAGGCACGTGTATGTGTGTGTGCGCGTGCACACACACACACACACACACACACACACATCCTAGATAAAAGCCAGTGAGTTGTTAAAAATGAATTTGCAGCGTTGGAGCTGTTAGCATCATTCGGCAAGCAGCAAGCTTGATAATTTCCAGGTGTTGGGGAAAGCCGTTGTCCGGGAGCTCTCACTGAGCTTATAAATCCCTGTTGGGAGGGAGAAAAAAAAATCTTTGGAGGTGAATGAAATATCAAATCACAAGACTCCTATGTAGATTTATGATTGCATAAGAGGCTTCATCATTTCCATATACTGAAATGCACTGTCCTCCCGAGTCCGCCCAGCCCTTCCAGGAGACTAAGCGCTCAGTTCTGCCTTGATCAATGTTGACTGTGGAGCAGGGAGGGGAGGGCGGTGGCGGAGAGCAGGCTGGCACCAGATGCAGCGGGGTCTCGGGAAAGGTCAAGGTTAGCCCAGGCTGCTATTGAGTCGGTAGCGGCCTCACAGATAGCTCTCTGCCTGGAAGGCACCCACTGGGGCTTCTCAAAATCAAATCTAATAGAAAAGGCAGTCACAGAATGAAATCGCTTCATCTGAATGCTAAAATTGTTATTAGGCTACATTAGAGGGATATCAGGCACGTGGCTACCAAAAAAGGAGAGCGTGCCTAGCTCTCGGAAAGAAAAGCTATGAATATGTTGATAACATCAATAATGGGCAGGTTGAATATCTGTAATATATAATACAATATCTATATCTATATACACATCCTGAACACCAGATCAACATATTAAATGTACATGTTTTGTCGTTGTTGTTTTCAGAGCTGCTTGAAGTCTGAATTCTTTTGGGGAAAAGGGTGAAAAATCTTTCATTCCAGACTAGGTGACCCTTCCTGAGCCTGAAGTCTGAGTCCCTCCAGGATTTTGTTGTTGGTTTTGGCCAGGTGTGTCCTGGAGATTTAGTGCCTGTCATGGAGGCCAGGCATGGCTCTCAGCCTCTCTTTCTGGCTTTGGACCACTGGCTATCTATCTGTCGGAAGCTTTTCTCCTCCCTCTTCTCCCTTTCCTCTCACATTCTTTTTTTAGAGACAGAACTGTTTCTGATGAGGAATTTTCTCTTGCAGACAAATCTCATTCCAGGAGAGAGTCTGGGACCAACCTGTTTCAGGAGCCACACTAGCATTTTCAGCCAGTCTCTGTCCCCCAGTTATCCCAATGACACCCAGATTAGCTGTTTTTAACCTATAGCACCACCATATCTTAAGGAAGGATTTGGTCTTGTAAAATAAACTCGGGCTACACAAGATTAAACATGATGACTGCACTCCAAGGGTTAATAAATTTAGAATTAACAGATCATCTCAGCTTGATACAGCTACTACAGATGATTTAATATGCAGCCCAAGCAGGTTGACAGTCAGCTCGCCATGCAGATAAGATCAAACAGTCTCTCGATTCCTGAGGCTGGATGGTTGTAGTGAGAGTCCAGAAGGTGTGGAGAGAACATTTCTGCTGGGGTCCCGCAGGAGGGGCTTCCATCCCCAGCTGCTGTTTGGATACTGCCTTACCCGAATAGTTCACCTTGTGTAGCAAGGAGACCCCAAGGGGACAGGCTACAAATCCCTTCACCGCTTATACTCGTGGGCACCTGTTTAGATTTTGAGTGGGGAAAAGATGAGATCCTTTAGAACCAAGACCTGTCTCTAATTCATTCTGCCTGGTAGTGGCCAGAAATTCCTTCCTTCCTTCCTTCCTTCCTTCCTTCCTTCCTTCCTTCCTTCCTTCCTTCCTTCCTTCCTTCCTTCCTTCCTTCCTTCCTTCCTTCCTTCCTTCCTTCCTTTCTTCCTTTCTTTCTTTCTTTCTTTCTTTCTTTCTTTCTTTCTTTCTTTCTTTCTTTCTTTCTCTCTCTCTCCATGGCTCTGAGGTCCAGAGCTCAACAGACAAAATTCCTGGGTGATGCCGATAAAAGCAGGCTCATTGCTGAAATGATGGGGTAATTTCCTCAGTCCTCTGCCTTGCTCTGCCTGCGAAGATCTGGATATGGAAACGAGATGCAGAGCTAAGTTGAAATTCAAACTCCAGCACATCAGTCCTGAGACTGTTTACGCTAGGAGAATGCTTACAGTTCTGAAACAGAGAGTCAAAAATAACCAAGTTGATAGCGTTGGGACATGGGAGAAAGGCTGGGAAGAGTCCACCAGAAAAAAGTTAGGTGCCTGATGTCAAGGCTTGCTTTGATGGCTGTAATCTAGAGCCTCTAGTGCGTCCTGAATTGTAATGGTGATGGTGGCTCTGTGTGTGTGTGGCTGGGTGTGTGTCTGTGTGACTCTGTGTGTGCAGGTTTAATTTCCTTTTATCTGTTCCAACTCTAGTATTTAAACAGGAAGACAAAAAACAATTTTGATAGAAATGTATGTGATTTAATATGATAGACAAGTTTATAACAGTTTTTATGATTTGATCAAGAGCAAGGACTCCTCCTAAACCCATTAGATTCTGTCATGTGAATATATATTCAGGCAATTTAAAAATGCATATTATGTATTCAATAGACCGTCACAGGTCTGAATTGTACCGTGTTATTCTGCTCTGTCGGTCTCCCCATCTTAATATGAAAATCTGTAAAGAGTGACTATAGAGCCACCAGTTTTCCTATGTTGATAACTTGGCCGTTTCCTGTATTTATTTCATTTCATTTTATTTTGAATCTTAAAATGTCCACTCTGAGCTAATGGCCCACAAAAATTTCCCTTAATAAATAAAACCATTTGAAGCTGTGTAATGGCTTTACATGCTGTTAACAGTAACTTTTCCCTTTCTGCTCTAATGTGCTAGTCAGTCGAATGCCATTCTTCTAATTCACAATTCATTATCATTCGGTAACTGGGCGAAAATTCTTAACACATTTCATTCTTTGAAAATGCTGCACTGGATCTTGACATTTTTTGCTTTTGAGAAAAATCCGTCTCCGTGTAACCTGTACATTAAAAGATTTTGAGATAGAAATGAAATTTCCAAATTTAGATTGGGAAAATGATTAAACTGGGATTGCAACCAGCAGGGGAGGCTCTGGACTTGGGCATGGCTGCTCCTGGAGCAGGGGGCAGTGGGCATTTATTTCACATCTTAAGCAGATCTGAATGCTTCGGAGTTGTATTTTCCCTGTCTCGGACAACCTGTGATTGCAGCAGGGGGCACCAGCAACATGCGGATTGCTTGGACATGAGCAGCTCGGCTCTGCTCCCTTCTCCACTTGGAGGCACAGACACTGGAAGCAGTCATCTTGCAGAAATCTGCATATTTATGATGCCTCCTGCGGGCCCCTGTGATTGCTTTACAGCCAGGAAAGGTAACAGAAAAATATATATCCTCCTTTAGAACATGAAAAAGGACCATACTGGAACAGAGACTCTAATGGGAGACTAATCCCCACAAAGCCTATGGCGTAAAAATTGCCCCCTGAACGTTCTTGTCCGGTTTTGTTTTAGGGTTTTGAAGGGAATTTTCTGGAAGATATAGAGACCAGTCTCTGATTCCCTGAAAATGTATGTAAGAAAATACTTAAAAGTTTCAGGAAAAAAAATTAGCAGACTTATCCATTGAATGCCAGTAAAAAAACAGAGGCATTCTTACAGGCAGGGAAAAGCCACTTAGTAGATCATTTAAAAGCCATGGCACGTGTATTTTTGTCCTCCTCATAAGCAATGAGCAAATGTGCAGTGTACCTCTGGATATAAAAGTTAATTGGGTCTCGGAAGAGAATAGTTTCCTGTTTATTGGCTCTGAGTTCCACGGATACCTTTGATACACCTTTTCTTCCAGCCCTTTTGCCCTCCTTTGTGGAAACTGCATCGTGGCCTGGACTCTCAGGTCTCCCAGTGGTTCATGAATCTGTTTGCTGTCTTGAGGGCCATCCCAGCAAAGCGGCATCATAACTAAAATCACACTCAGAAAAATCTGTTTTTTTCCCCCTCAGCTCAGGAGCAGGATTCAGGCACTGTGCTGTCTCATCAGGGATTTTAGTTCAGACGGTTTTTAGTGGGGAAAGCCTGACTGAGCACATGATGTTCTGGGAAGATGGGGGCTGAGGCGTTAATTCAGGGGCACCTTGCTTCTTTGCATCTCCATCAAATCCTCATCCTCACTGTATCCCAAATCTACTGTGCCTAATTTCCTCCCTTTAAGGGCCAAGACCACTGCTGCTAGGGCTGGCACCACAGTGCTAGCCAAGTCCTGTAATCCAAGGCTTTCTCTGCCTCTCGTCCTTTCTGTGGGAATGCCTACCAAAACCAAGAGGGTAAAAAGATTTTTTTCCCCTGCAATTAGAGCTTGTGTAATAAAGACACTACATAGTAAAAAATAATGTGTGCTATCAATAATACACGGTGACGGGAATGCCTGAGCTGCCAGCAGAAGGCTTCTCTTAGCCCACATTAGTCGCCAGAGTGTGCGAGCCTGGATTCTGCCTTCAGTGTAGCGCTAGGGGATGCATCTGTGTGCTGCTCTGGCTGGGCAAATTCTCGTGAAAACAGCTACCACTGTCATCTCATGCTTGCAGAGCAACTTCTGCCACAGGTTTAGCTGTTTGGTGTCACTCTGAAAAAAAAAAAATCAGAATTAATAGTTTTTAAACAGCTGGTCATTCTGTCATCCTTACAAATAATTTAAAAAAATGCATCAACTGAAGTCCAGGACTCCTTTGACCCTTCCCGTTCTCCGGGTGAATAATTTTCTTTCTTCTGGAATATTTAAAAATTGGAACTAGGGAATCACAACTTCTAGAGCATTTTCATAACTGTATTAATTTTGGATGTTTCTACAAACCAGATCAGTCCTGCTGAGGATAAAATAGCTGAACATACAAGTCTGGGCTGAGCACTTAAATCTCTTGTGTCCCATGGATTTGAAGAGATTGAAACTCTGATGTGTGCAGATCGGTGGCCATAAGAGGAGAGATCCAGGAACTCTGAAGACAGTGCTGAAGCCAAAGGCACAACAATTTTCTGTTTTTTTAAAGTTGCTCCAGTGCTCTCAGCTTGATGTGTTTTTGCTTCAGGAGTGTTGACTTATAAAATACATGTTTTTAAATGACCATCTTTTACATATTTTAGATCTATATCCTGAGCAAAACCCCTTTGCACATTTACTGTTAAAATAATCAGTGCACATGCGTCCCTTCTAATACATCTGCAATCGGAGGATGGCTTGATTCTGAAAGTCTGTCATGTTCATGTGTCATCCCACTTACAAGCCAGCTCTGGGCCCAATATTCAAGATTTTTAGAAGAGCATGATTATTTATCAGTCAAGTTTGAATAACACATTTGATATTTTCCATACTCTTTAATTCCATTTCAGGATGGGTGGGACAAGGATTGCCAATATAAAGCTCTATGCTCTTACCTCAGAGACCCCGTGTAGTGTGGCTGAGAACGGGAGACGTGGGCCTTCATACATCCAGGAGGTTTTCCTGGAGCATCAGGCCGCAGACAGAGCCCCACTCAGCATTTGGCTCCTCCAATTGCTCATTTGATTTCAAAATTCAAGAACAGAGAAGAACGGAAAGGATCTTTTACCTGTGGTAAAGTGTTTTGAACCTTCTGGGAAGATAAGTAAACAATTGTGTAAGTTGTATTTGTGTGGCAGACATTTTCCTGATGTCCTGCTCTGTGCTGAGAGGGGGCAGATATGGCACAGGCTTTCAAAAGTGCAGACATCTCAGGACTTGGCTAGTTTAGTTGCTTTTTTAATGACGGAAGTAATTCTTGGGCTCTGCAGAGACATGTGGCTGTGCCCAGTAGGTACAAATTCACACATCGTTCACGGCATGTGATCTGAAAAGCAGTGCAAAGGCCTGTCCTTCCAAACTGCTTAAAAAGGTAGGAAACATGACTTTCTGCCCCATGTTTGCGTCTGCTCACTCGCAGCAGCAAGAAGACGTGCCCTTTCAGAACCCATTCCTCGGTTCAAAATGTGCTGAACGCCTGTTCCATGTTAGGGGATAGGGACAGGGTAACGTAAGAATGACATCGTCACGTAAGTGTGCCAGGGACAGCCTGCAAGACTACCTTTAAGACAAACCACAGCACAAAAACCTCGTTTCTCAAAAGCGCCTGGCTGGGCTGGTGACACATGCCCAAACACTTATCATCTGAGAGGTGGAGGCAGGAGGATCAGAGCTATCCTCAGCAAGTTTCAGGCTGGCCTGGACCACCCAAGACCCTGTCTCAAAACAAAAACCAACCAACCCCCCCCTCAAGTGACTAGCTACATATGGTGACATCATGAAAGTTGTGTAAACAATAGACTACCTTAGCTCTCTGTGCCCAAAGGCCAATCTCTTCATTATACTCTCATTTCTAGAAAATCGAGCTGTCTCTGCAGAAAGAAAACATCTGCTATCACAAGGGCTCACACAGATTCCTGATGGAGGTTTAGAACTGTTTTCAAGCGTGTGGCACGAAGCTCTGGCTACCAAGAGCAACACACAAAGGTGGCCCTTTGTATGGATTGGCACGTATGACAGTGAACTTTACTTATATGGCATGTTTGTGTTTCTTAAGTGTCTTAAAAATGAAAGCCACCCCAGGCAGAGGCTCTGTCTCTTGTTTGCTAGATGTGGTCCTCCAGCTAGAAAATGAGCATGACTCTTAGAAGCACGATCTTAATTTTGTGGGAAACTAGGGGTTTAAATAACTGACCTGAAGAGATTTTTTTTTTAAGAGGGAGAGAAAACAGGTAGGTTGTTATACAACCAGAAATGGGAAAACGCGGAGTTTTGTTTATTCTTTACCAAGCTGTCAAAGAACAGCAAGAAAGGGGATAGACATTTTCTACCAGAAAAATTCCCTTTGCTGAATTGAGCAGGAAAATAGAAAATGAAAAGACCGATGACTATGGGGTGGGGGAGGGAGAAGATGCCTTCCAGCTAGCCAGTGGCTTTTGGGAGTGATGGCCACGCGTAAGTCATGGCGATGGGTGAGGTGTTAGTGTCAGAGGCAGAGTGTGGTGGCACACACCTTTAGTTTCAGCACTTAGGAGGCAGAGGCAGGCAGATCTCTGTGAGTTTGGGGCCAGCCTGGTCTACGTAGTGAGTTCCAGGACAGGTAGAGCAAATAACGAGACTCTGTCTCAAAAATCCAGACAAACCACCACCACCACCAACATGAAACAAAACAAAGCAGGAAACTGGCAGAGAAGGAACTCAGGCCTGGTGATATGTTTGGATGACCACGTCTCTGTAGTCACCCAGCTAACTCCGGAGGAGACCAACTGCAGCTACCTTGAAGTAAGAATAACTGAAGGCGTCTGGTACTTGTTGGCCTGATTTGGCAGTCTGTTCACAGCAGAGAAAGGAGAGAAAAGGAACTGTGCTTTGGGAAGTGAGAAGCTGCCACAGGCAGGTGTGGTTGCTGCCTAATTTCGGGGCCTTTCTGCGAGATGCCAGTGACCTAACGGAAGGACCCAGCCAGGACTGCCTCTTGGTGCTGGCTGCATGCATCTGAAAACTTACCTTAAGCTAATCTTTGGCCTGCCTTTTATGGAGCGGCTTTGTTAGAGCAACCAAACCTGGAGATGCAAGCTTTCAAACTTTCCCCCATCTTTCCCCCCATTTCTACCATGTACTGACATACTAAGCATATTAAGAACATGGTACAGACACGCCGTGGCCATTCCCCACAGTGCCACATGCATCTCTGCCACCACCACCGCCTCCATCATCCATTGCCATTTCTGCCACTACCATCCTTACCGTCACTACCACCATCTCTCCCGCCATCAGCTTCTCTACCGTCACCACCATTATTACCTACCTGTTGTCATCAGCACCACCGTTCTCTCCACTCCACCACTATCCTCCTCACCACCACAACCACCACCGCCATCACCATCTGCATCTCTGTCACCAGCACCATCGTCTCCATCATTAGTATCATGACCACCATTTTTGTTGTCTTCTTGTACAGGGTTGTCATTAGTCACAGCATCATTGATAAACCGTTACACAGGACTTCGTTCTGGTCCGTTAGTTAACTCGAGGTAAATCCTTCACGAATTTGCTGACAAAGTCAAGCATAGGATTCACTGTTGATTTCACATTATGGTGCTCCTCCCTTCCTGTGGTCCTAAAGATTAAGCCCCACACAGTGTAAGGCGAACCTGCCATTGAGGTATATGGCCAGCCATTTAAAAACTCTAGTTTGAGACAAAGTCTTGCTAAGTTGCCAAGTTGGCTGCTATTCTGTGGTCTTCCTGCCTCAGTCTAAGAAATAACTGGGATTACAGGCAAGTGCCACTGTGTCTGCTGCTAGCTATTGCCTTCCTAACAGACCAATTGAAACCAGGAAGTCCCCAAAGTTTCTGAAACACATTTAATAATACTTCTTCACATTTGCACTTGTACATTTGATGTAGATTGTGTACAGTAACTAAGATGTGGAAAGCACCATGGATAGACACAGTAATTTGCCTTAAAAGAACACAATGCTGTCATTTGTGGTGCTAGAAGACATTTTTTAAAAGTTTATTTCTGCAGTTTACATCCTGAACGCAGCCGCCTTCCCCCTCTCCTCCTGGTCCCAGCTGATAGAAGACGTTTTGTTAAACAAAATGAGCCAGGCATAGGAAAGCAAATGCGGCACAGCCTCACTTACAAGTGGAAATAAAAATGTTGGTCAGAGTAGAGACTCTGCTAGGGTTCCTAGAGCCTGGGAGAAAGTGTGTGTGTGTGGGGGGGTGAAACAGGATGAAGAAAGTAGTGAGCAGACTCAGGGGTGCAGGTGGAGACAGGAGGAATCACTTTCACTGCTAGAGCTGCTCCGGGTAAAAATGGCTGACAGTTATTCATCAAAGAGAGAATTTTAAGTTTTTCCTACCCAAAGAAATGTCTCAGAGGTTACAGATATGCCACTCATCCTGATCTGACCATTGCACACTGTATACATGAACTGAGACACCGCATTGTATTGTATAAATGTGTGCAATTATTATGTGTCAATTAAACATAAAATATATTTTGAAATACCAACTCTTTAATTTTTACTGCACACTTGAGAGATGCGCCCATGAGGTGCTTTGGTAAATACACATGTTTTCCTCCAACTGTAACACGGAGTTATACCTCTCTGTGTGTATATGTTTGATGTGGTAATATTCCTGGCGTATAATCTTGATTTTTTTTTCTGTGTGTGGATGGATGGATAGGCATAGAGAGAGAGAGGCGGAGGCACACAACCCGATATATACATACACACTCTGACAATAAAATAATAAAAACTTACAAGAATAGCAAAGAGCTCTTGTCCAAATAAAGGACTGTCTATAAAATTCCCTTCCAGACAGTGAAGTCATAGCTAGAAGTTGGCAGCAAGACCATCTGAAACTACTAAAAATCTTTTTTGAGAGAGAGAGAGAGTGAGAGAGAGAGAGAGAGAGAGAGATCCAAAATCTTCCGCAGCTGAGTTATTTTGCCTTTTATAAAACAACTTCACATCTGGACTGATAACTTGAATTCCACCCAGTGCCATTTAAACAGCCCAAGTTATAAACCTCTTAAACTTGGGGTTTATAATAGAAACACTGACAGACCCTTAACTATAGTGCCTTGTAGTAATGAAAGCACAACTATTTCATTATAGCAGTGTCTGGCGAGGCTGCTACAATTAAGAGTCTGTCAGCGTTTCCATTATAAACCCAAATTTTAAGAGGTTTTTAACTCACATTGTTTTAAATCACACTGGGCTGAAACTTGCTGTACAAAATGTCACGCCAGATGTGTGTGTGTGTCCCCACACGCGTGTTGCATTTCCTTTTGTTTACAAAAAGAAAAGCAGAAGGAAAAAGGAAGCAAATAGGCAAAAGTTGTTTTAAAGTTTGGGTGTTAAAACACATATTAGTTTTTTTTTTTTTTTTTTTTTTTTTTAGCGGCACAGGATTCATGAGGTGAGGTGAGGGAATAAAGTCCAAAATAATTTTGTTGCATTTTTCCTCCCTAAAGTATATTGGTACCTATCCAAAAGGCCATGTTAAGGGGAAAATGTATCATTTGATCCTGGGTTCTTGAGACTGGCCAGTTTGGAAGATTGTTATAATGCGGGTTACAATGTATAAAGATTGTTACAATGTAGGCTGCTGGACGGGTTGTGAACATATCTCCCACTGCTAACTGCTGGAGATTCGGGATGACGTTCTTTTGAGCTGTCCTTGGTAGGCATTGTTTTAAAGCTTAAATGGACTCTCACTGTAGGACTCCTCACCAAAGCCTTATTGGTTTCTGGGTAAGTTAATACAGTTTGAGTGGTTATGAAATGGGTGTGGTAAGAGGATTTGTTTAGTTCATTCACTCTGAGTGTTTATTGAGCATTTACTATGTATATCAGGAATGTTTAGTCAGGACAGCGGTGTACCTCTGTGTCTTTTATGCAAACACTAGGATATTCAATGAGGATTTTACTCAGCAATGTTCTAACCAGAGCTTCTTGTCTCCTGACAGGAGCCCCTTAACTGAGATTACTGCTCCCCCTTTTCATGCATGATTGACCCCACACACCGCTGCCTTGTGGTATGGGGCAGACCCAGCCCTTCCTTTGTTCTCCTTTTAGATAGGTGCATCCAGGTATATGAAACGACCTGCCAGCCCCTGGAAGCCCAGGCGGCCTCTAAGAAAGCTCTCTCAGGAGGAGGGAATCCAGCGCCTTCCACCCCACCCCTCGGGAAGAGCTGAGCCTTTGCAGGAGCAGATACTGTCTACTCGTGGGCCTCTTCAGGGTCACACAGGAAGGGGCTGGGGGCGGAGAGGAGGGAGAAGGGAAGCTCACTTCTCCTCACAGCAGTCTCTGCCCTTGCAAATAAATGCATTAACAGCAATCCAACCAGCAGCCCACCCTCAGTAGGCTCGGGTTTGAATTCTGTGCCGAGTACAGGGTTCCAGACCTAAAGAAGACTTCCCATTCTCTGTTTTCCGGTCTGCCAGTTAGGGGCCAAAAATGATAGAAAGAAGGAAAAAGGATGAAGTAAAAAGCAAGATGGGACCGATTGCATTTTGAATCACCCATTTAGTTATTTTTATTTATAAACGTGTTTCACTCTAAAGACAGACAGGGAATATTTTATTTTAACCTTGTAGTTTTCCTCGAGACAGACCTTTTAACCCCTCCGCCTCCAGCTCCTAGACAGTCCCGGGTGTCAGGGACGCTCCCAGAGGGCTGGGGCTGGGGTTGTATTAAGACTTCCTCTTGGAGCTGTTTGTTGACCACATTCACGTTCAGAGCCCTGAAGCTAAAAGCACTTTACACCATAAAATAAAAGCACTGTCTTTTTTTCCAAAAGGTTACGTCTGGAGGCCACGAGGCTCATACTTCATACCGAAAACTACCGAAAGGACTATGAAACCCTGGATGATTTACACCCTCTCTCTGCGTTAGGGTGTAGATCTACTCGGCGCTAGAAATACGGTGGGTTTCTTCCCGACGTGAATCTATGTGCATTATTTCAGAAAGTCTGTTAGGAAACTTGTCAACACGTTAGAAAGCATAAAGCAGGACTTGGCTATTAAGTGCGGAGATCAGAGGCAGAATGTACACTGCAGGAAGTATGGGGAGGCTCCTCCGCCGGCGAGATAAAAGGGGGGAGGGAGTGGGAGGGGTCGCCTGCTGGCCTGGGGTTTACGCTCTGTCGTCACTGAAGGTTTGGGAAAGAGCCCACCGAGCTCTCTCGGTGCAGAGCGGCGAGCGTGTTGCCAGCCCAAACGAAGTTCACTGCACGGCTCGAAGATAATTCTAACGTTGTCGTAATTTACCACCTCCTAAAAGCCTTTTCTGTAAAGGTAAAGAAAGTCTGTGTATACCTATTGTGTGCCCGGGCGCACGCTCAGGGTGACCTTTCACCCCGCTCCCTGACACCACCTGCATCGTTAATCAACACTACTGCAAGGGTCTCCGACCCCTCGGAGCACCGCGGTGTGGCTTCTTCAGACCCTCCCCTCCCCCACCGGTGACTCCCCGGCCGCAGGGAGGGCGGGCGCCCTGCCCCCCGCGAGCAGACCCGGAGGGGGACAGGCCGGGGCAGGCCGCACGCCTTCGCCCAGCCCCGCTTCCCGGGCTGGGGCAGCCGGGCTGGGGGAGGGGCGGGCGCGGAGGGCAGGTCCCGCTCACCCCGCGCGTCCTGGGATGGAGAATTAAGTCCGCGTTGACCGTGGCAGCGCGGCCGCCCACCCCGGCCCCGGGCGGCGGCGACTGGCTTTTGAAGGTCTGCCCTGGGAGGTGGCCTCCTCGGAGAAGCCCCG
>REGO01000081.1:2712050-2728247 GCA_010120015.1 Rhombomys opimus | reverse complement strand
TTTTTTCCACGCTGGTTTTCTAATAGTCGTGCTTTTGTTTCTTCAACTACAGCCGAACCTCTTGAAGCCATTCTTACAGATGATGAACCAGACCATGGCCCATTGGGAGCTCCAGAAGGGGACCATGACCTCCTCACCTGTGGGCAGTGCCAGATGAACTTCCCACTGGGGGACATTCTGATTTTTATCGAGCACAAACGGAAACAATGCAATGGCAGCCTTTGCTTAGAAAAAGGTGTGGATAAGCCGCCGTCCCCTTCTCCCATCGAGATGAAAAAGGCATCCAATCCTGTGGAGGTTGGCATCCAGGTCACGCCAGAGGATGACGATTGTTTATCAACGTCATCTAGAGGAATTTGCCCCAAACAGGAACACATAGCAGGTAAATGAGAAGCCAAGGAAAAAAGCTGTTTGCATGTTTTCTTTTCCTTCGCAGAGGTGTTGTAGGCAAGCAGGAAGGAGTGCTGAAGGCTGTCTGTGTGTCTCCTTGTGACTGTCCATGGCAGCTTTGTAACGTTAAAGTAATCATGCCCATTGCTTCCATCCAGAACACTGAAAATAAATTGTTTTCCACCTTACTGAGTCAGGCGTAGGTGGTAAGGTACACACACTTGTCATGCTCTGCCTGGCTCTGATGATACCAAAGCTCTCTTCCTCCCCTTGCGTGTTGAACCTTCCTACACCCAGCTGAGTTTCCAGCGTCCACTTCTGGCCTTGGGGAAGGCAAGGTAGCCACACAGGCATTTGTAGTTGAGCCAATGACTTGTCTGAGGGCTGGAAAGAGTTAACTGAGCACCAGGGCTAGCCTTGGATCCATACTGGCTGTCAGCCTGTGTGGGGCTGTAATTAAACACAGCCCCGTGGTGGGATGACACAGTGACCTTGACTTTAAGATGCCATTTTCGACTGGCCAGGCCAGAGTAGAGAGGGCAGTTGCTGAAGCGCACAGACATGCTTACTCGAAAAGTTTAAGGGCATGTTGGAAATTTCAAAAGGTTGGTTTGACAGGAACGGCTGCTCCCTGCAGCCTGCCTCCTCAGCTCAGTGATAAATGCTTCTCTGCTCTCTTGTCTCTGATGTGGTTTTGACAGATGTATCTTGATTTTGTTTGTGGTTTACACAAACACATGTCACCCTTACAAATGTCCAGTCCAGACTCCACTGTTTCTTCTCTAGCCTAATGTGAAAATTTTCTTGGGAAAAAAAAAATGCATGCACATATTTAATAGCTCTCTTTCTTTTGGTTAATTTTACCAAGGAGGTAGTAGGTGTGTGGGTTTCTCGGCAGCTCCAGGGAGAAGGAAGTAAAAGCTAACAGAGGTACTTTAATTCCCTGTTGTAGTGAAGAGCAGCTCCAGGTAGTGGCTCTTAAAACACTGTTTGCTTTAGCACGTTAGACAAAGCAGAAGCAGATTCTGTGGCGAAGGATGGCCGCATCTGGGAGACAGTGCCTCTTCTGCACTGCCCCAGCCTCCAGAAGCAGGCTCGGTCATCGTTGGAAGGTGCTCTGGATAGGCCCAGGGCTTATTGGAACTTGTCTCTTTGATACAGTTGGATTGGGGAGTTGAACCATAATAATAGGTCAGTGATCCAGAGGGGATTAAATGTCATCCCCACCCCCAAATCTGGAATTTGATCATGAAGATCAAGTGTGGCATTTTCTCTGTTTTTTTTTTTTTTTCTTTTCTTTCTGCAATAATACTCAGGTATTTTTCCTGTAGTGAAGTGAAGAATCTGCTTGTCAGGAAGGCTGCGTGTGTAGTGTTTTCCTAGAAGCCATCACATTTAGCTTCTGAGGCATGTAGGTTAAGATTTCTATCTCCCCCCACCCCCTGTAGGATATGGCAGTGACCATTTCCATGTGCTGTCTTGTGACTGGAAGGAAAATGAACAGAAGTGTAAGGCATGATTAATGAAGCAAGAGCAAGCGGAAGGGGATTTGTCGTCTTTGGAGATCCAAAGCCTTGCTAAATCACCAAATATGGAGTAAGGCTTGTGTGATGTAACATCATATTTACATATCGAGCTGCTCGTTTAAAAGACAAAACACAGTGTCTGTCAGGCAAGAATTAAAGCCACACTGATTCCTGAAGGCCTAAATAGGTTTTCAGTTTCAGGTTAGTCATTTTGAAAATCGGGGCCTCTGTATTTAGAAGAGGAATCCGAAGGCTGAGGAAAGCCTTATAAATAGTTAGGGCTTTTTCCTTCTGTAGTTGTGAGTCTGCTTGGATGTGCAGGGAGAGAAATAGTCCTTAACTCACTGGTTGTCATGATTCCATGATGTTTCAAAACTATCATGATAGCAGTATCTAAAAAAGCCAAAAAAGAAAAACGAAAAGAAAAAAAAAAGAGCAAATTTGAAATATGTTTCCTAGGGCTAATGGTACATTGTTTCTCTGAGATGGAAAGCTAGCTAAGGCATCTGAGATGCTCGCTTTGTGTACACGTGTAATCCAGGTGAGGTAAAGGTTTCATGCACAAGTAATTTTAACATCTTGATTCCTTTCATTGTCTTTAATCACCTGTTCTCACCCTGGTATTGGCTGAACATAAATAGCATGGTCATATCTCAAAGTGAGATGTCAGAAACTAGAATAATGATTTCTTGTAATTCGCGGTAATGAATTAAGGGATTCCTATGGTGAAATTAACATTCTACCATTGCACATAAATTATGGTGCTCTAGACCTCAGGTATCCCTGACACAAAGTTCTAGAAAGATGATCATGTAATCCCAGCCCGTTTCTCTATGCCAGGTTTCCCACGATTCTCAACAGTAACCATTTAGGAGACATTTGAACTGTGTCATAAAGAGAGAAAGCAGGGGTCTATATTGGGGAAGAAATAGATTGATGAATATGCTTGGCAACTACATGAAAGACAGTCACTTAAGCATGCTGGGTAGGCAAGACTTTATGAAAGTGATATAAGTTAGATTTGAGTTCACTGTGTGCTCTGCGCCATTTTACAGGCAGGCAGCAGGAATGAGATCTTCCTGAGGAAAGCCTAGAATTGGAGGACGTTGGAATAGGAGGGTCAGGTGGAGCTCTGAAGAGCTGCAGGAAAATAGCATGCATGTTGTCTGTGTCCAGGCCTCCCAAAGCTGACTGGTTTTTTTTTTGCAGGATGCTTTTCACCTGATGACTTGATGGATGTGTGTTCTCATATACCATGAACATGCCTTGCCTCTATCCATAGACATTGGCCAAGTTGGCTTTCCCATGTTGTTTAGATAGTCAGAGCCTTGTATGCTTATGAGTCACAGAGACCATTGGAATGGCTTTCATTTCAGTGGCTTTTAGCAGCTCACATTGTGTGGTCCAGTCCATCAACATGCATGTCAGATACCCATCATCAGATAGTAGCAGCCTATGGCTGATGGAGCTTTCTATATGGTTGTGGTTTGTTTTTGTTTTTGTTTTTTTTTGTTTTGTTTTGTTTTGTTTTTTGTTTTTTTGTTTTTTTGAGTCTTTTATGATGAGTAAAATATTCATTGAAGATTAAGGAGTATAAAATTGTTTTTCTTTCACAGAAAAGGCCCCAAACATTATCTCACAGTGTCAGTCTTGAAGTTTTGGCTCATTGCACACGGGAATCTTTAAATTAGGTTTAGCCTATCATAGAGTTAGCTTTTAGACAGAATGGGAAAACAGAAGTCTGCTAAGATGCAGCCGAAGTCTGCTGCTACTGATGGGACATTGTTGTGTGTGTGTGTGTGTGTGTGTGTGTGTGTGTGGTTCCCCCCCCCCCAACATTCAGAATACAGGCATTTCCATTGGGGTGTTTGGAATCATTTGCTTAGACAGAACAGCTGATATCTGGATAATGAAATGTAAGACAGATTCTCTAATGAGGAGGAGAATCTTAAAAGCAACTATATTAGCATGCTTCCTACAGGTAAACCAAGTACTACACTCATGCTTTTCATAATTTTACAGAACCAACTCACCCTTTATTTTTTGTACCCATTTTAATTCTTTTCTAGTACAGAAAAAATTGGAGGATGTATTTGTATATTACTTGTAAATGAGACTATAAATGACAGTATTTCAATATGACTACTTATTTTTCATTTCTCTTTATTTGTACGCTTCTGAATAAAAAAAAAATCCTGATCTCTGAAGTCAATTTTCAGTGTGGCAGCAAAACCCAGAAAACACCGCCATTCAAAAAACAAAGAAATACTGGCAAACATTTATTTGCCTTCAAACTCTATAGAGCAGCGGATGCTGTTTTGTAACAAATACTTAGCATTTTCCTAGGGAGGCTGTGTTTGTGAGGCCACTACCCACAAACTGATGTTCGTGGACCTGGGAGTCCTGTATACAAGCTGTATTTGTAAATAAGACAGGGAAAGGTTGTGGACTGGCAGCTTGGATGTTTTGTCAAAGTACAATGTCAGAGAAACTCTAAGACACATTGTAAATAGAACTGTCACAGTGATTGCATGATTGAGCTGCAGAAGTGTCCTACAGTTGTTGGCATTGTCAGAGGACTTTTGAAAGCTTAATTAAACACAGTGGCCTGTATGGCTGCTAAATTTACTTTGGAAAGCCAAAAAAGAAAAACAAAAATTTAAAATGTAGATGATCCCAAGGATCTCAAAGTTCCTCTGATGTTAACCTCGGGGTGGCATAGAAAAGATGCACCGTGCGTCTCTCAGAAATAATAGTTTTGAGAATAGGTCCACGTGACATGGAGAGCATCCTCTGTGTGGTGTGGAGATTGTGCTCACTCTTCTGTCTCCTGCTGTTACAGACAGTTAATGTAAAAACGGCCTTTTATTGGAAACACAAATCTGTATTCACTCCAAGAATAGGAGCGGGGGGGGGGAGGACAAAGTTTCCCTCCCATTCTCTGTGTTTATTCTGTGAAAACTAAAACAAACAAAAAACCCCCCAAACGCTGTAATTTTTCAAATCAACCCATCCTTGTGGGCAGGATCTGAAGTATGTTCTGCACACCTTTCTCGAAGGGAACGTGGCATTTAATTGTGGGGCTGTCCATGGGCTGGAAAATACAACTGGGTGTAGAAATGTCAGCCTGGGTCAGGACAGGCACCTTCAGCTCTGGGAAGAGTCGTGCTGGATGCATATTAATGGCACGTTTTAGAGTCATGGAAAATCATTAATTTCACACCGTAGCCTCCGTATTTGGCCAACATGGGAGAACTAAATTGGGGTACATAATGAACATGGAATACAGATTTTAGATTTTCATGATGTCTTATGGGTGGTATTTAATAAAGGAAGGACAAGAGGCAAATGGCTTTGAATGACCCTCACTGAGAAAGAAAGTTTGGCTTTCTTCTGGTGAAAGATGTAAGATTGAATGAAGGGAGCGGAGAAAGCCCGTGGAAGATGTCACTGGGCGTTAATCTACCTTGGTTGGTCTGTTTGCATCCTTTATTACACAAATAAATTATTTGACAAAATTCACCTCAAGCTCCAGTCTGTCGTTACATCCAGTGGTAGTGGCTTCGTTCAGTAAAGAGCACTTGGCTTCCGGCTGGACCCAGTTTGGCACCTTGCCACAGTTTAGCGTGAGATTGAATCACTAAGGATCTTTAGTACCTTTCTGCTACTTCAGATTTCACTTGGGTCATGGCTATGTCAGCAATGTTGTTATTTCAAGGACAAAACATATATTTTTAGTGTAGGGACCATTTTTAATATTTCAAGTCAAACAGGTTTTTATTTTATGTGTCAATTTGGAAGACATTAATGAAGATCATAAAATATATGCAGACTATATAATTTAATGGAGAATGACCAGTATTTTTATTTGTAACACAAATAGAAAATTTGACCACAGTATCTCTCCTGTTCTTTTTCTGGCTCAGGTAAATCAGCATGCTTAAACTGCTTTTCCCTTTTACTGCCAGGGTATGGAGCACTGGACAATATCTGTAAATTTACCTTTGTAATTTGCCATGTAGTTTTTACAACAATGACCTAATTAATTTGAGCACGAACCATATTATTGCTACTGGAGTCATTTTCTGTCACAAACTTAATTTCCAGGAAATGTAACCTGACGAATAAGAATTCTTTAGCTCTCCACATGTGCTCTCTGAGACCAAAGGCAGATTTAAAATAATAACAATACTAAAATGCCAGCATTATTAAAGCCAGTATGCTTGATGCCAAACTCAATTTAAAGCCAGTAAACATCAGTCTGTGTTTCTAATCAGTCTTAGAATGTAACATGTTCCATATTGGGCTCACTGGATTCTGTCTCCCTGCCTCTTACTGGCCAGCTGCACTCCCTATGCATTTTTAAAACATTTCAGGGAAGGATTTTGCTGTTCTTAGCATGGTTAGTAACTTGGGGTCTATTTCTGAGCTCATTCGTCATTCTGCGATGGCATTGAGTTAGGTTGGCAAGGGAAGGATTTGAGGCGTGGGGGTGGCGAGGTCACTTCTGATCCCAGCAGGGACTAGGTGAGCTTCATTTGCCTTTACAATAGGCGCACAGTTACTGCACCTTGGAGGGGCTCTCAGGTGCCGCTCAGATGGGCGCATGTAAATGCCCTGTCAGATGTGGAGCCGGAATATTAATGCTTCTCCCACCACTGCACCATAATAAAGCTGTACACAGCAAGCTTAATATGCAGCTAGTCTAGGGAATTGTATCAACTAGATAGCCCAGTGTGAGAGACAGCAACGGAAGAGCGCGCGCCATGCCACGGTTCCCACCGTGTTCGCCTTTGATCTGTCGCAAAATGAAAACATCATCCTTTCTCTCAGAGTTGTCTCCCCAACTCTGCCACCTCCCCATTCACCAACCGTTAGGGTTTTTTTTTTTTTTTTTTTTCTTGCATGTGCTGGTATGGAGAAATGCGACATAATTTGTTTCATATGGTTAATTACAGACATTTGAATATTTAAAATTTTAAATAGCCACAGTTCCAGCTTTTTCTGTTAAAAGTATGTGATTCGAACAAAGGGATTACAGTGTAAATATTTGTGGTGATTTGCAACACCCTTCTTCTCCCATTAAACACACACATGCATGCAGGCACACAGAGCTGATTTAGGGGCGCCTATACCTTTATTTATACTTCTTTTTAGAAATCTACTCTCAATTGGAGCTCCATTAAAATATTTCCCTGTTATATTTTGAGTCTGCCGTTGCTTGAGGTTTTATAGAGAATTTTTATAATGTGTTCATTTAACAGAATCAACAGCTGTCAGGAGCAGTTGTGGTAAATCCACAAAGCATACAAAGAAAAACACACAGGTTCCTGAAAGAAAACACGTGGACAAATAAGCTGCCAGAACTGGAGAGCTAGAAGTTTGTCGGCAGGGAACTAGGTGTCTCATCCCTGGGCCACCCCAGGGACCGAGCTCCGCTGATGCAACCCGGGAAGGTCCAGCCAGGCAGGTCTCTCGGCTAAGGCCGCGCTGTGTGCAGCTGACGTGTGCAGCGGAGGTAGGCCGGGCCCTCCCTCCTCTCTCCTTCCCGCCCCTCTTTTTGATCTACCTGTGTCAATACAAAGTTCTTGAGAGTGCTAAGCAAGAAATGATACTCACTTAGAGGTGAGATGATGGGTGGGAACCCGTGTAAACGAGGTGAGAGAGGGACCCTGCGCGCCCTTCCCCAGACAGGGTTGGCCGCGTGTTGCTGAGAACCAAGCCGGCGTCCGCCGAGCAGTTCCCAGGGGGCCCTGGAGCAGGTATGTTGGCGGAAGGGGCTACCTGGGGACCGCGGCCACTCTCTGTCGTTAACACGGGTAGACAGAGGCAAACCTACCGATTAAAAACTCCTGTTGAGAATCAATAACGGGATGTCTGTGACACGGAGGAGGTGCTTTCCAAACAAACGCAGGTGCTGCTGGCCTTCCTTTCCTTGCTGCAGGTTCTAGAACACCCAGGGAAGCCTTCTGCTAGGCACAGACAGGCCTCGGGTTTCATGTTCACTAGTCCTTCGTGTTCTTGCTGTGCGATGACCATTTCAGGAATGCCGAGGAGAGCAGTCACACCTGTTAATTTTTTGGGAAGTAACGATTCTTACCTAGTTAGAGCACAACACCTAACTTGTTGAATCTGGCCTTTCATGTTTCAAAGGACTCAGCCCCCGCCCTTCCTACCTCCCCCCCTTCCCCAGCCAGGTATATCAGGATTTCGTGACCTGCTGACCTTTAAGGGGCTGGTCACAAGAAACCATTTTTAACACTCCTGTCCCAGCCAGAAATCCTCTGAGTTTACAGTTATAACAATGCATTAACCAATGTTAAAATTTGAATCTCCTGAGTTTCTCCTATTCATTCCACCTTAAGATTAAAAAAAAATAATTAATTATTTTACATTTAAAAAGTGAGCGTTGACCACTGAAAATAATTTCAAGGCTGAATTTTTTTTTTTTTTGAATAATAAATCGTAACCTTCTCATGTTATGTTTTTGTTATGTTAAGGGGGAAAATCAATAAGGAAAAATTTAATTCTGATAAAGATACTCTTGGATCTTTGAAAACAACTGCTGTCCTTTTAACTAAGACATTTGAGCAGCTTCAAAGACTGTGTATTTCTTCTGATCTTGGAGCTGTGAGCCTGGTAGCAAGCAGGGAAAAAACCCTTATTCTACATACAAGTGGACTGCTTAACAAGTCAGCACAGACATGTACTTGTTTGTACAATAGAGATAAAAATTCCTGTATAAAAATAATTCAGCTGCTGACAGCAGGCATTGTCATTGGACCTGTCTTTTGTGCTGTTCCCGGCTCTGGGCCCTCCTCCCCTGCTATCTGCTGGGGCAGCCTGCTGCCTGCAGACTCCTGACCACAAGTTAATTGCTATATGTTAAGTATATAGGTATTGTATTTAAATCCCAAGTCCTGTATGCATTTGCCTCTCCTGTGTAACTGTGGCCAGCAAGGGGATGGTAGGCAAATGCTCTAATAGGGAAATGGACTCCAAGGCAGTTAGGGGGAAATTTGGCCTTCAAGTCCCATTTGCTCTACAGCGTCGCATCAGTCTCTAAACTTTTGTTTTTTAATCTAATTCTGATTTACCCTGTCACATCCCATATCAGCACGCACTGAACTCCACTCATGTAGACTAACATTAGTGTCAAACAGAATTGGTCAGGACTGTGGACCTGTGGCTCATACAGATGGTTGTGGATGAGGCTTCCATCCAGCCCTGTGTTGTATGATTTCTGATAAACATTAAAATGTGGCTCACATGAAAGCCTGCCAATGTGAGAGTCAAGGAACCAGGACTGGAACCTGGGGTTTCCTGAGCCCCTCCCTTATTATTTATTATTTATTTATTTATTTAACTTCAAAATGCACCCATATATTTGTTAAGATTGACTATTTTTAAAAGTCTGAGGTGGTTATGAGGGCTGGGGGGAGGGGTGAGTGGCAGAGAAATCACTGTAATATTTCTCTGTAAGAGCTCAAACAAATCCTCACAGTGCAGATTCTTTGGGTCTAGCGCTGGAGCTCCCAGCGTGGACATGTGGCCCTTGGAAAGCTGCCATTTGCAGTATGGCTTGTCTACCAGCTGGAGCAGGACTTGAACACACACCTGGGGTGTGGGAAGAGCGATCCATTGGGAATTCTGCCACTAGGCTTTTTTAAAATGTCGCAAGGTTAGTGAGGTGTCAGCACGCAGAAAGAGGCTTCTCCTCCAGATTGGTAGTTGGGAAGCATGCAAATCCAAATTCCCTCGGTACTTCCTACTTACTGACGGGTGGGCTGCTGCTGAATGTCAGCTGATGTCTGCGTGACCCCTTCCTCTTGAACTAAGTGCTGCCAGTGCAGAGTGGGGCAGTCAGGACGACAAGACAGGATGTTGGCTCCCAGAAGTAAACCAGGCGGTGTTCTCTGCCTCTGCCTCGTCTTCCTTTTCTTTCCCTTCTTGTTCTCTCCCCTTTGGAAGCAGAAACTTCTGAAAGGCATGCCACTCCAAGCTGATGAAAAAGCTGTTTTTCTACCACAGTGGATGTTTACACAGGAGAGGCAAATTGAGGGGGAAAAGGCTTTCTGGGAGGGCGGGGGACGCGGTAATCTGTGCTGTTGGAGAACTGTGCAGTGTTGCCTATGAGCGACTCCGGGCTGTTTTTGATAAATTACCATGTTTAGAGATAGGTTTGGCTCTTAAGGGTTTAGTTTTATGAACAAAGTCCGTAACGATGTTTGCAGCCTCTGTCTCTCAGCCCCTTTGGCTTGACTAGAGGCTCTGTGTTTAGTTTAAGCTCAGTCTGGAAGATATAACAATTTTGCATTAAAAAAATGAGGAAATCATAGGAAGAAAAACCCTTTGCTTTTTGGATGAATCTTACTGATAATTTGCTAAAGCTCATTTGAATTTTAAGCACTTCTTTAATCTTCAAAGGCTAAATTGCTTTATGAATATGCATGGTGTGGGCAGACTTCAGTTCATTACCTAGTTGTAAATTCTAATGACCATTAGGTCCTTCCAGTAATTGCGAATTGTTTTGCATTTTTGATTGGCCTATTAACATGTACATTCGGTGCACATCAGGCTGGCCTGTCAGCCCGATGAAGGAGAAAAAAAAGGTGAAAATTGTTTATAACACCAAGATTCTTAGATTTTCAATCTTGCAAAATTGATGATGTAAAAAAATTAAAGCAGTGTTTTTTCTTCTCAAGATTGAAAGTTCACCAAGAGATTTGACATATTTAATTTACATGATGACTTTGCACTCCTTCATTAATGCAATTTGCATATGAAGCTGTTGTTAATCACTTTTGATCATGTTTTGTGTATTAGCTGCCTCAGTGGCTCTCCTCCTCAGATGCCCCAGTAGAAAGCAGCAAAACGGTGCATCTTCTTGCCAAGCTTACTTCAGTGACGTGAGGAATTAGAAGTCTAACCTTGAGTAATTACATGTGTTTTTATCCGTTTTCTTGTTAAGTACAGTTTGTGGACGTGTTGGCTGGAAATTGTCCTCATTTGGGGAGAAGACTAAAATTTAAGTGTGTGATTGAGACATGTCCAGAGACACAGGAATCCGGATCGACTGCCTCTGTTCTCCCCAGACGCTGCTGGGCAGCCTCATTTGATGCCAGGAGGGCCTGCGTGTGTCAGTACTATGACATCAGGAAGGGAGAGAGCTGCAAACCTTTGCGAGGTGCTTTGGTTGCTTTTAAATAACTGACTGCCCCTCAGATGTGTCTGGAAAACGGGCTAGGATGACTCTTTCATCTTGTAGGTCCAGTAAGTCTGCTGTTCTGAGCGTAAACGGGGCCTCTGGACTCCCCCGTGCCTCCCTCTAGGTACACGAGGGCCCTGCTTGTGAAAACAAGGTGTTAACTAACAGTTTCCGATGTTTGAGAGCCTGGGATTTTGGTGTTGCCTTTTTCTGTGGAATAGGCTGTGCTGTATTATTGATGCCTGTCTTTGGTTTATGAGTTTACCACTGGTTAACAAGCAGAATCAGAACACTGAAACTGATATTCTGATGAAAAGGAATGTTTAATGAAAGAAGATAGATTGTGATGGAAAATGAACAGTGTATAAGAAACGCAACTATAATTTTAACCTCTGAGGGCCTCTAGCCTTGCCCTACTGTGACTCCTACCCATACCATGCTAAAAGCATGCTTCAGTTCAAAGTTGTTAATATTCAGCTGGGAAACAGTATCCAGAACACAAATAAATTATTAAGTGCATGAACTTTTTAGGCAGTAAGATGAACTGATGGGGTCCATCTGTGAGATGCAGGGTCTTTTTATTTGTGTGTGTCGAACGACTCTGCCCTCTCCGACTTCACAGCCTTTGGTCTCCGGCCAACTGCATGCATAATTGATTCCACACGCACTATCATTTTCTTGATGTAATTGCTTTACTAAGATATGATGAAATCTAATGGATAATTTGCTATTTGAAAATGGGCAAAAAAAATCTTCATATTTTTATGTTAGGGGCGAGAGGGGGCTGGAGAAGGGTGTTCAGGTGGTCTAGTGTTTAAGAAACAAAACAAAATGGACGAGAGCACCTTAGCATTCTGCTGCAGTGTTGTTGGCTGTGGATAGGAAGGTCTTTGTGACATGTGGAAGCCAGTGTGTAAATCTCTCTCCCTCTCTCTTTCCCCTTCCCTCTCTTAAACACCCCTTTATTCCTTCTCTCTGTCTCTTCCCCAAACTTTACAAGAAAGGGATCCTAACAAGGTAAAAGGTAAACAGTTTAGTCATCAAGCTTGATTATTCAGTCTGTCCAGGAGTTTTGCCATGTCGGTTTATTTAACTTCCAGGAATGTAAATACTGACACAGCCCTGGAAGCAGTGAGAAAGACGACAGTATTAGAGTTAAAAACGTGAGCCCGAGTAGCTGTGCTTTCCACCAGCTCTAATAATAACACTTTACATCGAAACATAATGGTTAAGTCAAAACCGACTGGAAACTTCTGCTTATATGGAGCACAGATTTCCTCCTAATAGATTGGCATGATCTTGTGTGCCCAGGGTAGATTGTTATGTAATGGAGAAACAGCATAAATGTCAAATACACAAACGATTCTGCAGGAACTAAGGGAAAAGTATTAGAATTTCTTAAATCACCACTAAATTCTGTTGGTAGGACAATCTCATTAACTCCTTAAAAATCATGTGTGGCTCACAAGCTGCTCAAAAAATGTATTTTGAGAGAATTTACAGATGTTGAAACATTGTTTTAATCCAAGCCAGTTCATGCTTTGCATGTACCTTACAAAAACGGTACTGTTTTTAACGTCCTCAAAGGAAGTAGATGGCGTGTGAAGTAAGTCCATCTCACTGTGGCAAACTGATTTCAAGTAAAGTCACAATAATGAACAACACATGATCTGAAATTTGATCAGCAAACACACACTGATGCCAAGGAATTCTCTCTCTCTCCTTTTCCTCTTCTATTACATACCAGGGTTCTTCTATAAGTCAATAAGCCAGGCAGACAGTAACTATTGCAAGATTAAATCCAAATATGCAGAACGCTGCAGAAGCTGTTGTTTTGGAGAAATATTAATGCCATCACCACCAAAAAAAGAGAACACAAAAAAAACCCTAACCAAACAAACCCCAAACAAAACCATAATTAACCCCCCCCCAACCATTCTTTTTACAAAACTGGAAATGACAGAATAATTTAAAAGGGGGGGGACACCCCTACCTTCTGAGTGCAAAACTTCAAACTATTAATAGACCACCAGTGAGATAGACTGTCTTTGTGCCTTGACATGCAAAACGAGGGACATAATTAGCAGAGGAACAAAATTCTCAAAATTTGAAGAACTTGTGTGATTACTGGGGTGCAGTGAAAGGAAAATGCAAATTTCTTCCTCATCTTAATTACATTCAATTGTTCTGTGGGTGTGTTGGATTTTGGGTGGGGGCAGGGCAGCGTGTGCTGGACTGAGGCAGAGGCTGGTGGAGACTTGGAGACAGGTTCTGGCCAGTTGCAGGGACAAAGGTGTCTTCCAACAATGGTGCAGGGTAGGGTGCCTGATGCTGGTGCCAAATCCTGATACTCTTAAGTTAACTTAACCAAGACCCTTTACTGGGGTCTGGGTGTTTCACTGGTTTGTTGTGGGGGGCCAGTGAGGGGTGTGTGTGGCCTGAGCAGTTATCTGGCCCAGCTCTGGAAGGTGAACCAGTTTGGGCTAGCTTTTCTTGACCATATGGGTAATGTGTTTCCAACCCTGTCTTGGATAGAAGGGCCACCAGCTTCTCTTGGTGGCCTCTGCATCTCTCCCTGCCCCCGAATCCAGAGAGTAGCCAAAACACACTCTTTAGAGTTTAATGGTGGTGGTTGGTCAGAGTTCTGCCAAAGTGTGCGGAACAAGTTTTGTTGGCTGCACTTCCCCTTTTGTGAAATAATAAAAGTCCAGGCCAAGGCTTATGAATCTATTTTTGTTTCATTAATATTATTTATTATGCATTTTATTAATATTTTTAGGAGGGACTGTGCTGTCATTTGACCATTTGTAGTTATAATTAATACATTCCGTACTGGTTGTAAAAAGTGTGCTTGCATTTAATTGCAAGTCAGGGTAAATTAATGGATATGATTTAAAACAAAACTCACTTAAAATATTCTTGCAGGGAATGAAGGAAGGGGCAGTCCCTGCATTTCATTAATTTTCTGGGTGACAGTGGAGAGTGTGTGGGTCTAAGGGGATGGGGTGTGTGTAGGATGGCAGAGGGGGAGGGGCACCTGAGAGCTTCTTTCTTTCCTTCAGTTTCTGAGGTTGCCAGGAGGGGCTTAGGCAGCAGTGGTCAAGTCCATCTGCTCTGGAGAAGGTGGTAAAGAAAAGGTTAGTGGCAAGAGGGAGGGAGCACAAAGGGAAAATTGTACGTTGGGAGCCTTGCCTCCCTGGCTATGGTGTAGCCAGACTGGTTTAGCAGACAGAATGATAGATTGTTTTGTCAAGGGTCCCAGGGTGCGCCCTGAACTTGAAGCACTTTGTTTATCTTGAATAGAAAGGGAAAAGCTCAGACATAATCGATGTCTAGTTTTTAGGAGCCCCAAAGAGGTAGGAGAACAGAGAGGACTTGGGGAGGGGCAGAGGAGTTGGGGGAGGGGCAGGGCTGGATCGTGGCTGTCCATTAACAGATGAACTTGGCCGTGGGCCAGGCTTTAGATGAGAGCGTGTCAGGGCCCCAGTGCAGTCAAGCCTTTTCAGTGTTTTCCTTCCCCCTTTTTCTTTCTTTCTTTTTTTAAATACCTGCTGACTGTACATCAAATGCTCTTAGGTCTTTTGGCCAAAGGCAAAGACGCGCGCGCGCACGCGCGCGCACACACGCACACACACACACACACACACACACACACAAACACACAGTTAATTTTTTTTCCCTCTCTGAACCAGTTGAGGCTAGTCTTCTGGCTACATACACAGGTTCTATCATCTTTCTTGGCTTGCCATTGGGGGGGAAAAAGACTTGTGATAATGCCAGTACCCAGAGGGCTTGGGCGCCAAAAGGTTACATGTGCTGGGTAAGCTCCTGGGTGCTGCTGGCTTGGGTGTGCCCAGTGGGCCTGCATACACAAGTAGGAAATTGGTGAAAACAATGTATATCTATTTTTTGATGGCTGAAGTTGAACTTGGAAAGCACCTGTAAATTAATCTCTTGGTGGCTGAGAAAGATAATCTGAAAGAAAGGCCCAGAGAGTCCAGGCATGGGAAGTGTGCCCTTGTGGCAGCCCAGCATTTCCACCCAGGGCTGATGGCAAACCTATGTGTTGGGGCTGGGTTTGCTCTGATTATCTTATCTTTTCCAGTCTGTTTCTGTGTTTTTGAGCTTATTGTGACATTATGCATTCCACATATGAGTGTTGGCAAGCATGAGCCATCAGCCCAATAACTTCCTGACATTTTTAGTTCTTTTAATGTGCCGTCTTGGCCCCACTGCCACCAGTCATGGAGGTAATTGAATTTCCCTGTTCTGTGCTGGCAGGAGCATGTCCTAGTTCCCACCAGAGGCGCTGCTGGGACGAAGGAAGGCTTGTAGAATTCCAGCTAGGGAGCACCACGTGGTTTAGGGACCTGTCTGAAATGCTGTTCACACATATTTTTTTTTCTTTTTGTCCTCATCATATTCTTGCAAAGACATCATTTCAAATATCCCTATAAAATGAGATGAATCTACATTTCTATTCCCAGCCTCAGAGGGAGATGGATTAAAAAGAAATCTCCTTATTTAGTAGCAAATAGAAATCGGGAAATTTTGGGGGCCTGTGGGCTCACCCAATAGCCACCCACAAAACTCAGTCTTAGATGTGGTCCAATTCTCTTTCACCATGATGTCTTTGTAACTGAATTGGTAAGAAAGAGAAGCAGGACCAAAAGGGGAAAATAACCCTTAAATATGTGTTTCTTCTTCTTCCTCTTCTTCCTCAGCATCTTAGTACATCAGACACCGTGGATGGAGGGTAGAGAGACTCTGTCATTTCTAGTTGTGTGACCTTGAACGGGTTTTGTCTCATCAGGCCTCAGCATCCCCAACTGTCAGGTGAGGGAAACCATAGGACCTGCCTCCTGGTGGTGTGGACATCCAGTGAGGACGAATGGAGTCCTTGGGCTTAGTGCAGGGCGCTTCGTAAAGGCCAGTTACCATTCTGACTGTGAGTCTGGACAGGACCGGAGCCTCAGCGAAGTGCTGCACGTGTGAGGTGAGGAGGCGCAGGATGACAGGAAGCAGCCAGGTGGATCCCTTCTTATGTGAGCCCGTGGAGAGGGGTCCCTGGGT